>CM076584.1:865959400-866296043 GCA_034641835.2 Pinus albicaulis | reverse complement strand
TTCTTCCGACGATAGTCTTTGTTCCAAAAAGTGTTTAAGACTATCATGATCAGTTTTTACCTTGAAGTGTCTTCCCATTAGGTAAGTTCGCCATTTCTTTAGTGCATGTGGTATTGCTAACATTTCCTTCTCATAAATAGGTTTCTGTAAATACTTTCCTTTGATTGGACGACTTTCAAAAGCAATGGGTCTTCCTTCCTGCATTAAAACTACACCAATTCCATTTCCTGAGGCATCACATTCCACGATAAAGGTTTTTGTGAAGTCTGGCGTAGCTAAGACCGGTGCTAGGCACATTGCCTCTTTAAGATGTTCAAAGGCCTTAGTTGCTTCAGGAGTCCATGAAAATGCATATTTCTTCAATAATGTTGTTAGAGGTGCTGCTATTCTCCCATAATTCTTAACAAACTTGCGATAATACCCTGTTAACTTGAGAAATCCTCGCAACTGCTTTATGGTTGTGGGGACTTTCCATTCCTTAATGGCTTTAATTTTGTTAGGGTCTACTTTAACACCCTCGTGAGATACGATATGACCCAGATATTCCACCTCTTGTACTCCAAAGAAACATTTGGATGTTTTTGCATATAATTGTTTCTCCTGCAATAGTTTGAGCACCCTGTCAACATGTTCAGCATGATCCTTCCAAGACCTGCTATAGATTAGTATATCATCAAAAAATACTAGCACAAATTTTCTAAGGAAGGGTTTGAAAATGGAATTCATCAACCCTTGAAATGTAGAAGGTGCATTGGTAAGGCCAAAGGCATGACCAAAAATTCATAATGACCCTCATGAGTTCGAAATGCTGTTTTTGGAATATCTTCAGTCTTCATTCTAATTTGATGATATCCTGAACGAAGATCCAACTTGGTAAAATAAATTGCTCTATGTAATTCATCCAATAATTCATCAATCACCGGAATGGGAAATTTGTCTTTAATGGTGAGCTTATTGAGCTCCCTATAATCCGGACACATTCGCCATGATCCATCCTTCTTGTGTACCAATACTACAGGAGCAGAGAAAGAACTTTGACTGGGTTGAATTATACCTGCCTCTAACATTTTCGCAATCATACGTTCAATTTCGCTCTTTTGGAAGTAAGGATATCTATAAGGCCTGATGTTTGGAGGAACACTTCCTGGAATCAAATGAATAGCATGATCATGATCACGAATAGGTGGGAGTCCTTTGGGAGTTTCAAACACCTTGGAATGATTGTCCAAGACTTGTTGGAGATCTACAGAAATAGATGATTTTGATGTTAGAACTTCTAGTGAGCATAATTGTGCAATTACGCCTCGCTGTTCTTTCTTTAGAAGCTTTGTCATGACATTAGAGCTTATTATCCTTCCTGGCTTCCCCACAATACCCCGTAATTCGACTTCCTTTCCTTCTGAAAAAAATTTCAAGAAAATTTCTTGAAAATTAAAAGCTACCGTCCCCAAACATTGTAACCATTGCACTCCTAGTACAACATCAGCACCTCCCATAGGAATGGCAAGCATTGGACTAGTCAATACATATTCCCCCATGGTTAGCTTGATATTATGGTATTTTCCAGAGCAATTTATAGTTCCTCCATTTGCAACCATCACTTGACATTCTGGTGCTGGGTATAGGAAACAATTTAATTCCTTGGCTACCTTACAATGAATAAAATTATGGGTGCTACCTGAATCGATCAACACTATTACCTTTTTCTTCTTGATTTGTCCTTTTATCTTGAGAGTTTGAGGAGTGGTAATTCCTGCCAGTGCATTACACGATATGGTCGGATTCATTTCTTCCTCTTCTAGGGCTGGTTCCTGGTGTATATCCTCTTCTTGTTAATTTCTTCTTCCTGTTCACAATCTATGTAAAACAATTTCTTCTCAGCACACTTATGACCTTTAGTGTATTTGCTATCACAACTGTAGCAAAGCCCTTTTTCTCTTTTTTCTTCCAATTGTTGTGGTGTCAACCTTGTGGGTTGTGGAAATCTAGGAGTAGCAACACTTCCATATTTATAGAAGTGAGTGGTAGGCTTCCTTGTCGCCATAATTTTACATTCAATTTTTCTTGCCAACCTGAATGCCTTCTCTAATGAATCAGGTTCCAAACGCGAACTTCATGTTGGATGTTATCCTTTAAAGTGCCTATGAAGAGATCAATCCTGTGTTCCTCTGGAATATCAGTTACCCTTATATTCAATTTTTGGAAGTCCTCAATGTGCTGCCCCACTAAACCCTTTTGTTTGAGATTTATCGATTGGGTAAAGAAGGTGTTGCTCTTTGTATCCTCATAATGTGCTATCATTTCCTCCGTAAAAATTGACCAAGTGACAATTTTTTTACGGGAGCAAAGCCATCGATACCATACAAATGTATTTTGTTCTAAATGTAAAGTTGCAGTGCGTACCTTTTGTGTGTTTTTCACATTATGGAGATCAAAATATTGCTCCATCTGTAGTATCCATGTTACAGGATCCTTTCCATCAAACTTCCTCATCTCCATTTTGGAATATGGTGGTTCTTCCCGCCAACATTAGAGTTTATGAAATCACGATTAACATTTATTTTGTTCTCATCATGAGGTTCTTCTACTATATTTCCGCCATTAGGAATCATTTATGGTTTTAAGCTTGTCCAAGCCTTCCATGTATGCTTTTAGATCATTCTTCATGTTTTCCATGTTGTCTTTCATGTCATCCATCTTAGCTTCCATGCCTTTCTTCAAACTGTCCATCTTCACTTCCATGCCTTTATTCAAAACTTCCATTTCATTTTTGTTTCTCTTTGCGAGTGTGAAATCTGTTGCACTTTCTCTTGTAATTTTGATAGATCATGTTGCAATTCTTCATCTTCATGAGTCATAGTAGAGCCTTCTGAAGGCTTAATGGGTGTTGAATTATTTTTAGGGGCCATTTTAGAATCCAATATTGATATATATTCTACAAGATTCCCTTGGAATCAATTCAACTTGATTCTTCAAACAAGACTTATGCAATTCGGAAAAAAAAATACACACCTTTTACTAGCTTTTAGGAGATCGATATTGAAATTGAATTATCTCTGTAATTGAAAATATTTGATATCTGAAATTCAACCCTATAGTAGCCCTCTAAAGCTTCTTTCAAATGCCACAGGTCTGACCTGATTTTGATTCTCCAAGACAAGGTTGTGTCCAATCTCCCACAATGACCTAATTCTGGACTGGTTCAGTAGAGCGAACTTGTACGACTTGCCACGTGCCACTGTTTTGTCCTTTGTCTCTGAAATTGATAGGAAATAAACTACAGGCCTTGTACTTGCGACCACTTTTGACGGCACTCCAATCCAATCTTCAGAGAGAGAGTTATTGAACTTTTCCCACGATCACCTCTTTGAGATGAAATTCAGGAGCCTGAAAAAGCACTACCTTCCACAGATCATATCTCCAAAAATATTGCGAAACAAGCTCTGAAATTTTTGAATGAATTTCCTCAAGATTTCAGCTTCGCACCATATGAATTTCAGATTCTGAACCTTCGTAGAAAAATATTTATAGCGCAAATGCCACGATGACCTGTTTAGGAGCCTGAAAAAATACCTGAGTTCCACAGATCATATCTCCGAAATTATTGCGAACCAAACTCTGAAAGTTTTATACAGACTTCCTCAAGATTTTGGCTTCGCACCCTAAAAATTTCAGCTTCTGAAACTTCGTAGAAAAAAATTTATAGCGAAAATTCCACGATGACCTGTTTGGAGCAGCGAAACCCTAGAATCCAAAGCTCCGATACCAAATGTTGTGTAACCAACTCCAAAAAGAGAAGAAAAGAGATATCAACGCCTTAGAAATGAGCCACTTCGAGGGGGCAACCTCCAATACATTACATAAATGAACAATTCTTGGATGATATAATTTACAAAACCTCCTTTCTCTATATAGGAGTCCATGGGGCCATAATGTAATCCTAGTGGGCCACAATGTAATCCTAGCCGACCTAACAATAATAATTTAAGGGCACAATAATAACAAAATGGGGGTTACAAGGGTACAATAATAACAATAAGGGGTTTACACTAACAATAATAAGGGCTATACTAGTGATATAGGGACCTAACAGGATGTCATTTATTTAGTGCATGTAGTATTGCCAACATTTCCTTCTCATAAATAGCTTTTTGTAAATACTTTCCTTTGATTGGACGGCTTTCAAAAGAAATGGGTCTTCCTTCTTGCATTAAAACAACACCAATTCCATTTCCCGAAAAATAAAGGTTTTTGTGAAGTCCAGTGTAGCTAAGATCGACGCTTGGCACATTGCCTCTTTAAGATGTTCAAAGGCCTTAGTTGCTTCAGGAGTCCATGAAAATGCATCTTTCTTCAAATTTTTTTTTATATATGTTGCTATTAACCCATAATTCTTAACAAACTTGCGATAATACCCAGTTAACCAGAGAAATCCTCGCAACTACTTTATGGTTGTGGGGACTTTCCATTCCTTAATGGTTTTAATTTTGTTAGGGTCTACCTTAACACCCTCCTGAGATACAATATGTCCTAGATATTCCACCTTTTGTACTCCGAAGAAACATTTGGAGGTTTTTGCATATAATTGTTTCTCCTCCAATAGTTTGAGCACCATGTCACCATGTTGAACATGATCCTTCCAAGACCTACTGTAGATTAGTATATCATCAAAAAATACTAACAAAATTTTTCTAAGGAAGGGTTTGAAAATGGAATTCATCAACCCTTGAAAAGCATGACAAAAAATTCATAATGACCCTCATGAATTCGAAATGTTGTTTTCAGAATGTCTTCAATCTTTATTCTAATTTGATGATATCCTAAACAGAGATCCAACTTGGTGAAATAAATTGCTCCATGTATTACATCAAATAATTCATCAATTAGAGGAATGGGAAATTTATCTTTAACAGTGAGCTTATTGAGCTCCTTATAATCCAAACACACCTGCCATGATCCATCCTTCTTGTGCACCAATACTCTTGGAGTAGAAGAATAACTTTGACTAGGTCGAATTATACCAGCCTCTAGCATTTCTGCAATCATATGTTCAATTTCGCTCTTTTGGACATAAGGATATCTGTAAGTCCTGATGTTTGGAGGAACACTTCCTGGAATCAAATGAATAGCATGATAATGATCACAAATAGGTGGGATTCCTTTGGAAGTTTCAAACAACTTGGAACGATTGTCCAAGACTTTTTGGAGATATCGAGAAATAGATGATTTTGATGTTGAACTTCTAGTAAGCATAATTGTGAAGTGGTGCCTTGCTGTTCTTTCTTCAGAATATTTGTCATCACATTAGAGATTATTATCTTTCCTGACTTCCTTGCGATAACCCGTAATTCAACTTCCTTTCCTTCCAAAAAAAATTTCAAGAAAAGTTCTTGAAAATTAAAAGTTACCATCCCCAAAGATTGTAACCATTGTACTCCTAGTACAACATCAACATCGCCCGTTGGAATGGAAAGCGCTAGACTATTAAAAACATATTCCCCCATGGTTAGCTTGATATTATGGCACTTTATAGAGAAATTTATAGTTCCTCCCTTTGCTACCATCACTTAACACACTGGCGTTGGGTATAGGAAGCAATTCAATTCCTTGGCTACCTTACAATGAATAAAATTATGGGTACTACCCGAATCAATAAGCACTATTACTTTTTTATTCTTGATATGTCCTTCTATCTTGATATTTTGAGGAGTGTTAATTCCTACCAATGCATTATAGGATATGGTCGGATTTATTTCTTCTTCCTCTAGGGTTGGTTCTTGGTGTATATCCTCTTCTTTTGAAGCTTCTTCTTCCTTTTATTCCTCCTCTTTACAATCTATGTAAAATAATTTCTTCTCAACACACTTATGACCTTTAGTGTATTTTCTATCACAACTATAGCAAATCCCTTTCGCTCTTTTTTCTTACTAATGTTGTGGTGTCAACTTTGTACGTTGTGGAAGTCTAGGAGTAGCAATACTTCCATCTTTATAGTTGTGAGTGGTAGGCTTCTTTATCGCCATAATTTTTCTTTCAATTTTTCTTGCCAACCTGAAAGCCTTCTCCAATGTATTAGGTTCCCAAAGGCGAACTTCATGTTGTATGTTATCCTTTAGAGTCCTTATGAAGACATAAATCCTATGTTCCTCTGGAATATTATTTACCCTTATATTACATTTTTGGAAGTCCTCAATGTGCTCCATCATTGAACTTTTTTGTTTGATATTTATAAATTGGCTAAAGAAGGTGTTTCTCTCTATATCCTCATAATGTGCTATCATTTACTCCATAAAATTTGAACAAGTGACCAGTGGTCTATGAGAACAAAGCCATCGATACCATACAAACTGATTTTTTTCTAAATATAAAGTTGTAATGCGTACCTTTTGTGTGTTTTTCATATTATGGAGCTCAGAGTATTGCTCCATTTGTAGTATCATAGTTATCGGATCCTTGTCATCAAACTTCCTCATATCTATCTTTGGAATATGGTGGGTGTTAGTGTAAATTCTTAACGCAAGTGTACGAAAGGAACTCACTTTAGCTGTGTGTGACAAACAACCCTAACAACAAATATGACTGCTTAATTTCCTTAGATCTACAATAGATAGTCGAAACAAATGCTGCAAAAACCCATATCTATGTAGTAAAATCAGTTAAACAGTAAAAAGAAATAAGAGTTGCTCTATGCATCCAATAGACAAGACAAGATATAAAGAATTTTATATGCATTATAACACCTGGGAAGGGAACAAAGAATGATGTTACCAGTCCCCCTCAATGGGTTGGGTTCTTGCCTGTCCTCAATGCTTCAGATCCAGAATTTTCTCTCTCTCAATGGTGTAGAAAACCTAAGATGTGTTGAAATCTATGGGAGCTCAAGAAGAAAGAAAATAGTAGCAACAATGAGAATTATCAAAGCGTGACAATAAAAGTGATTAAAGTGAATAATTAATGGAAAACCCTCCTATTTATAAAAAAGCATTTGAGTTATCCTCAATAATGGCGAATAATAAAATATTATTAACCAAGATCTAGATCTAACTGCTTGGAATATTTTATTATACTTTGTTGGAGGGTAAAGTAATTTAAATTGGTTAAATAGCTTTATTTAGAAATAACAAACAAATAAATGATTTATTTATCATTTCAATAATGGGGTTAAGGAATAATTTAACAAATAATGATTTGTTTAATTATTTCTAGGTGATTTGGTCAAATTTAACAATGAATAATAACTAAATAATGATTTAATTAATTATTCTTAGAAAAAAATAAGAAAAATAATGATTTATCTAATTATTTCTCATAATTTGGTTAAATATGACCAGGAATATTATTTAAGAAGTGGTTTAATTAATTATTCCTAAAGAGAAATCAAATAAATAAGGATTTATTAAGTTATTCCTCATGGGGTTTCATGTTTGAACCAAAAATAACTTAATAAAATATGGTTTATTAAATTATTTCTTATAGTGAAAGCAAATTTACTATGGTAAAATTGGTCTTACATGGTGTACTTCGATCCATTTAATTGTAAATAGATAGATGACCAAAAATTGGTGTAACAGATTTCCCCCAACGTGCGAGCGTTAGGAGCTAATCGTATGACTGAAGTACGTTGTAAGAACACAATCACTAGACACCGAAGGGGAGTGAGAGGGAGACATACATAGATGAAGTGAAGCGAGAGAGGAAAATAACCGAGGGGACGAGACCTACAAATGATATAAGTCTCCTTTAATGTGTGGGTACTTGTTCTCAGTGAGGCGAGGGAGGAATACTTATGCCTGCCGAGATGACAAAGTACAAAGAATAATGGTGCACCCAGTAAAATGAGACTGAGCTATAAAGTACATGATATGTTGGTGTAAAAATGGCCCAGACAAAAATATAATGGATCCCACATATATACTGCACCTGAGACAACAACCATGACTGAATACAATAATATATGAGTACATGAGACATAATAACAACCAAAGAAGCCTTGATAAACAAGAAAGGGCTCTTACAATATGAATAGATCATCTGAGTGATACATGCATGTTGTGGGCACTACAAGCGACTGGAATGGAACCCATAAAATCTGTGGAGCTGCATCTAAGGCTGTAGCATAATGTGAGGTCATTTGGGCATGTGGGGGGCTACCTGAAGGGCCACCGCCTCATGAGGCCTGAAACATCTCACACACACCCGAGAATCACGGGTACAATATGTTGGATCACCGTACCATCAAGTATACGAATCTCAATCATGCGATAAGGAGCTGAAGTTAAGAGGATAATAAATAATCAAGTCAAAGGGAAATGATGAGTCCCTTTGCTTGATTTGAGGCACCGAACAAAAATTGAAGTTGGAACCAAGGTACACTGCCCTCTAGACATGTCTTCTAGAATGAATGTGCTGATGTCAACAGAAGGAGGTCCACCATAGGTGAGGAAATGAGGAATCCTCAACGAAGGCACGAGGGATCATAGTAAAAGTGACTAATGGACTGACACTAGAGATGATGGTGGAAGAGGGGATACTGAGTAGCGGATGAACGAATTCCCTTGTTAGAGCATAAAAAGAATTGATGACCTGGCAATGACTGACTCGAATCCGAAGGGGATGGGGGACAGTATCACTGGAAAATGGGCAACACGAGAGAGGAACAAGGCACAAAGGGATGGAATATTGTAACAGGAGGCAAAGGGACTCGGGACAGACTCCATGAATGCAATGGTAATTCAACTCGGATGCTCTGAACAAGGGTGACTTGATGAGGTTGCCACACAAAATAGGCCCGGTGGGGACGATAAAAGCATGAGAAAAAGGTGGTTACTCATGACGGAAAGTGACACAAGCATTGACAAGTATGAAGGAAAAGTGGTGCCCAAAGTACAAGCAGCGCAAGTGAAAAAAATCCGATTTTGAAAGGCGACGAAGTGACCCTTCTTGGAAAAATGGCTTCCATGTGAAGTATCAAATCACCAAAAACAAAAGGATACCCATTTTAGAGCTCGGTGAGAGCTTTCCAATGATGTTGATGGTTCGTTAAACCGATCTATGGTTTGGTCACAATCGGCGAAAGAAAAAATAGGGTCTTTCTTTTAATAGGGTGATTTCCCTCTAATTTGATTCATTTGATAGTGGAGTTGTGGTGAAATTGGAGAGGAGGATAAGGCCCTAAATCTGGCGACAATCGCAGCATACAAACCAACCATTGGAATCGGGATCCATGAATTTTAGGTAGGTGGCCTTACTTGTCTAAAAGGTGGCCTTAATGCTTCTTGGAAGGATGGTTCATGGTGAAGAATCAAGGTAAGAAAGGAAAAAAGAATGAAATACTAGAGAAGGTCTAGAATCATCCTTGCCCACCAAGTAAAACATGGGGACCAAGTGGTAGGTGTGGTATCACATAAAGTAGAATATTTGAAGATATGGTATCAAACATCTACGATATAGGGCTCGTCGGAGAGGCCGGTAGGACAAACTTTCCAAGGAATGGGATGATAATTGACCATACCTAGGTCTGTGGGGTCTAGGCTGAGGCTTATGTTAATCAAGTGAGAAGGTGGACAGGGGTGCCATCATTCCCCCAAGCATGGAATACTGCCCCCAAGAATATGTGATGGAGGGGAGTGATCTGGTATGCAAGGGTGGGAATGATGCCCCTAACTAGAGGATTTTGTGGAGTGCCATGGTGTTCCAAGTGCTGAAATAATGGATTCAAGCATTCAGTCACGTAGGCACTAAATCCTCAAGAGGATGGTGAGAAGATATAGGGGCATAGGTGCCCTAAGCATGCTATGGACATGCAAAACGTATTTAGAATAGTGGATTTTAAACACATTTTTATGATGTGGTTCGCTATTTGATTATGTTATGGTTATCTTATGTGGGAAGAATGGATATATACAGTTAGAGAAATGAAATTATGGATTACCAATCTCATTTGGAACTGCATATATAGAGAAAATGGACTTAATTTTTGGGTTTGCATATATGGTGTCACTAAACCAAAGAGCGGCTTCAGAGATAATGAACTGGTGCTCACCTAGAAAACATAGTGGTTGGTCAACAACAATGTCTAAAGGACTAGGTTGTTGATATAGGATGAAGGAATGATTAAGTGGATCATCCCTAGAGTGATATGAAGTGATATGAGACTCTAGAGGTTCTTCTAAATGGGGAAGAATAATGGTGCTAGAGTCGACACTACCAGATGCACTAAGAGGGTTGTGGAGAATTGCTTCTCCTGGAATCTCAAATATGGGTGCCCCCTTACCCAAACATTGGGTGTCAATGTAATGGCCACAAGGTGTATGTGGTTCAAATGCATGGGTTCGAAGTAAGGGGTTATTGAAAAAATTGACCTCACTATGGATGAAGTCTTTGGAATCCATAGCATGTTGGTCATGGGCCTGTTGCAAAAGGAAATACGCATGATGGTGCATATCATCCCAAGGAAAATCAGGGGTGGTCATGCCTTCCATAATGTCTTCATCTGAATGGAAGATGGGAGGACTGGAGGAAGGGAGACCACATGACATGGTGGGGCTACCTGACACATCATAATGAGAGATATGGTTCACATATGCATCACTAAGGAGGGTAGATGAAGAGCTAGTAGATGAAACATCTACCGGTGTTGAGCCCTAGGTGATAATAGAAGGAGATGCCCCGGAGGGGCCCTCCACCATGGATCTCATGGATGATGACAGATAGAGGATAGTGGCTGAAGGTTCCATCATCTTGACATCGAGGGGAGGTATCACAATGGGTGCAGACATGTCCTTCGGTTCTGCTAAAGCAGAATGCACAAGTAGAGGAGTACATGATCCATTACGAGTGACCTCTATTTGGCGAACAACCTCAAGTGTGTCGCAAAAGTTGTTGAGATGGGGACAAAGGTGGGAATAGTGACCATAAAGATCACACAAATCACAATGGTGGTTCGTACGCAACGATTCGAGTTTCTTAGTTGAATTTGGTAAGGTAACATGGACCTATGGGATATCAGATTCAGGAAACATGTCGTTGACCACAAGTTTGAGATGAGGAAGCTCAGTAAAATTATGGGTAGCATGCCCAACAAAATCACACGAAGCGCACAGGGGTGACTTCTTTGGAGGCTTAGGAGGAGCAGGATTTGTTTGGGGGGCCTTGTCCTTATGTTCCTTTTTTTTTTCTTTGCCTCCCTCACCGAATGCTTTTGCAACAGGAGTAGATTCCTTTTGAGGTGGTTGAGGCACTGAAGCAAACGAAAGGGTTATAGAAACTGGTTGGACCGGGGTAAAAGCGTCATAATGTTTGAGCTGACCAAGCAGACTGTTGGCTATGAGATTGATGTAGCAAAATAGGATCCCCATGGCCAAATTGGGAAGGTTCAATGTAGCCATAATAGGCACCAAAAATACTCTAGAGGGGGGAGCTAGAAACAGTATCTGACTGGAAGGTTAATGGCCTAGCGGAATGGCTTCCAAATGGTTAAGGCTAGGGGGAACCATTCTTGGTTGAAAAGGGGTTGAAGAGACACCAACAGAGGGAGAAGGTCCTTGAAGAGAAGGTCTTGAAGGCTCTGTCGAGTGACCACCAAGACGTTGTGGAAGCATAGGCTGCTGGCTGGTCGAACCAGACCACTTGTAGCTAGCCCGAGACAATTGGATCATGAAAACATTCGACAAGCTCGGGCCAGTGATAGGGGGGGAACGAGGGAATGCACCAAGTAAGGTGGAATATTTATAGATTCCAGGTGAAACATTGGTGAGAGGTGTGACTTCTTGTTTATCGACCACCAAAGATATGATAGACTCAGGGGAGGTTTGAGACTTCGGTTCGTAATATGTCAATTGATCGATGGTGATGATATTTCCATTGTGATGAAAGCACATCTTACAGTGAACATTAGGCATGATAGTAGACATCACAAAGGTATAGATACGACCTAATAGGATATTGTAATCCAAGGGGGCATCAATGACTTCAATGTCAACACAAACAGTCTTGCCCGCAAGAGTAACATGACAATTGCAGTACATGCCAAGGAGTTGAGAGGGTGACTGTCCCAAGCATGCAGAGTGATGATGGATGGGGATAAGTTGGGTGATCTGAGCTTATTCCAAACAGAGGAGGACATCACAGAGGTGGATGTGCCCTCGTTAATGATACATCGCAAGACATTGGCATTACGAATCTTGACTGGTATTTGGAAGGTGACGAATGAAGGTAAGGGGGGAGGTTCTGACTTTTCAACATCAAAGACGATCAAACAATCATATGAAGGATCCACAACACCAAAAGCAGATAGTAGATATTTTCATGGATATGGGCACGACCGGAGGACTTCCAGCATTGACATGGCAACAGGAGATTGTGCCAAGTCATCTACTATGTTGTGGGTGTGGGCAGCTTTGGCAGAAGCATAATTTCAACGTAATGGCCCTTTAGGGATCTTGGGAATAACATCTGACTAAGGCTAAGGGATCTTTAAGGGAGCATTGGGTGTCGAAATGGACTCTGTGGAAAATTTGGTTTCGGACTTGGTTGTAGACGTAGCAGGTGGCTTGTCATATTGGTGCGACCGAGTCTGAATGTGGACATCAATGATATTGACCTCGTCAGAAT
The DNA here is from genome assembly GCA_034641835.2 of Pinus albicaulis. Classification (NCBI taxonomy): domain Eukaryota; kingdom Viridiplantae; phylum Streptophyta; class Pinopsida; order Pinales; family Pinaceae; genus Pinus; species Pinus albicaulis. Next base: position 866,283,431 of record CM076584.1, on the reverse strand, counting down.
TCATCATGAGAATTTGGTACTTAGGGGTACCAAACTATGAAGGTTGAGGGGTGGCCTGACCTTGAGGGGGTTGGGTGGCCACATATACTTGCTGAGGGAAAGGAATAGTGAACACAACGGGTTGAGCTAGCGTAGTATTTGGAGGAGCCAAAGAAGTGGCTTGTTTTCCTCTAGATGCTACTTATGCTTCCAACAACTAGCGCATCTAGGGTAAGAGCGGAAAATCATGAGTATAACGGTCATGGACACCACAATAAGGGTTTTTCATATGAAGAGGCATGTTCTACTTGGGTTTATCACCCTACTGCTAGTTTGTTGTGTTAGGTCGGTTCCCTTATAGTGCGTTCAGTTGATTAAATTGGCGCCCTTGATTACCCTGCGATGGTTGGTTCTGGTTGTCTTTCCTCTTTTTTTTTTTAATTAGGAGGATTAGTTGCACTCTACTATGTATACACCTGACCTTGAGGGGGAGGTGGATGTTGTGGTGGAGTTTGAGAAGGCACGAGAGGCTAGGGTGCTGATTCCAGAGGGGCTACAACACCGAGATGTGGATAAGGATAGAAAGGTGGTTTAGAAACATTGGGGTAAACAGGTTGATCAACAGTTGGCCTGGCATCGGTTGATGCAGTTGGGAAAATGTGTAAGGTGTGCTTTATCCTGGATACATGCTACCGGGAGGGGGATAAGTGCTGGAGGAGCTAGTCCCTCCCTGAGGGAAACCATAACTCATGGAAGGTTGAGTATACAAATGTGAAAGAGATCTAATGATACTGTCAGAGGCATGATATACCCTCGATGTGTTGGGACCACTAGGTCTAGGAAGATCCGGTAAACTGGTATAAACATAACCAGACTGGGCGTAGATCAAGTCATATTTCAACTTGACTTGGAGAGCTTCTTCCTCTGTCTTAGGAAAGTGAGACGCACCATATTTACCAATAGAAGGAAAACGTGTTATGATAAACCAATGCATGTATACACGGTCATCGAATGTAAGAGCTTGTAAAAAGCTCCTCCTTCTACGCCATTCTTGGACATGGTCAGTGTTAGGTCCCTGTAATTTGTCAGATTGGTAAGACCAAATAAACAAGGGTAACATCAAACCAACTTTGGAGTCCTAGGACCTAGCCTTCTTGGACTCAGAGAGGGCTATCTCTATATTTGTATAAAAGATGTAACTTGATTGATTTAGGATGTTGATTTTAGGCTAGTTAAAATGATAATGATTGTTTGTTTTGTTTTGTTTGGTTGTTTGTTAAGAAGGACAGATAGAGTAAGAGAAATTAAAACCATTCAGCTATGGAGTCTGTGAAAGGTTTGAAAAGTACAACAACAAATCAAGGGTGTTCCACACGGCAAGCTAACCAAGCCAAATGGATCTTAATAGCTTATGTGGGTGTGAAATGAACACTAAGTTGTGAGTTTAGTAGCTTTAAAGGGAAATTAAGAATCCTTTAACATGTACTAGAACAAAAAGAGTCTTTAAGATTACTATTTTTAAGAAAGAACCAAAGGATAGGGCATACCATAAACTTCTTTGGCCAGACTTTACCAAGTAAGCTTTAAGACAACAATCCAACAAATCCTAGAAAGAAGGGAACTCCTAAATTCTCTAGCTATTCACTTTTAGACAAAGAAAACATTTAAGATGACAAATCAGTAATGATTAAAGAGCAGGTAACTCCTAAATTTTTCAATCAAACTTCAAAAACCTTTAAAGTGACTGTTCAATATAAGCCAAAAGACACGGCAAACCATAAACTTCTTTAGCCAAACTCTAGTAAGTGAACTTCAAAGAAAGCCTTGAGAACAACATTTCAAGCAGAACCAAAGGACAGGGTAAACCATAAACTTATTTGGCTGGACTCTACTGAGTTAATATCAAGAAAAAAAACGAGGTGGAAATGGAGAGTAGGGAACTCATAAATTCTCCAATTAGACCAAGCAGAGGAAAAAATTTAAATAACAGAAATCAGACAGACTTAAGGTGCTCGACAACATATCTTAACCTAAATTTTCTGTTCTATTATAAGGGAAATTGTTGTACAAAATGGAAAGCAAAAGGAAAAAATTACAAGATTAGAACAACATCACCATCTAAGAAAGTTCATGAATCTTGTGAATGTGCTTGTTCCATTGATATCTAGTCCAAAATAGCTACAGAGCTCCCAAACCAACTTCTTTACAACTTAGAGTCTATGCAGTATTCAACTCAACAACCAACACTGGAAATGAATAATACATGCAGTATTTATCTGCAAAATTAGGAGTTTATCCCAAGTTGGAGTTTCAGATGTTATTTATTAAAGAGTTAATGCATTCTTGACCCTTGAGACCATGCACAGCTCAAGGCAAAATATCTAAAAGAGACTCTCTATAACAATAACTCCTAACTTCACTGTTTGAGCTAACTTATAGAAACATTTCACTTTAAGGCCTTCTCAATAAATTTTTCAATAACTGTTGGGCAGATGAGAAATATCTTTGACTTTTGTCATAACTTCTAGTGTCTTTATTGAGCTTGTGGCAAGGGCACAGCGCCACTGGGCAGGGGCGCAGCGCTGGTGCAAACGCGCAGCGCCATGACTGAAAAAATGGCCTATCTTGCAGCCAACTTTTGGAGGCCTTCCCGATGTCTAAATGAGCTCCATAATGGCTCATTGGAAAGCTATCCAAGTCTAGTTGCCAAAATTCTTTCGATTTCCAAAATGATGACCATCTGACTTGTCAAAAACCTATTCTCCCAAGACTGGTAAACGTGCAGCGCCAAGGCCAAAAATAGGGCATAAACATGAATTTTTGATGTTTTTTGGCCTTTTTGAGGGACCAGTCTTGCTCCATATCTCAAAAAAATTTATGAGGTTGATGTACTTGTCATTAGGAACATGAATATGCTGACCATTTTCCATTTGGATGGCCCAAAAAAGAGCGCAGCGCCAGTGGTGATGCATGTTTAGCAAAATTTCTGAATGTTAAACTTGTTGGCAATATGATGCTGAGTGTTGTCCTTGATGGCAACCCACTTGATGAAGATGATGGAAACCTACTTGATGAAGTCGTCCCTGATGGAATATGTCTTGATGAACTTGTTAAATGATGTAAATATGATGTATATACAATGAGTACAGAAGGTAATGTTGGAAGGAATGTCAGTATGTGCTAGAACATGATAAAAAGAGTATGTCTCAAGGCATACACGGATTTGTCTAGACAAAGTAGCGTATGCACGCGGGAAATAACGTGCCAAGTAGCGTATGGGAAAAAGCGCTCTAAATATGTAAAACCAGGGGTAACCACCATGGTATTGACCCATTGTATTGAGTAATGATTCGTCTATGTGACCCCGTCTAGGACTATCGAAAGTTATGTGGTTTTGACTCATGGTATTGATGAAGGGTAACCCTATATAAGGAGAAGAAAATCATTGTGCAAGATGTGAGCAAGAAGTTTGAGCTTGAATGAATACTTCTCTCTGAAGCATATCTGAATGGAAAGGGTTACAGTTGAATGAAAGATCTGAATGTATGATGAACCAATGATGAAATGATGAAGAAGGGAATCTAGATCTGGAATGTATTTGTATCTGCTAGATCTGTTTATGGAATGATTAGATCTGAGATGAGGGGAACATCTGTCTGAAGTAAAGGGTAAAATCTGAGTGATGTATCTGTTCTGAAGAATTGCAATGACCTAAATGTCTGAAGAACTATACGCTAGTTCGTCACAGAGTAAGCGCGTATATACGCGGGTTCTTTCGAAAAAGAGAAACGCGTGGCAGCGTGCGAAGTCCTTTCTTAACAATATGTACAAAAGTATACGCGAGTTTGTATTGTCGAAGGCACGTATATACGCAGGATCAGTGAAAGGAAAGCGCGTATGAAGATTAGGGTTTGCTGAAGTATGAAGTATCAAATGTTTGATCTGTTCTGTTGTGTTACTGCTATCTGTTGATGATGTATGATTGAGCTCAAATGTATGGAGTGGGTCCAGTCTGAAAATATGATGAAACGTGGCCTACAAGTTGTTTTCTAAAGGAAGATTTGGATCCAGTGTGAAAATTGATGAAACATGGTCCATGGTGGTGTTGAGGGTTGTAGCCTTCAGTCAGGGGGTTGTAGCTCCCTTCCAGGTGAGGCTGGTAAACGAGATCAGGGGGTCGTAGCTCCCTTCCAGGAGAGGCTGGTAAACGAGAGCAAGGGGTCGTAGCTCCCTTCCAGGAGAGGCTGGTAAACGAGCGCAGGTGGGTGCCTGCGTGCTGGTAGGAGGCTGCGCCAGCACATATGTTGTAAGATGTTTTCTCTATAATAAAATATTGAAGGCCGAGACAACGGCAGCGGTGGTTTTCTCCCGACTTGGGTTTCCACCTAAAATCCTGGTTTTCATGTGTGTTTCTTATGTGTGATGATTTATTATGTTCTTACTGCACATGTTTACTGTTTATTGAACATCTTATGAATAAATGATGGAATTATATAAGTGAAGAATAATGGCATAATTAGATCTCTGTGTATATGAAAGTTTTATGAAGGGTATCCGCGTATATACGCGAGTCTGTGTCAGGAAAGTAGCGTATGGGTTTTAGAGCATGTAAAAGTAAAAAGTTTTGAGTATGCCCAAAATACTGATTCACCCCTCTCAGTATTTTTCCCAACAATTGGTATCAGAGCAGGTCCTTCTGCAGAAGCTTGATCGCTTGAAGGAGATCTGTCGCAATGGGAAGTCATGAAGGGATAATGTCTATAAGGCCACCTCTATTCAATGGAAATAATATGTTGTTCTCGAAGATACGAACAAAAGCATATTTGCAAATTCTTGGTGCAGAAGTATGGGCAATCGTGGAAGAAGGTTATCACTATCCGGCAAGTATTCCTAATGATGCAGCAGAAAGGAAGAAATATGAAATCAATGCCAAAGCCATCAATTTCTTATTAGGAAGCATGTCTGAACCAGAATTTGCTAAAGTGATGCAGCTAAATTCAACAAAAGAAATATGGGACAAAATCATTTTGAGCTATGAAGGAGATACAAAGGTAAAAGGTGCAAAACTCCAAACTCTCCGAATTGAATATGAAAATTTAAGGATGCATAGTGATGAGAGTATTGCCAGTTTCTTTTTACGTCTAGAAGATATTGTAAATCGTATGAGAAGTTTGGGTGAAACCATAACCGATACTACTCTGGTGGAAAAAGTCTTAAGATCTTTAACTTCAAAATTTGAGTCAAAAGTGTCACTTATTGAAGAAAGGCAAGATCTCAAGTAAACCTTACTATTGTTCAACTACATGGTATTCTCGACCGCTTATGAAATGAGACAAGGAGGTCCCTTTCAAATCAAAGAAGCCGCTTTAAGGCATGTGCAAAAGGAAAAGAAAGGAAGTTTTCAAGGGAATCAAGTTATATATCGAAAGAGAAGAAGAAATTTTTTAAGGAGACTCCAAACTGTGCACGGAAGATTTCCAAAGGTAAGCTTACCCTTCAAATGTTTTGATTTGTGGAAGAGTGGGTCATTATGTCGCTAAATGTCCTTATAAACAATTTGAAAAGGGAAAGAGTTATTATGCAAATGAAGATAATGATGAAATGTCAAGTGAAGATGAAGAAGATTCTGACCAAGATCTGCTAGTGCTCATGGTAAAGAAGCAAAAGAAGAAGGCTACTCAAGGAAAGGAGATATCTTAGAAAACATGTGCAACAGAAAATGAAGAAGATAAAACAGGTACTGATTGTTGTTCTTGTGATTCACTTTCTTGTGCATGTAATAGTGAAGATAGTGAAAGGAATGTTATGAATCTAGAAGAAGCTCTTAAGATTAAAGTTGAAGAATGAAAAAGATCATCAAATAAGCAAGAATCTATCTACAAAGAGATGATATCTCAAATGAAAGAACAAATAGAAATGCTGAATGGACAGGTAGACAAGTATCAAAGGTTTCATACTTATGCATCCAATCGAATTAAAAGACTAGAAGCAGAAATCAACGATCTAAATGCAGATCTCGAAAAATCAAACAAGAAGAATGCAAGACTTGAAGCTAAAATCATCTCTCTCAAAGAAGATCCAGAAGAAATTGAAGTAGAAAACATCTCTCTGAAATCAGATCTGGAAAAATCAATTAAGAAGAATGAAGAACTTGAAGCAGAAATCATCTCTCTGAAAGCAAATCTCGAATCATCGAATAAGAAGAAGGAAGAACTCTTACAAACTTTTGAAGATCAAGAAAATGGGTTGAAAGAAGGGATTCTAAATCTAAATGATCAAGTAGAAGAAGGAAAAAGGGTCGATGAAAGTATGAAGAAGCAATGCCAAAGATTGGAAGTTGAGGTAAACATTCTCAAAGGTAAATTAGAAGAAAAGGATAAACTTTTGAGGTTTCAAGATAGTACTAAGATTCTGAATAATATACTTAGTAGTCAAAGGTCTCCTTCTATCAAACTTGGTCTGGGCTTTCATGAAACGGTTAAAGGAGTGTCTAGTTCACAAGGAAGTGCTAAAGATTCAAAGGATGTCAAAGCAAAACCTGAAGTAGTGAAAGAGACAAAAGGGCAACCAACAATTATGAATTCTCAAAGGAAATCTTTCGCTCCTAACTATAGAAGTATCAATAATGTTGAATGCTTTAAATGTCATAATTATGGGCATGTTGCAGCAAATTGCAGAAGCAGATCATTTCAGTCACAATCAAACAGATTCTATTTAGAAAGGTACTCTGGTTGCTTCAAGGGATATTGTTTTTCATGCAACAAGTATGGTCATAAAGCAGCTGATTGCAATAGAAGGAAGAACAGAGAAACACACTATGATCCTTATGCTTACTTCTCTGGTCATATAAGATGTTATGCTTGTAACAAGTATGGACATGTGGAAAAAGAATGCAGGATGAACAGATCTGAGAAATTAGATAATTTCCAGCACACAATTAGAAAGTTCAAGCAAAGCTGGAAAAAGAAGGAGGACCGGTCAGAAACGTAGGGAATATTGACCCTACTGCAGTCATCAGATTCTGAAGCTTACTTATCTTAATGACTGCAGAAGTGATGTGAGATACATTATGGAGCTTAGTAATGTATCGTCACAGGGGTAGCAATGTATGGTGATTCCCATGGTTATTTTGGTGATTCTGGTTATATTTATTTCTGACAGTGCATCTGATGAGAATAAGACAGGTACAGGAGGCATAAGTTCAGGGGGAGATGAAGGAAAGTGAAATTTTCAATGTGTCACTTTCCATACGCGGGTTAGGTGAACTAAAGTCGCGTATACACGCGAGTTCCAGCAAACACAGTCGCGTATGCATTGATGATAAGAGAATTGATATGACAGCTGAAGATCAGGAGCAGAGGTTCAGGGGGAGCATCAGTCTGACTGTTAATGATTGTATTATTGACACTGTATTTGGATATTTCTCAGTTCTAAATGTTGATGACATGATTCATGGTTTCTCATGATGAGATTATGGATGAGCCCGGATTGCATATTTGCTGAAGAGTATTCTTTGCTTTCACACATGGATGAGATGGAAGTCTTATGATTCAGAGATATGGACAGATCATGCAGGGATTGTTGGCATTATGATGGTTCTGAAATATGATCTCTTTCTTGAGGTCTTTTTGATATTTGTTACAAAAAGAAATATTTGTAATTTGATGAAAAGGTCATGTTGAGACCTATGATGTAAATTGTAATATTCAGTCATGTAAGGACTTGTTCAATTTGTAAACCCACTTGGTTGGGTACTTGAGTCAAAATGTGTAAACCCTCTTGGTTGGGTATTTGAGTCTCTTATGTAAATCCACTTGGTTGGATCTTCAATGTAAGTATGAGTTCTTGGTGATAGGAAGGTCATAGAGTCATGTACCTCGATGACACATATGTATGAAGATTCAGCATGAACTCGGGGGGAGCATGGTAATTTCAGTGCACATCAGATCTACAGCGCTCTTCTTTCTACATGAGGAGAAAAACCTTGTGTTGGTTTTCATCCGCCCTTTGCCTTTGATGTAAAAGGGGGAGAGTGACATGGTGTTTGAATAAGGGGAGAGAATGTCATTATATTTGAATATCATTATGCTTAATGTATCTATGTATCTATCTGTTGTGCAGATCAAACACCATCATGGTTGCCATCAAGTCCAAAGGGGGAGATTGTTGGCAATATGATGTAGAGTGTTGTCCTTGATGGCAACCCACTTGATGAAGATGATGGAAACCTACTTGATGAAGTTGTCCTTGATGGAATATGTCTTGATGAACTTGTTAAATGATGTATATCTGATGTATCTACAATGAGTACAGAAGGTAATGATGGAAGGAATGTTAGTATGTGCCAGAATATGATAAAAAGAGTATGTCTCAAGGCATACGTGGATTTGTCTAGAAAAAGTAGCGTATGCACGCGGGAAATAATGTGCCAAGTCATGTATGGGAAAAATCGCTCTAAATATGTAAAACCAGGGGTAACCACCATGGTATTGACCCATTGTATTGAGTAATGATTCGTCTATGTGACCCCGTCCAGGAATACCATCGAAAGTAATGTGGTTTTGGCTCATGGTATTGATAAAGGGTAAACCTATATAAGGAGAAGAAATTCATTATGCAAAGGTGTGCAAGAATTTTGAGCTTGAATGAATACTTCTCTCTGAAGCATATCTGAATGGAAAGGGATACAATTGAATGAAATATCTGAATGTATGATGCACCAATGAAGAAATGATGAAGAAGGTAATCTAGATCTTGAATGTATTTGTATCTGCTAGATCTGTTTATGGAATGATTAGATCTGAGATGAGGTGAACATCTGTCTGAAGTAAAGGGTAAAATCTGAGTGATGTATCTGTTCTGAAGAATTGCAATGACCTAATGTCTGAAGAACTATACGCTAGTTCGCCATAGAGTAAGCGCGTATATACGTGGGTTTTCTGAAGAGAAAGCACATATGGGCAGTAAAATTAACTCTGTAATATGTACAGAAGTATACGCGGGTTTGTATGGTCGAAGGCGCGTATATACGCAGTATTAGTGAAAGGAAAGCGCGTATGAAGATTAGGGTTTTCTGAAGTATGAAGTATCAAATGTTTGATCTGTTCTGCTGTGTTACTGCTATCTGTTGATGATGTATGATTGAGCTCAAATGTATGGAGTGGGTCCAGTCTGAAAATATGATGAAACATGGCCTGCAAGTTGTGTTCTAAAGGAAGCTTTGGATCCAGTGTGAAAATTGATGAAATGTGGTCCATGGTGGTGCTGAGGGTTGTAGCCTTCAGTCAGGGGGTTGTAGCTCCCTTCCAGGTGAGGCTGGTAAACGAGATCAGGGGGTCGTAGCTCCCTTCCAGGAGAGGCTGGTAAACGAGTCAGGGGGTTGGAGCTCCCTTCCGGGAGAGGTGTGTAATCGCAGTGGGTGCACAACGTCTTTGGTAGGAAATTTGCGCCCGACATATGTTGTAATATGTTTTCTCTATAATAAAATATTGAAGGTGAGACAACGGCAATGGTGGTTTTCTCCCCACTTGGGTTTCCACCTAAAATCCTGGTGTTCATGTGTGTTGCTTATGTGTGATGATTTATTTTGTTCTTAATATAATTCTTGTTTATTGAACATCGATGAATAAATGATGGAATTATATAGTGACAAATAATGGCACCAATTAGATATGTGTATGTGAGTTTTATGAAGGAGTATCAGCCGATATATACGCAGTCATTAATCAGGAAAATTGTCATTATGGGTTTTGAAGTAAGAAAAAGTAAAAATATTTGAGTAAGTCCAAAATACTGATTCACCCCCCCCCTCTCAGTATTTTTTCCCAACAATTGGTATCAGAGCAGGTCCTTCTGCAGAAGCTTGATCGCTTGAAGGAGATCCGTCGCAATGGGAAGTCATGAAGGGATAATTTCTATAAGGCCACCTCTATTCAATGGAAATAATCTGTTATTCTGGAAGATACGAACAAAATAATATCTGTAAAGTCTTGGTGTAGAAGTATGGGCAATCGTGGAAGGAGTTTATTAGTATCCAGAAAGTGTTCCTATTGATGCAGCAGAAAGGAAGAAATATGAAATCAATGCCAAAATAGTCAATGTCTTATTAGGAACCATGTCTGAACCAGAATTTGCTAAAGTGATGCAGCTAAATTCAACAAAATAAATATGGGACAAAATCATTCTGAGCTATGAAGGAGATACAAAGGTAAAAAGTGAAAAACTCCAAACTCTCAGAATTGAATATGAAAATTTAAGGATGCATAGTGATGAGAGTATTTCCAGTTTCTTTTTACGTCTAGATGATATTGTAAATCGTATGAGAAGTTTGGGTGAAACCATAACCGATACTACTCTGGTGGAAAAGGTCTTAAGATCTTTAACTTCAAAATTTGAGTCAAAAGTGTCAGCTATTGAAGAAAGGCAAGATCTGCAAACTCTTACTATTGTTCAACTACATGGTATTCTAACTGCTTATGAAATGAGACAAGGAGGTCCCTTTCAAATCAAAGAAGCTGCTTTTAAGGCATGTGAAAAAGGAAAAGAAAAGGAAGTTTTCAAGGAATCAAGTTATATATAAGAAGAAGAAGAAGCAAATTTTGTAAGGAGACTCCAACCAGGTACTGGAATATTCAAAGGTAAGCTACCCTTCAAATGTTTTGATTGTGGAAGAGTGGGTCATTATGCTGCTAAATGTCCTTATAAACAATTTGAAAAGGGAAAGAGTTATTATGCAGATGAAGATAATAATGAAATGTCAAGTGAAGATGAAGAAGATTCTGACCAAGATCTGCTAGTGCTCATGGCAAAGAAAAAAAAGAAGAAGGCTACTCAAGGAAAGGAGATATCTCGGAAAACATGTGCAGCTGAAAATGAAGAAGATAAAACAGGTACCGATTGTTGTTCTTGTGATTCACCTTCTTGTGCATGTAATAGTGAAGATAGTGAAAGGAATGTTATGGATCTAGAAGAAGCTCTTAAGATTAAAGTTGAAGAACTACAAAGATCATCTAATAGGCAAGAAACTATCTACAAAGAGATGATCTCTCAAATGAAAGGACAGATAGAAATACTGAATGGACAGGTAGACAAGTATTAAAGGTTATATAATTATGGAAGTAATCGAAATAAAAGACTTGAAGTAGAAATCAATGATCTAAATGAAGATCTGGAAAAATCAAACAAAAGGAATGAAGTACTTGAAGCAGAAATCATCTCTCTGAAAGAAGATCTCGAAGCATCGAATAAGAAGAATGAAGAACCCCTATCATTTGAAAAGGAAGGACTTGAAGCAGAAATTATCTCTCTCAAAGAAGATCTGAAAAATCAAATAAGAAGAATGAAGAGCTGCTAGAAACATGTGAAGAAAACGAAAATTGGTTGAAGGAAGAAATTCTAAATCTGAATGATCAAGTAGAAGAAGGAAAAAGGGTCGAAGAAAGTATGAAGAAGCAATGCCAAAGATTGGAAGTTTAGGTAAACATTCTCAAAGGTAAATTAGAAGAAAAGGATAAACTTTTGAGGTTTCAAGACAGTACTAAGATTCTGGACAATATTCTTAGTAGTCAAAGGTCTCCCTCTATTAAGCTTGGTCTGGGTTTTCATGAAACAGTTAAAGGAGAATCTAGTTCACAAGGAAGTGCTAAAGATTCAAAGGATGTCAAAGCAAAACCTGAAATAGTGAAAGAGACAAAAGGGCAACCGACAATTATGAATTGTCAAAGGAAATATTTCGCTCCTAACTATAGAAGTATCAATAATGTGGAATGCTTTAATTGTCATAATTATGGGCATGTTGCAGTAAATTGCAGAAGTAGATCATTTCAGTCACAGTAAAACAGATTCTATTCAGAAAGGTACTCTGGTTGCTTCAAGGGATATTGTTTTTCATGCAACAAGTATGGTCATAAAGTAGCTGATTGCAACGGAAGGAAGAACAGAGAAACACACTATGATCCTTATGCTTACTTCTCTGGTCATATAAGATGTTATGCTTGTAACAAGTATGGACATGTGGAAAAAGAATGCAGGATGAACAGATCTGAGAAATTAGATAATTTCCAGCACACAATTAGAAAGTTCAAGAAAAGCTGGAAAAAGAAGGAGGACCGGTCAGAAACATAGGGAATATTGACCCTACTGCAGTCATCAGCTTCTGAAGCTTACTTATCTTAATGACTGCAGAAGTGATGTGAGATACATTATGGAGCTTAGTAATGTATCGTCGCAGGGGGAGCGATGTATGGTGATTCTGGTTATATTTATTTCTGACAGTGCATCTGATGAGAAGAAGACAGGTACAGGAGGCATAAGTTCAGAGGGAGATGAAGGAAAGTGAAATTTTCAATGTGTCACTTTCCATACGCAGGTTAGGTGAACTAAAGTCGCGTATACACACGAGTTCCAGCAGACACAGTCGCGTATGCATTGATGATAAGAGAATTGATATGACAGCTGAAGATCAGGAGCAGAGGTTCAGGGGGAGCATCAGTCTGACTGTTAATGATTGTATTATTGACACTGTATCTGGCTATTTCTCAGTTCTAAATGATGATGACATGATTCATGGTTTCTTATGATGAGATTATGGATGAGCCCGGATTGCATATTTGCTGAAGAGTATTCTTTGCTTTCACACATGGATGAGATGGAAGTCTTATGATTCAGAGATACGGATAGATCATGCAGGGATTGTTGGCATTATGATGGTTCTGAAATATGATCTCTTTCTTGAGGTATTTTTGATATTTGTTACAAAAAGAAATATTTGTAATTTGATGAAAAGGTCATGTTGAGACCTATGATGTAAATTGTAATATTCAGTCATGTAAGGACTTGTTCAATTTGTAAACCCACTTGGTTGGGTAATTGAGTCAAAATGTGTAAACCCTCTTGGTTGGGTACTTGAGTCTCATATTTAAATCCACTTGGTTGGATCTTTGATTTAAGTATGAGTCCTTGGTGATAGGAAGGTCATAGAGTCATGTACTTCATTGTAAAATATGTTTGAAGATTCAGCATGAACTCAGGGGGAGCATGGTCACTTCAGTGTACATCAGATCTACATCGCTCTTCTTTCTACATGAGGAGACAAACCTTGTGTTGGTTTTGGTCCGCCCTTTGCCCTTGATGTCAAAGGGGGAGAGTGACATGGTGTTTGAATAAAGAGAAAGAATGGTGTCAAGAGTGACATGGTGTCATTGTATTCTTAATGTATCTCTCTGTTGTGGTGATCAAACACCATCGTGGTTGCCATCAAGTCCAAAGGGGGAGATTGTTGGAAATATGATGCTGAGTGTTGTCTTTGATGGCAACCCACTTGATGAAGATGATGGAAACCTACTTGATGAAGTTGTCCCTGATGGAATATGTCTTGATGAACTTGTTAAATGATGTAAATCTGATGTATATACAATGAGTACAGAAGGTAATGATGGAAGGAATGTCAGTATGTGCTAGAACATGATGAAAAGAGTATGTCTCAAGGCATACGTGGATTTGTCTAGACAAAGTAGCGTATGCACGCGGGAAATAACGTGCCAAGTCGCGTATGGGAAAAAGCGCTCTAAATATGTAAAACCAGGGGTAACCACCATGGTATTGACCCATTGTATTGAGTAATGATTCATCTATGTGACCCCGTCCAGGAATACCATCGAAAGTAATGCGGTTTTGGCTCATGGTATTGATAAAGGGTAAACATATATAAGGAGAAGAAATTCATTGTGCAAATGTGCGCAAGAAGTCTGAGCTTGAATGAATACTTCTCTCTGAAGCATATCTGAATGGAAAGGGTTACAGTTGAATGAAAGATCTGAATGTATGATGCACCAATGAAGAAATGATGAAGAAGGGAATCTAGATCTGGAATGTATTTGTATCTGCTAGATCTGTTTATGGAATGATTAGATTTGAGATGAGGCGAACATCTGTCTGAAGTAAAGGGTAAAATATGAGTGATGTATCTGTTCTGAAGAATTGCAATGACCTAAATGTCTGAAGAACTATACGCTAGTTCGTCGCAGAGTAAGCGCATATATACGCGGGTTTGCTGAAGAGAAAGCGCGTATGGGCAGTAAAATTAGCTCTGTAATATGTACAGAATTATACGCGAGTTTGTATGCTCGAAGGCGCGTATATACACATGATCAGTGAAAGGAAAGCGCATATGAAGATTAGTGTTTGCTGAAGTATGAAGTATCAAATGTTTGATCTGTTCTGTTGTGTTACTGCTATCTGTTGATGATGTATGATTGAGCTCAAATGTATGGAGTGGGTCCAGTCTGAAAATATGATGAAACGTGGCTTGCAAGTTGTGTTCTAAAGGAAGCTTTGGATGCAGTGTGAAAATTGATGAAACGTGGTCCATGGTGGTGCTGAGGGTTGTAGCCTTCAGTCAGGGGGTTGTAGCTCCCTTCCAGGTGAGGCTAGTAAACGAGATCAGGGGGTTGTAGCTCCCTTCCAGGAGAGGCTGGTAAACAAGAGCAGGGGGTCGTAGCTCCCTTCCAGGAGAGGCTGGTAAACGAGCGCAGGTGGGTGCCTGCGTGCTGGTAGGAGGCTGCGCTAGCACATATGTTGTAAGATGTTTTCTCTATAATAAAATATTGAAGGCTGAGACAACGGCAGCGGTGGTTTTCTCCCGACATGGGTTTCCACCTAAAATCCTGGTGTTCATGTGTGTTGCTTATGTGCGATGATTTATTCTGTTCTTACTGCACATGTTTACTGTTTATTGAACATCTGATGAATAAATGATGGAATTATATAAGTGAAGAATAATGGCATAATTAGATCTCAGTGTATACGTGAGTTTTATGAAGGGTATCCACGTATATACGCGAGTCTGTGTCAGGAAAGTAGCGTATGGGTTTTAGAGCATGAAAAAGTAAAAAGTTTTGAGTATGCCCAAAATACTGATTCACCCCCCCCTCTCAGTATTTTTCCCACTGATTGGTATCAGAGCAGGTCCTTCTGCAGAAGCTTGATCGATTGAAGGAGATCCATCGCAATGGGAGGTCATGAAGCGATAATGTCTATAAGGCCACCTCTATTCAATGGAAATAATCTGTTGTTCTGGAAGATACGAACAAAAGCATATCTACAAAGCCTTGTTGCAGAATTATGGGCAATCGTGGAAGGAGGTTATCAGTATCCGACAAGTATTCCTACTGATGCAGCAGAAAGGAAGAAATATGAAATCAATGCCAAAGCTTTCAATGTCTTATTAGGAAGCATGTCTGAACCAGAATTTGCTAAAGTGATGCAGCTAAATTCAGCAAAAGAAACATGGGACAAAATCATTCTGAGCTATGAAGTAGATACAAAGGTAAAAAGTGCAAAACTCCAAACTCTCCGAATTGAATATGAAAATTTAAGGATGCATAGTGATGAGAGTATTGCCAGTTTATTTTTACGTCTAGATGATATTGTAAATCGTATGAGAAGTTTGGGTGAAACCATAACCGATACTACTTTGGTGGAAAAAGTCTTAAGATCTTTAACTTCAAAATTTGAGTCAAAAGTATTGATATTGAAGAAAACAGATCTTGCAAACTCTTATTGTTCAACTACATGGTATTATTTGCTTATGAAATGAGACAAGGAGGTCCACTTTCAAATCAAGAAAATTGCTTTTAAGGCATGTGCAAAAGGAAAAAGAAAAGGAAGTTGTCAAGGAATCAAGTTATATATCGAGAAGAAGAAGCAAATTTGTAGGAGACTCCTTAGAATTTTGGAAGATTCAAAGGTAAGCTACCCTTCAAGTGTTTTACTTGTGGGAGAGTTGGTCATTATGCTGCTAAATTTCCTTATGAAGAAAATCATGATAAAGGGATACAATTTGAAAAGAGAAAGAGTTATTATACAAATGAAGATAATAATAAAATATAAGTGAAGATGAAGAAGATTCTGACCAAGATCTGCTAGTGCTCATGGCAAAGAAGCAAAAGAAGAAGGCTACTCAAGGAAAGGAGATATCTCAAAAACATGTGCAACAGAAAATGAAGAAGATAAAACAAGTACCGATTGTTTTTCTTGTGATTCACCTTCTTGTGCATGTAATAGTGAAGATAGTGAAAGGAATGTTATGGATCTAGAAGAAGCTCTTAAGATTAAAGTTGAAGAACTACAAAGATCATCTAATAAGCAAGAAAATATCTACAAAGAGATGATCTCTCAAATGAAAGGACATATAGAAATACTGAATGGACAGGTAGAAAAGTATCAAAAGTTGTACAATTATGGAAGCAATCGAAATAAAAGACTTGAAGTAGAAATCAATGATCTAAATGAAGATCTGGAAAAATCAAACAAAAGGAATGAAGTACTTGAAACAGAAATCATCTCTCTGAAAGAATATCTTGAAGCATCGAATAAGAAGAATGAAGAACCCCTATCATTTGAATAAGTAGAAATTATCTCTCTCAATAAAGTTGAATGCTTTAATTGTCATAATTATGGGCATGTTGCAGCAAATTGCAGAAGTAGATCATTTTAGTCACAGTCAAACAGATTCTATTCAGAAAGGTACTCTGGTTGCTTCAAGGGATATTGTTTTTCATGCAACAAGTATGGTCATAAAGTAGCTGATTGCAATGGAAGGAAGAACAGAGAAACACGCTATGATCCTTATGCTTACTTCTCTGGTCATATAAGATGTTATGCTTGTAACAAGTATGGACATGTGGAAAAAGAATGCAAGATGAACAGATCTGATAAATTAGATAATTTCCAGCACACAATTAGAAAGTTCAAGCAAAGCTGGAAAAAGAAGGAGGACCGGTCAAAAACGTAGGGAATATTGACCCTACTGCAGTCATCAGCTTCTGAAGCTTACTTATCTTAATGACTGCAGAAGTGATGTGAGATACATTATGGAGCTTAGTAATGTATTGTCACAGGGGGAGCGATGTATGGTGATTCCACTTGAACTTTTTTGATAGTCTACAATTTATATTTATTTAGAATGCCACATCGATGAGAAGAAAATAATTAGGAGGCATAAGATAGGAGGCATAAGTTCAGGGGGAGATGAAGGAAAGTGAAATTTTCAATGTGTCACTTTCCATACGCGGTTAGGGTGAACTAAAGTCGCTTATACACACGATTTCCAGTGACCCAAGCCACAGAGTGCATTGATGATAAGAGAATTGATATGACAAACAAGACTAAGCAGAGGTTTAGTGGGGAGCATCATCGACCGTTAATGATTGTATTATTGACATCAGATTCACTGAAGGTTTTCGCTCTAAATGATGATGACATGATTCATGGTTTCTTATGATGAGATTATGATGAGTCCGGATTGCATATTTGTCAAGAGCATTTTGCTTTCTACACATGGATGAGATGGAAGTCTTATGATTCAGAGGATACTTACGATCATGCAGGGATTGTTGGCATTATGATGGTTCTGAAATATGATCTCTTTCTTGAGGTCTTTTTGGTATTTGTTACAAAAATTCATATTTGTAATTTGATGAAAAGGTCATGTTGATACCTATGATGTAAATTGTAATATTCAGTCATGTAAGGATTTGTTCAATTTGTAAACCCACTTGGTTGGGTAATTGAGTAAAAAATGTGTAAACCCTCTTGGTTGGGTACTTGAGTCTCATATGTAAATCCACTTTGTTGGATCCTTGATTTAAGTATGATTCCTTGGTGATAGGAAGGTCATAGAGTCATGTACTTCATTGTAAAATATGTTTGAAGATTCAGCATGAACTCAGGGGGAGCATGGTCACTTCAGTGTACAGCGCTCTTCTTTCTACATGAGGAGAAAAACCTTGTGTTGGTTTTGGTCCGCCCTTTGCCCTTGATGTCAAAGGGGGAGAGTGACATGGTGTTTGAATAAAGAGAAAGAATGGTGTCAAGAGTGACATGGTGTCATTGTATTCTTAATGTATCTGTCTGTTGTGGTGATCAAACACCATCATGGTTGCCATCAAGTCCAAAGGGGAAGATTGTTGGCAATATGATGCTGAGTGTTGTCCTTGATGGAAACCCACTTGATGAAAATGATGGAAACCTACTTGATGAAGTTGTCCCCGATGGAATATGTCTTGATGAACTTGTTAAATGATGTAAATCATGTATATACAATGAGCATGTATGGCTGTTGGAAGGAATGTCATGATGCGTAACATGATGAAAAGAGAGTGTCTCAAGGCATACGCGGATTTGTCTAGACGAAGTAGCTATGCACGCGGGAAATAACGTGCCAAGTCGTGTATGGAAAAAGCGTCTAATATAAACTAAAGGGTAACCACCATGGTATTGACCCATTTTATTGAGTAATGATTCATCTATGTGACCCCATCCAGGAATACCATCGAAAGTAATGTGGTTTTGGCTCACGGTATTGATAAAGGGTAAACCTATATAAGGAGAAGAAATTCATTGTGCAAATGTTTGCAAGAAGTCTAAGCTTGAATGAATACTTATCTCTGAAGCATATCTGAATGGAAAGGGCTACAGTTGAATGAAATATCTGAATGCATAATGCACCAACGAAGAAATGATGAAGAAGGGAATCTATATCTGGAATGTATTTGTATCTGCTAGATATGTTTATGGAATGATTAGATCTGAGATGAGGAGAACATCTGTTTGAAGTAAAGGGTAAAATCTGAGTGATGTATCTGTTCTGAAGAATTGCAATGACCTAAATGTCTGAAGAACTATACGCTAGTTCACCGCAGAGTAAGCGCGTATATACGCGGGTTTGCTAAAGAGAAAGCACGTATGGACAGTAAAATTAGCTCTGTAATATGTACAGAAGTATACGTGGGTTTGTATGGTCGAAGGTGCATATATACGCAGGATCAGTGAAAGGAAAGCGCGTATGAAGATTAGGGTTTGCTGAAGTATGAAGTATCAAATGTCTGATCTGTTCTGCTGTGTTACTGCTATCTGTTGATGATGTATGATTGAGCTCAAATGTATGGAGTGGGTCCAGTCTGAAAATATGATGAAATGTGGCCTGCAAGTTGTGTTCTAAAGGAAGCTTTTGATCCAGTGAGAAAATTGATGAAACGTGGTCCATGGTGGTGCTGAGGGTTGTAGCCTTCAGTCAGGGGGTTGTATCTCCCTTCCAGGTGAGGCTGGTAAACGAGATTAGGGGGTCGTAGCTCCCTTCCAGGAGAGGGTAAACGAGAGCAGGGGGCCATAGCTCCCTTCCAGGAGAGGCTGGTAAATGAGCACAGGTGGGTGCCTGCGTGCTGGTAGGAGGCTGCGCCAGCACATATGTTGTAAGATTTTTTCTCTATAATAAAATATTGAAGGCTGAGACAACGACAACGGTGGTTTTCTCCCGACTTGGGTTTCCACCTAAAATCCTGGTGTTCATGTGTGTTGCTTATGTGTGATGATTTATTCTGTTCTTACTGCACATGTTTGCTGTTTATTTAACATCTGATGAATAAATGATGGAATTATATAAGTGAAGAATAATGGCATAATTAGATCTCTGTGTATACGCGAGTTTTATGAAGGGTATCCGCGTATATACGCGATTCTGTGTCAGGAAAGTAGCGTATGGGTTTTAGAGCATGAAAAAGTAAAAAGTTTTGAGTATGCCCAAAATACTGATTCACCCCCCCCTCTCAGTATTTTTCCCAACAATTGGTATCAGAGCAGGTCCTTCTGCAGAAGCTTGATCGCTTGAAGGAGATCCATCGCAATGGGAAGTCATGAAGGGATAATGTCTACAAGGCCACCTCTATTCAATGGAAATAATCTGTTGTTCTGGAAGATACGAACAAAAGCATATCTGCAAAGCCTTGGTGCAGAAGTATGGGCAATCGTGGAAGGAGGTTATCAGTATCCGGCAAGTATTCCTACTGATGCAGCAGAAAGGAAGAAATATGAAATCAATGCCAAAGCATCAATGTCTTATTAGGAAGCATGTCTGAACCAGAATTTGCTAAAGTGATGCAGCTAAATTCAGCAAAAGAAATATGGGACAAAATCATTCTGAGCTATGAAGGAGATACAAAGGTAAAAAGTGCAAAACTCCAAACTCTCCGAATTGAATATGAAAATTTAAGGATGCATAGTGATGAGAGTATTGCCAGTTTATTTTTACGTCTAGATGATATTGTAAATCGTATGAGAAGTTTGGGTGAAACCATAACCGATACTACTCCGGTGGAAAAAGTCTTAAGATCTTTAACTTCAAAATTTGAGTCAAAAGTATCAGCTATTGAAGAAAGGCAAGATCTGCAAACTCTTACTATTGTTCAACTACATGGTATTCTGACTGCTTATGAAATGAGACAAGGAGGTCCCTTTCAAATCAAAGAAGCTACTTTTAAGGCATGTGCAAAAGGAAAAGAAAAGGAAGTTTTCAAGGAATCAAGTTATATATCAGAAGAAGAAGAAGCAAATTTTGTAAGGAGACTCCAACTAGGTACTGGAAGATTCAAAGGTAAGCTACCTTTCAAATGTTTTGATTGTGGAAGAGTGGGTCATTATGCTGCTAAATGTCCTTATAAACAATTTGAAAAGGGAAAGAGTTATTATGCAAATGAAGATAATAATGAAATTTCAAGTGAAGATGAAGAATATTCTGACCAAGATCTGCTAGTGCTCATGGAAAAGAAGCAAAAGAAGAAGGCTACTCAAGGAAAGGAGATATCTCAGAAAACATGTGCAGCAGAAAATGAAGAAGATAAAACAGGTACTGATTGTTGTTCTTGTGATTCACCTTCTTGTGCATGTAATAGTGAAGATAGTGAAAGGAATGTTATGGATCCAGAAGAAGCTCTTAAGATTAAAGTTGAAGAACTACAAAGATCATCTAATAAGCAAGAAACTATCTACAAAGAGATGATCTCTCAAATGAAAGGACAGATAGAAATACTGAATGGACAGGTAGACAAGTATCAAAGGTTGTACAATTATGGAAGCAATCGAAATAAAAGACTTGAAGTAGAAATCAATGATCTAAATGAAGATCTGGAAAAATCAAACAAAAGGAATGAAGTAATTGAAGCAGAAATCATCTCTCTGAAAGAAGATCTCGAAGCATCGAATAAGAAGAATGAAGAACCCCTATCATTTGAAAAGGAAGGACTTGAAGCAGAAATTATCTCTCTCAAAAAAGATCTGGAAAAGTCAAATAAGAAGAATGAAGAGCTGCTACAAACATGTGAAGAAAACGAAAATTGGTTGAAGGAAGAAATTATAAATCTGAATGATCAAGTAGAAGAAGGAAAAAGGGTCGAAGAAAGTATGAAGAAGAAATGCCAAAGATTGGAAGTTGAGGTAAACATTCTCAAAGGTAAATTAGAAGAAAAGGATAAACTTTTGAGGTTTCAAGAGAGTACTAAGATTCTGGACAATATTCTTAGTAGTCAAAGGTCTCCCTCTATTAAGCTTGGTCTGGGTTTTCATGAAACGGTTAAAGGAGAATCTAGTTCACAAGGAAGTGCTAAAGATTCAAAGGATGTCAAAGCAAAACCTGAAGTAGTGAAAGAGACAAAAGGGCAACCGACAATTATGAATTCTCAAAGGAAATATTTCGCTCCTAACTATAGAAGTATCAATAATGTTGAATGCTTTAATTGTCATAATTATGAGCATGTTGCGTAAAATTTAAGTAGATCATTTCCAAATACAAAGAAATGCATTCTATTCGTAAAGGTACTGCTGCTTCAAGGGATACAGCTATGCAACAAGTATGGTCATAAAGTAGTCAGATGGTCATGGAAGAAGATCGTAGAAAAACACTATGATCCTTATGCTTACTGTCATATAAGATGTTATGCTTGTAACAAGTATGGACATGTGGAAAAAGAATGCAGGATGAACAGATATGAGAAATTGGATAATTTTCAGCACACAATTAGAAATTTCAAGCAACGCTGGAATAGGAAGGAGGACCGGTCAGAAACGTAGGGAATATTGACCCTACTGCAGTCATCCGCTTCTAAAAATTACTTCTATTAATGACTGCAGGAGTGATGTGAGATACATTATAGGGATTAGTAATGTATCGTCACAGGGGGAGCGATGTATGATGACTCTCATGGTTGATTTGGTTATTCTGGTTATATTTATTTCTGACGGTGCATCTGGTGTGAAGAAAAGACAGGAACAGAAGGTTCAAATTCAGGGGGAGATGAAGGGGTGAAATTTTCTATATTTCACTTTCCATACGCAGGTTCGATGAAACAAAGTCGCGTATACACGCGAGTTCCAGCAGACACAGTCGCGTATGCATTGATGATAAGAGAATTGATATGACAACTGAAGATCAGGAGTAGAGGTTCAGGGGGAGCATCAGTCTGAATGTTAATGATTGTATTATTGACACTGTATCTGGCTATTTCTCAGTTCTAAATGATGATTACATGATACATGGTTTCTTTTGAGCCCGGATTGCATATTTGCTGAAGAGTATTCTTTGCTTTCACACATGGATGAGATGGAAGTCTTATCATTCAGAGATACGGACAGATCATGCAGTGATTGTTGGCATTATGATGGTTCTCAAATATGATCTCTTTCGAGGTCTTTGATATTCTTTACAAAAAGAAATATTTGTAATTTGATGAAAAGGTCATGTTGAGACCTATGATGTAAATTGTATTATCTGGCCATGTAAGGACTTGTTCAATTTGTAAACCCACTTGGTTGGGTAATTGAGTCAAAAATGTGTAAACCCTCTTGGTTGGGTACTTGAGTCTCATATGTAAATCCACTTGGTTGGATCTTTGATTTAAGTATGAGTCCTTGGTGAAAGGAAGGTCATAGAGTCATGTACTTCATTGTAAAATATGTTTGAAGATTCAGCATGAACTCAGGGGGAGCATGGTCACTTCAGTGTACATCAGATCTACAACGCTCTTCTTTCTACATGAGGAGAAAAACCTTGTGTTGGTTTTGGTCCACCCTTTGCCCTTGATGTCAAAGGGGGAGAGTGACATGGTGTTTGAATAAAGAGAAAGAATGGTGTCAAGAGTGACATGGTGTCATTGTATTCTTAATGTATCTCTCTGTTGTGGTGATCAAACACCATCGTGGTTGCCATCAAGTCCAAAGGGGGAGATTGTTGGAAATATGATGCTGAGTGTTGTCTTTGATGGCAACCCACTTGATGAAGATGATGGAAACCTACTTGATGAAGTTGTCCCTGATGGAATATGTCTTGATGAACTTGTTAAATGATGTAAATCTGATGTATATACAATGAGTACAGAAGGTAATGATGGAAGGAATGTCAGTATGTGCTAGAACATGATGAAAAGAGTATGTCTCAAGGCATATGTGGATTTTTCTAGACAAAGTAGCGTATGCACGCGGGAAATAACGTGCCAAGTCGCGTATGGGAAAAAGCGCTCTAAATATGTAAAACTAGGGGTAACCACCATGGTATTGACCCATTGTATTGAGTAATGATTCGTCTATGTGACCCCGTCCAGGAATACCATCGAAAGTAATGTGGTTTTGGCTCATGGTATTGATAAAGGGTAAACCTATATAAGGAGAAGAAATTCATTGTGCAAATGTGTGCAAGAAGTTTGAGCTTGAATGAATACTTCTCTTTGAAGCATATCTGAATGGAAAGGGTTACAGTTGAATGAAAGATATGAATGTATGATGCACCAATGATGAAATGATGAAGAAGGGAATCTAGATCTGGAATGTATTTGTATCTGCTAGATCTGTTTATGGAATGATTAGATCTGAGATGAGGCGAACATCTGTCTGAAGTAAAGGGTAAAATCTGAGTGATGTATTTGTTCTGAAGAATTGCAATGACCTAAATGTCTGAAGAAATATACGCTAGTTTGTCGCAGAGTAAGCGCGTATATACGCGGGTTTGCTGAAGAGAAAGCGCGTATGGGCAGTAAAATTAGCTCTGTAATATGTACAAAAGTATACGCGAGTTTGTATGGTCGAAGGCGTGTATATACGCAGGATCAATGAAAGGAAAGCGCGTATGAAGATTAGGGTTTGTTGAAGTATGAAGTATCAAATGTCTGATCTGTTCTGCTATGTTACTGCTATCTGTTGATGATGTATGATTGAGCTAAAATGTATGGAGTGGGTCCAGTCTGAAAATATGATGAAAAGTGGCCTGCAAGTTGTGTTCTAAAGGAAGCTTTTGGATCCAGTATGAAAATTGATGAAACGTGGTCCATGGTGGTGCTGAGGTTGTAGCCTTCAGTCGAGGGGGTTGTAGCTCCCTTCCGGGTGGAATTTGGTAAATGAGATCGGAGGTTGTAGCTCCCTTCCGGGAGAAGTTTGGTAAACGAGAGCGGGGGTCGTAGCTCCCTTCCGGGAGAGGTAGTGAAAGCAGGCACGGTGGGTGCCTGCGTGTTGGTAGGAGGCTGCGCCAGCACATATGTTGTAAGATGTTTTCTCTATAATAAAATATTGAAGGCTGAGACAACGGCAGTGGTGGTTTTATCCCGACTTGGGTTTCCACCTAAAATCCTGGTGTTCATGTGTGTTGCTTATGTGTGATGATTTATTATGTTCTTACTGCACATGTTTACTGTTTATTGAACATCTTATGAATAAATGATGGAATTATATAAGTGAAGAATAATGGCATAATTAGATCTCTGTGTATATGAAAGTTTTATGAAGGGTATCCGCGTATATACGCGAGTCTGTGTCAGGAAAGTAGCGTATGGGTTTTAGAGCATGTAAAAGTAAAAAGTTTTGAGTATGCCCAAAATACTGATTCACCCCCCCTCTCAGTAGTTTTCCCAGAAAAACTATCCCAAAAATCAAAATGTGCACAAAAGTGACAAAATTGGAAATTTTCTTGGTAATCAAGCGTTAGAGGCCTGGATGGACACCTCAGAAAGAATATCGAGCTTCTCTTTCTCCTTTGACTTGGTCAAATCCCGAATCTTACCGTGGGCACGTTTGAGCTTGGCCCTTGCAATCCTGTTTCTCATGGCATAATGTTTTTCCATCTTCCTCTGAATATCAATGTCTCTCTTTGCCTTCTCTAGTAGGCCCTCTAGATTCAAATTGGCTCTCTCAAGCCAAGAATCTCTTTCTTCGTCAATCTCTATTGCAAGAAACTCACTTGGAGCAAGCTGTTCTGCTAATTCTACCTCTTTCTGCCTTTCTCGGGCTAAAGCCCTCTTCAGTCCAATGGTCCTCAGTCTCTATCTAGGAAGCTGATCTTCCTCATCATCACCATCATCAAAACTACCCAAAGTATCTTCCAGCAAAGCCTTGGCCTTTTCTCCCTCTCTCTTAGCTTTGATTGCCCTGACCTCACTGATGGTCTATTTTGTCTTTAGCTGTTGATTATCTAGCTCAAGAAATTCAATCATGTACTGTGCTCTGTCAATATTAGCTTGAAGATCAATAATCTTGGCCTCCTTGCTTCTGATCATTGCACTAGTAGCTCTATCTTCATCCTCATCATAAATCTCAATCATCTGAAACTTCTACTCAGTTTCATGTTTGTCCTTCTCCTCAACAATGATATGCTCTGTAGCCTTTTCCTTGCCCTTATCAACCCATTTTGCTGATGAATAAAGCATGGCCCCTTTCACACCAAGTGAAGTGAACACATGCTTGTGGCCTCTCTGATATGTCAAGGAAAATGGCTCTATATTAGTCATTTAAGTGCCAAATTCCTCAATTTATCTTTCACTGCTTGATGCTCCAGTATCATGATGTGATGGTGAAAGGTTGTAGACAGGTGATGGGGTAGGATCAATATGAGGTGACTGGATGTGAATGGATGGTGATGTATGAAAAATTGGATGTGATGGAGAAGTGGATATGGGAGGATGAGAAGATGAAGGAATATCCTGTTGATGATGGACAGGTGGAGTAGTGAAAACCTCATTGGCAATGAATGCATCCCATGAAATGTTTTTCTGCTAAATTTGATGCATGACCACCATATTGATGAGTGAATGATGAAATAGGCTATGTATTTTGTGATTGTAATCTCTCTTTTGCACAATGTAAGCCATCTTATCAATGCTACAGAAAAGATAATAAGGCAAATGCAGAATTCTAACTCTAGTGAAATGCATAAGAAGACAGATATGGTATGATTAGAGGCGGGAAAACCTTCCCTCACAAGTGAAGTATTTCATTATTATCCTCATCATGTGCACATATCGGTCAAGGAGATGAGAAAAAGGGAAAATGGACTTGTTGTGATCTTTATACCTAGGTTTGAGGTATGGTTCAAAATAACTCATATCCAGGTTTTCTTGTTTAAATCACCTCTCTCCCACACTAGGTATCCCTGTAGCAGTTGTAATGGCATTGGTGTACATCTCAAAAGTAACCCTGGCAAGAGTGACCTGCTTTTCATGTAGATTGATGATGAACAATCTTGTTAAATCCAGGTGATTTTGGACTTGCTGCACTCTCTCACAGAACTCAAAGCAGCCCAAATTCTTAAAGCAAGACACAGTGAAAGGAGAGGACACGAGTTCTCTTATAGTGATGGGTTCAAACCTATTTATTTTCCCTCCCTTATGGTCATTTCCTCTTAGCCTTTGTGCCTCGACACCACTATCTTCTCTCTCAGACATTCTAAACTCTGATTTATGAAACCCTAGGGTAGAAGTGAAATGAGATGAGGGGAAGGGGATGAGATGACTAGCTTGAAAGGTGAAGGGAATGAGTATAGGGAATGAGTGAAGGGACTAAGTGAAGGGGAAAACTAAATCAATGAAAACCGTAAATCAATGTAATTACCCTGTTTATGACTGATATTTATTTTAGGAGGATGAAACAAGGGTAAAAACTGTGATCACAAACTTGTAATTAGGATTTTCTTCGAGTTCCTCTTCAATTCATCTAAGAATGACCAAATAGCCTAAAATAAAGGTTTAAAACATGTACTTATTGCTTTGAAAGCTATTTGGAGGACTTTGGCAAATTTTGGAGAAGTTTAGAACTTGTTTAGGTTCATAGATCACTCCATAGCCTTCTCTGGCTAGGCGTGCAACGCCTCTGCAAAAACATAGCGCCAATGTAAACTGCGTTGAATATTTCGGGCAAGGCCATAGCGCCAAGTTCCAGGTGCATAGTGTCGGTGCAAATGTGCAGCGCCAAGTGCTGAACATGCAGTGCCGAGGAACTTAACCCAAATTCGCTTAGAAAACCCTGAAATTCTTCTTTGTTGGATGCTCTTGATGTTTTGAAAGGCAACAATGACTCATTTGAAATGTAAAATGGGCTTTTATAGGCTTGTGTATTTAATTTAACTTTAAAAATCCACTTTATAATGTTTGAAGTCTTTTTCATTTGTCACTGATACTCTTTGACACTTTTTTGCATTGCAGGTTGTTGAAGTCATGAAGTTGGATTTTATTTTGCTCATTGTGGCTTGACATGTTCACTTTGACAACTTTGGGATTTAATTATTACATATAGTAGCATCTTCAAAATTTTCTGTAGTTTCCACCATAAAAGTCAACTCATCTTTTCCACCTTCTCTGGCCACCTTTTTCAAATCTCTAAGTGCCTGTAGTTATTTGCAGCAATCATCGGTGTTGTCTTCTAATTTATCTATAGCCCTTTCAAGTTCATTCATTTCTATCCAGTTCACCTTACCTTTTCTTCACATTCCATCAATATTTTCTGATATACTTTCTTGATGTTTTGCCTTGTGTGCTTCCTCCATGTCATTTTCCTACAAGTAATCACTATTTTGGAACTCAAATGGACTATCAAGTTTATAACTCATGTTATCTACAAGACCAAGTTTGTCCCTTTTCCCTTGTCGTAAATTGTTTCCATTCAAGAGTAGATAGTCTACACCATCAGTAATTTCTGTTGACAAATCTTCCAACACCTCTACAAAAGTGTTAAAATTTGTCTTATTTTTCTCATTTGCAGGTTCTGAACTGAGAAGATAATCCTCCTTGGAAATTTTAGGTCCTTCTTGAATAACCATGTCTCGACATTCTATTACGTCTAAGCTAGATTCTAGCAAAGGAAAAGAAGTTCCTGAAACATCCAAGTATTTTGGGGAGTCAGAAAAATGCTTATCATAATCATGCTGTATTGAAGATCCAAAATCCAATGTACTTGACTTATCTAAAGAGCCTACAGAGATAGTTTTGAGACCATCAATTCTTGAGGAACTTGGGGAACATGGGAAAAGAGGTTTTAGGTAGGAAAGAAGGATGAAAATGAGAGGTATAAGTCCATAATGAGTCCTTTAAGAGCAACAGGGTGACTTTGATATGGAAAACTGATAGATAGGGAAAAGGTTTTATGAAGATAATGAAGGCAGTGAGATTTCTAAAGATAGATGATAGACAAAGAATGCTATATTTAGATGATTGTAATAAATCCATAGTCACCTAGTGAATCTGTAGAATACAGGAGGATAACAGTGGCTCCATCTTGGGAGGGCAGCTCCTTTAGGAGTTGTCAAGAACCTCAGAGTTCAAATCTTTGGAATTTGTAGATCATTGCCTCGCTTGTACTTGGAAGATTCCTCTTTCTTCAATTGCTTATTTGCTGTTTTTCTTGGAAGCTATGATATTTTAAACATCTGAAATCATGCTTTGCTGCAACTCAAATCTACCTACCCATCATACATTTCCTAACATTTTTTCTTCATTTGGGTGCATTTGGACTGGCAAAACTTTTACGTTCTTTTTCTTTTGAAGCATAAAACTATCTATTTCTACCCTTATAACATCCAAAAGGCTCATATTAGACTGATGAGCTCTTTTTTTATTCTATACCTAATCTACTTATCTGTCAAGATTAAACAGTTTGACGGATATTCATTCTCTATTCTATTAACATGAAATTTAAAACATGATTGAATCAAGATTAAGCGGCTTGATTGCCATGATTTGTGGCATTCTGGACAAGCTGCACACAATATTTATTTTGCAAAAGTAAAACTAGAAACTTGAGGGCTATAATTTAAAATTTTTCATTCATCCCTCTCTCTCTTTTTGGTTCAGATTTGAACTTTGGAGCCAATTTCCTTTTCTAACCTATTCTACTGATAAGCCAAGTTTAAACAATTTGGAAAATCTTCATTTTCTAACTTATTAGAAAAAATTCAAAATTTGTTCAATCATGATTACATTGTATGTCTGAACAAGACTTCCTTTCTCAAAAGTAGTGGCATTTGGCCTTGCACACTTTTAGAAACATCTTTTTTTTTGGTATGGGGCTTTACCTTTTCTTTTATCTGCCCTCTTTTTTTGTGTGTTTATCTTTCTGATATTTTATTCAAGAAATGTTATGTACAATGAATAAATCTTCAAACTGAGATTTTCAACAAAAATTATTCTTGAGTATCTTGCCATTGACAAGACCTCCAAATAATTTTGCTCCATCCATTTCTTGTAGGAAAAATGCATTGTTACCTCTTGCAGAATGGATAATATATGGACCCTTCCATATATTGTCAAATTTTCCATGTTTACCTTTGTCCTCTCTTCTTGAATACCACTTCAGCACTTTGTCTCCAATGTTGAAGTCATCTTCTTTGGTCCTTTTGTAAAAAAACTTCTTGATGTTTTCTTGCACTTTATGTGTTCTGCTGTATACTTCTTCCCTTGATTGCTTCAATTTAATGATTTGGTTCAACCTCCTTTGTATATCATTCTCCTCTGATTTTACCTCTTGAATAAGCTTCATCACTAGGACTCCCAAGGATGTTGGAAAAACTGCATCCATGCCATACAATAGTTGATAGGGAGACATGTTAATTGATTTTTTTGTTTGTTAATCTGTCTTCCCATAGTGCATGCACCAGTTTGTTATGCCATGAATTTTTGTTCTCTTATATCAATTTCTTGATGATATTTACCAAAATTTTGTTAGAGGACTCAACCAACCCATTACCTTGAGGGTAATATGTTGTAGAATGCCCTAATGTGATGTGATACTTGTGGAAAAAGTCCACCATTATCTTGGATTTAAAAGCAGCAACATTATTAGTGATGATTTTTATTGGACAACCAAATTTGGACAAAATATTGATTTCAAGGAATTTGATGATTATCGAGTCAATGGCAGTCCTTGAAGGGATGGCTTCTATCCATTTGGTGAAATAGTTAGTTGTAGTGAGGATACATTTATGTTGAGCAGAAGAGGTAGGATGGACTTTTCCAATAAAATCTAAACCCCACTGTTGAAAAGGGGCTTCAAAATGGATAGGTTGTAAAGGCAAAGGCAATAGTTTTCTCTTTCCCTCAAAGATTTGGTATTTATGGCAAGTCACTACTAGCTTGTGGATATCAGGGAAAAGAGTGGGGCAATAAAAACCAACTTTAAGGATTTTGTTGGCAATGGTTTTCCAATAGAGATGAATTCCACATTTTCCTTCATGAAACTCATGCATGATTCTATATGCATCTTCTTCAAGTAAACATTTAAGCAGGATACCAACAAAATTTTTCCAATATAAAGCTTTATCTAGAATGCACAAATTTACAGCTTTTAGTTTCAAAAATCTGGCCCTTGTTTTGGACAAACCAGGAGGAGCATTTAGATTAAAAAACACATATAATATATCATCATACCAGAGTGAGTTCATAAATGCTTCTTCAATAGGTGGAGTTGCTATCTCCTCTTGTTTATCCAAGGAATGTATCATGTTTATGTCCAGTGCTTGAAATTTTGCTTCTGCCATTAGTTTGGCCAGTCCTTGCCCTTTGATTAGCTTGGTGGGCTTGATCTCCAGATCATACTCTAAGATGACAACAATACACTTACCTCTTTTACCATTAGGATCCTGAGTTAGTATGTCCTTAACAACTATATGAGGAACAAAAGAAATGATATGTGAATGCAAGAAGTAAATTCTGAAATATTTTAATGCTTTGATTAAGGAAAAAGCTTGTCTTTCCATAATGTTATATTTCAGAGGTGCCTCTCTCAGTGCCTTGCCGAAGAAAGCTATGGGTTGTTCTTGTCCCATTATGTTCTTTTGTAGTAATACTATAGCAATTGTGTGTTCTGATGCAAATGAGAAGATGAAGAAGTCCTTAGTGAAGTCAGGGTTGATGAGGACTGGTGTTTGGGTGAGAGCTTGTTTTACCTAGTCAAAATATTTTTTTGCTTCTGTGGTCCATTTTACTCCTATTCCTCTTTTCAGCATGTTATTAATGTTTCTTAGGAGTTCTGCAAGGTTTGGAATGAACCTTCTTAAGACGTTGATCTTTCCAATGAAAGATTGCAACGCTTTGATGTTCCTAGGGCGACTGATCTGCAATATGCCCTCAATCCTCTTTGGATCTATCTTAATCCCTTCTTCAGATATGATATGGCCTAAAAGTTTTCCTTCTTGAATACCAAACAAAGTTTTCTTGGGATCTAAAGACAGACCATACTTTCTACATTTTTCAAGGACCTTTCTTAGGTGAACTAGGTGTTGTTCATCAGTTTTTGAATAGACTGTGATATCATCAAGATATATCACAATGAAGCAACCTATTTCTTCGAAAAAAGCAATGTCCATGGCTCTTTGAAAAGTGGCCCCAACATTCATTAACCCAAAAGGCATTTTGATATACATGAAAGTGCCCCAAGGTGTAGTGAAGGCGGTTTTGTGCTGATCATCTGGATGTACTAGCACCTGATTATAACCTGAAAAACCATCAAGAAAAGATATTCTTTTGGAGCCTACTACCCTTTACAGTATATAATCCATCTTAGGTAAAGGGTAGTTGTCTTTCAGGGAGGCTTTGTTTAAATTTTTGAAGTCTATGCATAACCTAATTTCCCCTATTTTCTTCCTCACTGATACAAGATTTGAGACCCATTCTGAGTACCTGAGTGGGACTATTATTCCAGCATCATACATTTTTTTTATTTCTTTCTCAACCAGAGGCACTAGGACAGGGTTTATTCTATGCAATTTCTGCTTAAAATGGTTTCTGGTTTTCCTTGAGAGGAATCTTACGCTGAATGATGTTTGTATCATAGGGATTCAAGTCCTCATAGCCCCATGCAAACACATCATTAAATTATTTGAACAACTTAATGTATTTCTTCTTTATAAGAGCCGACAGTATTTTGGATAGTTTTATCATTTTAGGTTCTTCTTCACTGCCTATGTTACATTCGTCTATACCTGTTTTAGTGGATTCTATTTAGGCTTCCTAGCAACGCCATTGAAATCAAACAATTCTTCTAAGGGGGCAAGTCCTCTTGGCAATAGATTTTCTTTGCATTGCAATACCTCAAGGTCCTTTTTATCTGAATCTTCACACAATTCTGCCTCATGAGGGTGTTCTAACAGATTTATATCGGCCGCAAAAGGTGGCTCTGTTTTGTGTGTTTTTTCCTCAGCAGAGCAGTCTTCTTCATGATCCAAATATGATTTTGGCATTTCAAACTCATTTTTGGACTGCAAGAAGTCTTCAATATGTTTGTCACCTTAAAAAAATTTCCAATAATCTATGTTATCAGGGACTATCGATCTACTTTTGACCTTTACCGTGTATTTTTCATTGGCATGAGGTAGTTGGCAAGTGCTGGCAACAAATGCTAGCTCATTTGCAAGGCTGTTTTGAGTTCTTGGGACAGAGGTAAGTTCATATTTTTCAAATGTTTTTAGGAGGTCTAAGGCAAAATTTCTATATTCTCTTAACCTGGGATTTTTGGCTGAATATTCTCCTTTAATTTCCCTAATATTTAGCTCAAAATATCCCTGAACGGAAATCTTCTTAGCTCCTATATTTTTCAGCAATTGTAAACCTAGGAGAAGAGCTTCATATTCTGCAATATTGTTTGTACATTGAAAATCCAGCTTGTAAGAGTGACCTTCATTAGTTTTTTGTATCCAAACACTTGCTCCTGAACCATCTTTTCCACAAGAGCCATCAAAGCTGATGTTCCAAAGAGTTTCAAGTTTAGACTTGCCATTGTGTTGTTGTTCATGGCTACTATGATTTTGACTGTTATGTTCTTCATTTTGTGTTTGGTTTGACTGTTCTGACAGGTCTTTCTCTTCCTCTTTTCTATCTACCTTTTCATTAATGTCATCTTCATTGTAAAAAATAAATGAATCAAGGTCTGAATGGAAAAAATAAAGAGGGGTGTTATTTGGCTTATCTTGGCTGCTTACCATGTATTTCATGTGAGTTTCTCTATACAGTCTTATTTTTTGGTTAAAGACTGGAATGGTAGCATATGTCATGTCCATTTGGAGGGTTCCTTGGAGTTTGGCTCTCCATGATCTTGATAAAAGCATGCCATATTTGGGGGGAATGTCAACCACTACAATATCCATTACAAGGCTCTTGGATGTTATTTGTGCCAGATTAACACATAGATCTTTGATTAGGCCCAGAAATTTAACTCTACTTGAATCAAAAGAGTACAAGTCTTTGTATGGTCTGGTTATTTCAAGGCCTAATCATTCCATCACTACCTTTGGCATGAGGTGATGTGAAGCACCAGAATCTAGCATGGCATTGTGTAGGATTTTGTCATGGATGTTCAAACTGACATAGAATGGAGACACACCTCCCTCTTGAAACTTTCCCTCCACCTCTAGCCCAAACAACATTTATGGCTTATCATCACTCATATTTAGAGTATCAGTGTTATTTCCTATGTTTAAAGACTTCAAAACTTGATATCTATATACATATTTAGTCACTAATTGAGTAAGGGGTATGGCTATTTTTATCTTGCAATTTCACTCTCAATACTAAATGGTGTCTATGTTCTTGGCAGATTTAAATAATTTTGATTAGACATTGTTTTTTCAGCAACTTTAGCTTGCTAATTTTTATTTGGAATCTTAGTTAAAACAATTTTTTCAGGGCCACTAGTTGATGTACTAGGGAAGCTTTGGTCACCATCCTGTTGGCTAATTTTGTTTTTTCTTTGATAAGAATTCTTAGGCATTGTGTTTGTATTTTCTGTTGTCTTTTTAGGAGTGTTTTTAGGGGTCTTCCTATCAAAAATTTCTAGTTTATTCTTCTTGGGGATATCTTGGGTTTTCCTACTTCTGAGGTCTTAATGCCTATGAACCTCCATGATAGCATTTTCAAATCCTAGTTTGTATTCTTCAGAATCCTCATATGTTCTTTCAGCTTGGTTTGAGGAAAAAAAACCTTGTTCTTCTTCTGTGAGAAAAATAACGTCATTATCAGAGCCTATTAGATTCACATGGTTTTCTTCTGGCTCCTCAGTCTCTCTCTCCTCTTCATCTACATAGTTTTCTTGGAAAGGATGTCTAATTTGTTGGTCAGTTTCTCTTTGTATTATTTGAGGAGGATCTATTCTGAAGTTTTGGTTTCTATTTTTGTTTTGGGGATTTCTTTGGTTTTTCCTAGGGGGTGCTCTTTCATTTAAGTTAATTCTCTCCATCATCCTTTCCATTGTCCTAACTAGACTGTCAATTTTAGCATCAGATGTGGAGGCCATAGCTTCCTATTTGTATGTAACCCTCTTTTATGTTCTCATTATAGCCCTTTTAGTAATTAGATTGGCTTCTACACTTACTGATCCCCTTTGCATGTCTTCTAAGGTAAGGGGATCTTTTTATCTTAATTGGTAAGCCATTTATGGATCAAATCCATCTGGAAATTTTACTAGGGCTATGCCTTGTGGGGGTTTCATGTGGGGAGGAAGTGGATTATATACACTATTGAACCTAGTGCAGTAGTCTTGAACACTCTCCCCAACATTTATTTTAAGGTTCTCATACTCTGATAAGAGTTGAAGAGGAATTTTCTTAGTTTCCCACTTGTTTATGAATACTTGATGAAGGGAAGGGAGATCATGAATGTTATTAGGGGTTAAGCTCTTGAACCATTTCTTTGCTTCTCCCCCTAAACTTTGGGCAAACATTCTCATTTGTATGGTCTCATCTTCTAATTCTTGGTAATCAAAAACATCATTCATCTTGTCTACATGTTGTTGGGCAGTTGTAGGATCAGTCCCATTAAAGTGAGGGATTCTAGATTGATAGTCCTATGGCATAGGTAGTAAAGGTTGTGGTAGTACCAATGGGGCATACCATGTTGCCATGTTTTGAGGTAAAGGAACCCAAGGAGGATTTATAAGAGGATATTTTATGAGTGGAGGTGGAGGATGAAATGGAGGGGTTTGGACATTGGATGTCTGAGTGGGGGTGGTAGATGTACTTGGACCAGCTAGCTAATATTTAGTAGATTTGGAACGAAAGGACTAAAAGTGTTGGAGAAGCTGAGGATCAGGAGCAGTGGAAGGAGAGGCTTCTCTACTAAGACTTTGCTGTAAGCTGGTAGGCTCAAGGTTTGTCTATTCTATCCAACTTTGAGACTTAGTCCTAAACAAGTTTCTTTTATGGTGTAAGTAAATTGGATATCTTGCAACGATATAAGGTTTTCAGGAAAGGAATTTGGTTTATGGATTGTTCTACTAACAGTTGGATCTTCAACCCTAGAGGTTTTTCTTAAGATTCTTTCTGGGTCATCAACTATAGTAGGAGGATTTGGGTCAGGGTGAGATCTGGTGTAGATTCTTTGTGAAGACAGATTTCAGACCCAAAATAAAGAGAAGTTGAAAACTTGTAATAGTTTGAAAACAGACCAATCTGTAATATTACTAAATTCACACAGTATGTGACTGATTTTTATACTATAATGATTGATTAATACATTCCTAGGGGAGTCTGTGAGAACCAGTGGAGTCGACAGGCCTACTGAAAACCAGTGGAGTCACCAGGTGGATGATGTTAACTGTTTTAAGGATTTTTTTTGCTGTCCACCATAAAAAAATTGGATACCAATCTTGAGATATATTTGGTTTTCTGAATTCTTTATATAGCACTAAGATTTTCAATGAGTGTTTATTTCCCCAGTGGAGTCGTGATTATGTTAGGTCCCTGTAATTTGTCAGATTGGTAAGACCAAATAAACAAGGGTAACATCAAACCAACTTTGGAGTCCTAGGACCTAGCCTTCCTGGACTCAGAGAGGGCTCTCTCTATATTTGTATAAAATACCTAACTTGATTGATTTAGGATGCAGATTTTAGGCTAGTTAAAATGATAGGGATTGTTTGTTTTGTTTTGTTTAGTTGTTCGTTAAGAAGAACATATAGAGTTTGTGAAAGGTTTGAAAAGTACAACAAAAAATCAAGGGTGTTCCACAAGGCAAGCTAACCAAGCCAAATGGATCTTAATAGCTTATGTGGGTGTTAAATGAACACTAAGTTGTAATTTTAGTAGCTTTAAAGGGAAATTAAGAATCCTTTAACATGTACTAGAACAAGAAGATTCTTTAAGATTACTATTTTTAAGAAAGAACCAAAGGACAGGGCATATCATAAAATTCTTTGGCTAGACTTTACCAAGTAAAATTTAAGACAACAATCCAAAAAATCCTAGAAAGCAAGGAACTCCTAAATTCTCTAACTATTCACTTTTAGACAAAGAAAACATTTAAGATGAAAAATCAGTAATGATTAAAGACTAGGTAACTCCTAAATTCTTCAATCAGACTTCAAAGAACTTTAAAGTGACTGTTCAAGATAAACCAAAGGACAGGGAAAACCATAAACTTCTTTAGCCAAAATCTAGTAAGTGAACTTTAAAGAAAGCCTTGAGAACAACATTTCAAGCAGAACCAAAGGACATGGTAAACCATAAACTTCTTTGGCTGGACTCTACTGAGTTAATATAAAGAAAAAAAACTAGGTGGAAATGGAGAGAAGGGAACTCATAAATTCTCTAATTAGACCCAACAGAGGAAAACATTTAAATAAAAAAAATCAGACAAACTTAAGGTGCTCGACAACATATCTTAACCAAAATTTTCTGTTCTATTATAAGGGAAATTGTTGTACAAAATGGAAAACAAAAGGAAAAAATTACAAGATTAGAACAACATCACCATATAAAAAAGTTTATGAATCTGGTGAATGTGCTTGTTCCATTGATATCTAGTCCAAAACAGCTATAGAGCTCCCAAGCCAACTTCTTTACAATTCAGAGTCTATGCAGTATTCAGCTCAACAACCAACACTAGAAATGAATAATACATGTAGTATTTATCTGCAAAATGAGGAGGTTATCCCAAGCTAGGGTTTCAGATGTTATTTATTAAAGAGTTAATGAATTCTTGACCTTTGAGACCATGCACGTCTCAATGCAAAATATTTGAAAGAGACTCACTATAATAATAACTCCTAACTTCACTGTTTGAGCTAACTTATGGAAACATTTGACTTTAAGGCCTTCTCAATAATTTTTTCAATAACTGTTGGGAAGATGAGAAATATCTCTGAATTTTTTCATAACTTCTGGTGTCCTTATTGAGCTTGTGGCAAGGGCGCAGCGCCACTAGGCAGGAGTGCAGCGCCAATGCAAACGCACAGTGCGATGACCGAAAAAATGGCCTATCTTGCAGCGAACTTTTGGAGGCCTTCCCGATGTCCAAATGAGCTCCATAATGGCTCATTCCAAAGATATCGGAGTCTAGTTGCCAAAATTCTTTCAATTTCCATAATGATGCCCATATGACCTGTCAAAAACCTATTCTCCCAATACTGGTAAACGTGCAGCGCCAAGGCAAAAAATAGGGCATGAACATGATTTTTTTATGGTTTTTGGCCTTTTTGAGGGACCAGTCTTTCTCCATATCTCCTAAAAATTTCTGAGGTTGATGTAATTTTCATTAGGAACATGAATATGTTGACCATTTTCCATT
Organism: Pinus albicaulis; assembly: GCA_034641835.2. Taxonomy (NCBI): domain Eukaryota; kingdom Viridiplantae; phylum Streptophyta; class Pinopsida; order Pinales; family Pinaceae; genus Pinus; species Pinus albicaulis. The sequence goes on along the minus strand of CM076584.1, from coordinate 866,245,821 downwards.
TGGATCGCCCAAAAAGGAGCGCAACACTAGTGGTGTTGTGCGTTTAGCACAATTTCTGAATGTTAAACTGTCCCAAAAATCAAAATGTGCACAAAAGTGCAAAAATTGGAATTTTTCTTATGCATCATGGGTTAGAGGCCTAGAGGGACACCTCAGAAATAATATCGAGCTTCTCTTTCTCCTTTGACATGGTCAAAGCTCAAATCTTTCCATGGGCACATTTGAGCTTGGCCCTTGCAATCCTGTTTCTAATGGCATAATGTTTTGCCATCTTCCTCTGAATATCAATGTCTCTCTTTGCCTTATCTAGTAGGCCCTCTAGATTCAAATTGGCTCTCTCAAGCAAAGACTCTCTGTCTTCTTCAATCTCTATGGCAAGCAGCTCACTTGGAGCAAGATGTTCTGCCAATTCTACCTCTTTCTACCTTTCTCGGGCTAAATCCCTCTTCAGTCCAATGGTTCTTGGTCTCTATCTAGGAAGCTGATCTTCCTCATCATCACCGTCTTCAAAACTACCCAAAGTCTCTTCCAGCAAAGCCTTAGCATTTTCTCCCTCTCTCTGAGCTTTGATTGCCGTGACCTCACTGATGGTCTGTTTTGTCTTTAGCTGTTGACTCTCTAGCTCAAGAAAGTCAATCACGTACTGTGCTCTATCAAGATTAGCTTGAAGATCACTAATCTTGGCCCCATTTCTTCTGATCATTGCACTAGTAGCTCTATCTTCATCCTCATCATCAATCTTAATCAACTGAAACTTCTGCTCAGTTTCATGTTTGTCCTCCTCCTCAACAATGATATGCTCTGTAACATTTTCCTTGCCCTTATCAACCTGTTTTGCTGATGAAGAAAGCATGGCCCCTTTCACACCATGTGAAGCAAACACATGCCTGTGGCCTCTCTGATATGTCAAGGAAAATGGCTCAATATTAGTCATTTAAGTACCAACTGCCTCAATGTCTCTTTCACTGCTTGATGCTCCAGTATCATGATGTGATGGTGAAAGGTTGTAGACAGATGATGGGGTACGATCAATATGAGGTGAGTGGATGTGAGTGGATGGTGATGTATGAACAATGGTATGTGATGGAGAAGTGGATATGGGAGGATGAGAAGATGAAGGAATATCCTATTGATGATGGCCAGGTGGAGTAGTGAAAACCTCATTGGCAATGAATGCGTCCCATGAAATGTTTTTCTGCTAAAGCTGATGCATGACCACCATATTGATGAGTGAATGATAAAATAGGCTTTGTATTTTCTGATTGTAATCTCTCTTTTTCACAATGTAAGCAATCTTATCAATGCTATAGAAAAGATAATAAGGAAAATGCATAATTCTAACTCTAGTGAAATGCATAAGAATATGGATATGGTATGATTAGAGGCGGGAAAACCTTCCCTCACAAGTGAAGTATTTCATTATTATCCTCATCATGGGCACATACCGGTCAAGGAGATGAGAAAAAGGGAAAATGGACTTGTTGTAATCTTTATACCTAGGTTTGAGGTATGGTTCAAAATAACTCATATCCAGGTTTTCTTGTTTAAACAACCTCTCTCCCACACTAGGTATCCCTGTAATAGTTGCAGTGGCATTGGTGGACATCTCAAAAGTAACCTTGGCAAGATTGACCTGCTTGTCATGTAGATTGATGATGAACAATCTTGCTAAATCCGGGTGATTTTGGACTTGCTACACTCTCTTACAGAACTCAAAGTAGCCCAAATGCTTAAAGCAAGACACAGTGAAAGGAGAGGACATGAGTTCTCTTGTAGTGATGGGTTCAAACCTGTTTATTTTCCCTCCCTTATGGTCATTTCTTCTTAGCCTTTGTGCCTCAACACCACTATCTTCTCTCTCAGACATTTTAAGCTCTGATTTATGAAACCCTAGGGTAGAAGTGAAATGAGATGAGGGGAAGGGGATGAGATGACTAGCTTGAAAGGTGAAGGGAATGAGTGAAGGGATTAAGTGAAGGGAAAAAATAAATCAATGAAAACCCTAAATCAATGTGATTACACTGGTTATGACTGATATTTCTTTTAGGAGGATGAAACAAGGGTAAAAATTGTGATCACAAACTTGTAATTAGGATTTTCTTAGGGTTCCTCTTCAATTCATTTAAGAATGAACAAATAGCTTAAAAGAAAGGTTTAAAACGTGTACTTACTACTTTGAAAGTTGTTTGGAGGACTTTGGCAAAGTTTGGAGAAGTTTAGAACTTGTTTAGATTCATAGATCACTCCACAACCTTCTCTAGCTAGGCGTGCAATGCCTCTGCAAACATGCAGCGCCAATGTAAACTGCGTTGAATATTTCGGGCAAGGGCGTAGCGCCGGTGCAAATGCGCAGCTCCAAGTGCTGAACGTGTAGTGCCAAGGAACTTAACCCAAATTCGCTCAGAAAACCCTGAAATTATTCTTTGTTGGATGCTCCTGATGTTTTGAAAGGCAACAATGAATCATTTGAAATGTAAAATGGGCTTTTATAGGCTTGTGTATTTAATTTAACTTGAAAAACCCACTTTCTAATGTTTGAAGTCTTTTTCCTTTGTCACTGATACTCTTTGACACTTTTTTGCATTACAGGTTGCTGAAGTCATGAAGTTGGATTTTATTTAATGTTTGAAGTCTTTTTCCTTTGTCACTGATACTCTTTGACACTTTTTTGCATTACAGGTTGCTGAAGTCATGAAGTTGGATTTTATTTTGCTCATTGTGGCTTGACATGTTCACTTTGACAACTTTGGGATTTAATTATTACATATAGTAGCATCTTCAAAATTTTCTGTAGTTTCCACCATAAAATTCAACTCATCTTTTCCACCTTCTCTGGCCACCTTTTTCAAATCTCTAAGTGCCTGCAGTTATTTAAAACAATCATCGGTGTTGTCTTCTAATTTCTCTATAGCCCTTTCAAGTTCATTCATTTCTGTCCAGTTCACCTTACCTTTTCTCCGCATTCCATCAATATTTTCTAATAGACTTTCTTGATGTTTGGCCTTGTGTGCTTCCTCCATGTCATTTTCCTGCAAGTAATCACTATTTTGGCACTCAAATGGAATATCAAGTTTATAACTCGTGTTATCTACAAGACCAAGTTTTTCCCCTTTCCCTTGCCATAAATTGTTTCCATTCAGGAGTAGATAGTCTACACCATCAGTACTTTATGCTGACAAATCTTCCAACACCTCTACAGAAGTGTTAAAATTTGTCTTATTTTTCTCACTTGCAGGTTTTGAACTGAGAAGATAATCCTCCTTGGAAATTTTAGGTCCTTCTTGAATAACCATGTCTCGACATTCTATTACGTCTAAGCTAGATTCTAGCAAAGGAAAAGCAGTGCCTGAAACATCCAAGGATTTTGGGGAGTCAGAAAAATGCTTATCATAATCATGCTTTATTGAAGATCCAAAATCCAATGTACTTGACTTATCTAAAGAGCCTACAGAGATAGTTTTGAGACCATCAATGCTTGAGGAACTTGGGGAACATGGGAAAAGAGGTTTTAGGTAGGAAAGAAGGATGAAAATGAGAGGTATAAGTCCATAATGAGTCCTTTAAGAGCAACAGGGTGACTTTGATATGGAAAAATGATAGATAGGGAAAAGTTTTTATGAAGATAATGAAGGCAGTGAGATTTCTAAAGATAGCTGATAGGCAAACAATGCTATCTTTAGCTGATTGTAATAAATCCATAGTCACCTAGTGAATCTGTAGAATACAAGAGGATAACAGTGGCTCCAGTTTTGGAGGGTAGCTCCTTTAGGAGGTGTCAAGAACCTCAGACTTCAGATCTCTGGAATTTGTAGATTAGTGCCTCGCTTGTACTTGGCAGATTCCTCTTTCTTCAATTGCTTATTTGCTGTTGTTCTTGGAAGCTATGATCTTTTAAAGATCTGAAAACATGCTTTGCTGCAACTCAACTCTACCTACCCATCATAATTTTCCTAACATTTTTTCTTCATTTGGGTGCATTTGGACTGACAAAAATTTTACATTCTTTTTCTTTTGAAAGCATAAAACTATCTATTTCTACCCTTATAACATCCAAAAGGCTCATATTAGACCGATGAACTCTTTTTATTCTATACCTAATCTACTTATTTGTCAAGATTAAACAGTTTGACAAATCTTCATTCTCTAATCTATTAACATGAAATTTAAAACATGACTAAATCAAGATTAAGCGGTTTGATTGCCATGATTTGTGGCATTCTGGACAAGTTGCACACAATATTTATTTTGCAAAAGTAAAACTAGAAACTTGAGGGCTATAATTTAAAATTTTTCATTCATCCCTCTCTCTCTTTTTGGTTCATATTTGAACTTTGGAGCCAATTTCCTTTTCTAACCTATTCTACTGATAAGCCAAGTTTAAACAATTTGGCAAATTTTCATTTTCTAACTTACCAGAAAAAATTCAAAATTTGTTCAATCATGATTAGGATGTATGGCTGAAAAATACTTCCTTTCTCGAAAGTAGTGGCATTTGGACTTGCACACTTTCATAAACATCTTTTTTTTTTGGTATGGGGCTTTAAATTTTCTTTTATCTGCCCTCTTTTCTTTTCTTTTTCTTTGCTTTTTTGTGTTTATCTTTCTGATATTTTAATCAAGAAATGTTATGTACAATGAATAAATCTCAAACTGAGATTTTCAACAAAAATAATGCTTAAGCATCCTACCATTGACAAGACCTCCAAATAATTTTGCTCCATCCATTCTTGTAGGAAAAATGCATTGATACCTCTTGCAGAATGGATGATGTATGGACCCTTCCATATATTGTCAAATTTTCCATGTTTACCTTTTTCCTCTCTTATTGAATCCCACTTTAGCACTTTGTCTCCAATGTTGAAGTCATCTGCTTTGGTCCTTTTGTAAAAAAACTTCTTGATGTTTTCCTGCACTTGATGTGTTATGTTGTGTACTTCTTCCCTTGATTGCTTCAATTGAATGGTTTGGTTCAACCTCCTTTGTATATCATTCTCCTCTGATTGTACCTCTTGAATAAGCTTCATCACTAGGACTCCCAAGGATGTTGGAAAAAATGCATCCATGCCATACACTAGTTGATAGTGAGACATGTTAATTGATTTTTTTGTTTGTTAATCTATCTGCCCATAGTGCATGTACCAGTTTGTTATGCCATGAATTTTTTTTCTCTTCCAGCAATTTCTTGATGATATTTACCAAAATTTTGTTAGAGGACTCAACCAACCCATTACCTTGAGGGTAATAAGCTGTAGAATGCCCTAATGTGATGTGATACTTGTGGAAAAAGTCCACCATTCTCTTGGATTTAAAAGAAACAACATTATTAGTGATGATTTTTCTTGGACAACCAAATTTGGACAAAATATTGATTTCAAGGAATTTGATGATTACCGAGTCAGTGGTAGTCCTTGAAGGTATGGCTTCTATCCATTTGGTGAAATAGTTAGCTGCAGTGAGGATCCATTTATGTTGAGCAGAGGAGGCATGATGGAATTCTCCAATAAAATCTAAACCCCACTGTTGAAAAGGGGCTTAAAAAATGATAGGTTGTAAAGGCAAAGGCAATATTTTTCTCTTTCCCTCAAAGATTTGGCATTTATGGCAAGTCACTACTAGCTTGTGGATATGAGGGAAAAGAGTGGGCCAATAAAAACCAACTCTAAGGATTTTGTTGGCAATGGTTTTCCAATAGAGATGACCTCCACATTCTCCTTCATGAAACTCATGCATGATTCTATATGCATCTTCTTCAAGTAAAAATTTAAGCAAGATACCAACATAATTTTTCCAATATAAAGCTTTATCTAGAATGAAAAAATTTACAGCTTTTAGTTTCAAAAATCTGGCCTTTGTTTTGGACAAACCAGGAGGATCATTTAGATTAAAAAGCACATATAATATATCAACATACCATAGTGAGTTCAGAAATGCTTCTTCAATAGGCGGAGTCGCTATCTCCTCTTTTTTATCCAAGGAATGTATCATGTTTATGTCCAGTGCTTGAAAGTTTGCTTCTGCCATTAGTTTGGCCAGTTCTTGCCCTTTGATTAGCTTGGTGGACTTGATCTCCAGATCATACTCTAAGATGACAACAATCCACTTACCTCTTTTACCATGAGGATCCTGAGTTAGTATGTCCTTAAAAACTATTTGAGGAACAAAAGCAATGATATGTGAATGCAAGAAGTAAATTCCGAAATATTTTAATGCTTTGATTAAGGCAAAAGCTTATTTTTCCATAATGTTATATTTCAGAGGTGCCTCTCTTAGTGCGTTGCTGAAGAAAGCTATGGGTTGTTCTTGTCCAATTATGTTCTTTTGTAGTAATACTGCAACAATTGTGTGTTCTGATGAAAATGAGAAGATGAAGAAGTCCTTAGTGAATTCAGGGCAGATGAGGACTGGTGTTTGGTTGAGAGCTTGTTTTACCCAATCAAAAGATTGTTTTGCTTCTGTGGTCCATTTTACTCCTATTCCTCTTTCCAGCATTTTAGTAATGTTTCTTAGGAGTTCTGCAAGGCTTGGTATGAACCTTCTTAAGAAGTTGATCTTTCCAATGAAAGATTGCAGCTCTTTGATGTTCCTAGGGTGACTGATCTGCAATATCCCCTCAATCCTCTTTGGATCTATCTTAATCCCTTCTTCAGATATGATATGGCCTAAAAGTTTTCCTTCTTGAAGACCAAACAAAGTTTTCTTGGGATTTAAAGACATACCATACTTTCTACATTTTTCAAGGACCTTTCTTAGGTGAACTAGGTGTTCTTCATCGGTTTTTGAATAGAATGTGATATCATCAAGTTATATCACAATGAAGTAACCTGTTTCTTTGGAAAAAGAATTGTCCATGTCTCTTTGAAAAGTGGCCCCAACATTCATTAACCCAAAAGGCATTTTGACATACATGAAGGTTCCCCAAGGTGTAGTGAAGGCGGTTTTGTGCTGATCATCTGGATGTACTAGCACCTGATTATAACCCGAAAAAACATCAAGAAAATATATTCTTTTGGAGCCTACTACCTTTTTCAGTATATCATCCATCTTAGGTAAAGGGTAGTTGTCTTTTAGGGAGGCTTTGTTTAAATTTTTGAAGTCTATGTATTGCCTAATTGCCCCTGTTTTCTTCCTCACTGATACAAGATTTGAGGCTCATTCTGAGTACCTGAGTGGGACTATTATTCTAGCATCATACATTTTTTTTTTATTTCTTTCTCAACTAGAGGTGCTAGGATAGGGTTTATTCTATGTAATTTCTGCTTAAAATGGTTTCTGGTTTTCCTTGAGAGGAATCTTATGCTGAATGATGTTTGTATCATAGGGCTTCAAGTCCTCATAGCCCCATCTAAACACATCATTAAATACTTTGAACAACTCAATGTATTTCTTCTTTATAAGAGCTGACAGTGTTTTGGATAGTTTTATCATTTTAGTTTCTTCTTCACTGCCTATGTTGCATTCTTTTATACCTGTTTCAGTGGATTCTATTTAGGCTTCTTAGCAACGTCATTGAAATCAAACAATTCTTCTAAGGGGACAAGTCCTCTTGGCAATAGATTGTCTTTGCATTGCAATACCTCAAGGTCCTTTTTATCTGAATCTTCACACAATTCTGCCTCATGAGGGTGTTCTAACAGATTTATATCGGTAGCATAAGGTGGCTGTATTTTATGTGTTTGTTCCTCAGCAGAGCAGTCCTCTTCATGATCTGAATATGATTTTGGCATTTCAAACTCATTTTTAGATCGCAGGAAGTCTTCAATATGTTTGTCACCTTATAAAAATTTCCAATAATTTATGTTATCAGGGACTATCGGTCTGCTTTTGACCTTTACCGTGTATTGTTCATTGGCATGAGGCAGTTGGCAAGTGCTAGCAACGAATGCTAGTTCATTTGCAAGGTTGTTTTGAGTTCTTGGGACAGAGGTAAGTTCATATTTTTCAAATGTTTTAGGAGGTCTAAGGCACCATTTCTATATTCTCTTGACCTGGGATTTTTGGCTGAATATTCTCCTTTAATTTTCCTAATAGCTCAAAATATCCCTGAACAGAAATCTTCTTAGCTCCTATATTTTTCAGCAATTGTAAACCTAGGAGAAGAGCTTCATATTCTGGAATATTGTTTGTACATTGAAAATCCATCCTGTAAGAGTGACCTTAATTAGTGTTGTGTATCCAAACACCTGCTCCTGAATCATCTTTGCCACAAGAGCCATCAAAGCTGATGTTCCAAAGAGTTTCAAGTTTAGACTTGCCATTGTGTTGTTGTTCATGGCTGCTATGATTTTGACTGTTATGTTCTTCATTTTGTGTTTGGTTTGACTATTCTGACAGGTCTTGCTCTTCCTCTTTTCTATCTACTTTTTCATTAATTTCATCTTCATTGTAATCAAGGTCTGAATGGACAGAATAAAGAGGGGTGTTATTTGGCTTATCTTGGCTACTTACCATGTATTTCATGTGAGTTTTTCTATACAGTCTTATTGTTTGGTTAAAGACTGGAATGGTAGCATATGTCATGTCCATTTGGAGGTTTCCTTGGAGTTTGGCTCCCCATGATCTTGATAAAATCATGCCATATTTTGGGGGAATGTCAACCACTACAATATCCATTGCAAGGCTCTTGGATGTTATTTGTGCCAGATTAACACATAGATCTTTGATTAGGCCTAGACATTTAATTCTACTTGAATCAAAAGAGTACAAGTATTTGTATGGTTTGGTTATTTCAAGGCCTAACCTTTCCATCACTACCTTTGGCATGAGGTTATGTGAAGCACCAGAATCTAGCATGGAATTGTGTAGGATTTTGTCATGGATGTTCAAACTGACATAGAATGGAGGCACACCTCCCTCTTGAAACTTTCCCTCCACCTCTGGCCTAAACAACATTTATGGCTTATCATCACTCATATTTAGAGTATCAGTGTTATTTCCTATGTTTAAAGACTTCAAAACTTGATATCTATATACATCTTGAGTCACTAATTCAGTAAGGGGCATGGCTATTTTTATCTTGGAAATTTCACTCTCAATACTGAATGGTGTCTGTGTTCTTGGTAGATTTAAATAAGTTTTATCAGACATTGTTTTTTCAGCAACTTTAGCTTGCTAATTTTTATTTGGAATATTAGTTAAAACAATTTTTTTAGGGGCACTAGTTGATGTACTAGGGTAGCTTTGGTCACCATCCTGTTGGCTGATTTTGTTTTTTCTTTGATCAGAATTCAGAGCCATTGTGTTTGTATTTTCTGCTGTATTTTTAGGAGTGTTTTCAGGGGTCTTCCTAGCAAAAATTTCTAGTTTATTCTTCTTGGGGATATCTTGGGTTTTCCTACTTTTGAGGTCATACTCCCTATGAACCTCCATGAGAACATTTTCAAATCCTAGTTTGTATTCTTCAGACTCCTCATATGTTATTTCAGCTTGGTTTGAGGAAAAAAAACCTTGTTCTTCTTCTGTGAGAAAAACAACGTCATTATTAGAGCCTATTAGATTCAGATGGTTTTCTTCTGGCTCCTCAGTCTCTCTCTCCTCTTCATCTACATAGTTTTCTTGGAAAGGATGTTCAATTTGCTGGTCAGTTTATCTTTGTCTTATTTGAGGAGGATCTATTCTGAATTTTTGGTTTCTATTTTTGTTTTGAGGATTTATTTGGTTTTTCCTAGGGGGTGCTCTTTCATTTAAGCTAATTCTCTCCATCATCCTTTCCATTGTCATAACTATATTGTCAATTTTAGCATTAGATGTGGAGGCCATAGCTTCCTCTTTGCATGTAACCCTCTTTTTTGTTCTCATTCTAGCCCTTTTAGTAATTAGATTGGCTTCTACACTTACTGCTCCCCTTTGCATGTCTTCTAAGGTAAGGGGATCTCTTTCTCTTAATTGGTAAGCCATTTATGGATCAAATCCATCTGGAAATTTTACTAGGGCTAGGCCTTGTGGGGGTTTCATGTGGGGAGGAAGTGCATTATATACATTATTGAACCTAGTGCAGTAGTCTTGAACACTCTCTGCAACATTTATTTTAAGGTTCTCATACTCTGATAAGATTTGAAGAGGAATTTTCTTAGTTCCCCACTTGTTTATGAATACTTGATGAAGGGAAGGGAGATCATGAATGCTATTAGGGTTTAAGCTCTTGAACCATTTCTTTGCTTCTCCCCCTAAAATTTGGGCAAACATTCTCATTTGTATGGTCTCATCTTCTAATTCTTGGTAATAAAAAACATCATTCATCTTGTCTACATGCTTTTGGGCAGTTGTAAGATCAGTCCCATTAAAGTGAGGGATTCTAGATTGATAGTCCTGTGGCATAGGTAGTAAAGTTTGTGGTAGTGCCAATGGGGCATAGCATGCTGCCATGTTTTGAGGTAAAGGAACCCAAGGAGGATTTATAAGAGGAGATTTTATGTGTGGAGGTGGAGGATGAAATGGAGGGGTTTGAACATTGGATGTCTGAGTGGGGGTAGTAGATGTACTTGGACCAGCTAGCTGATATTGAGCAGTTTTGGAACAAAAGGAATCAAAGTGTTGGAGAAGCTGAGGATCAGGAGCAGTGGCAGGAGAGGCTTCTCTACTAAGACTCTGCTGTAAGCTGGTAGGCTCAAGGTTTGTCTATTCTATCCAACTTTGAGACTTATTCCTGAACATGTTTCTTTTATGGTGTAAGTCAAATTGGATATCTTGCAACGATATAAGGTTTTCAGGAAAGGAATTTGGTTTATGGATTGGTCTACCAACAGTTGGATCTTCAGCCCTAGAGTTTTTTCTTAAGATTCTTTCTGGGTCATCAACTATAGTAGGAGGATTTGGGTCAGGGTGAGATCTGGTGTAGATTCTTTGTGAAGCCAGATTTCATACCCAAAATAAAGAGAGGTTGAAAACTTGTAATAGTTTGAAAATAGACTAATTTGTAATATTACTGAATTCACATAGTATTTGACTGAGTTTTATACTATCATGATTGATTAATACATTCCCAGGGGAGTCTGTGACAACTAGTGGAGTCGGCAGGCCTACTAAGAACCAATGGAGTCGGTAGGCCTACTGAAAACTAGTGGAGTCACCAAGTGGATGATGTTAACTGTTTTGAGGACTTTTTTGTTGTCCACTATTGTAGAGGTAAATCCCCTCTATGGACAGAGACGATCCCTACTAGCCCAGATCGGGTCTAGCAACAATCGTATCATGCTAAGGTGCAAGTTCCTAATTGCAATGAACCAAATGGTGAAGGATGCTTACCTTGAATCCAACGCTGTTGTTTGTAGAGAAGATGGTGCTCCTGTTTCCTTGCTCCAGAAGATCAAAATCCTCTCGCTTGCCATGATCGAACACCTGCACACACAAGAAACATGACAAACACAAGCGTAAAACCAAGTATATACAATTATGTATCAGTCAGAGAGGACACAACTCATGATCATAATGAACAATACGAGTGGAGCCATAACCAATAGTTGCTTATCATTAATTCATACAAAGGAAAATACAACCTGGCTCTGACGTTGAATCTTCCTTCGGCGGGTCGTTAGCGGAATATGTCTCGGTAAAGCTCGTCGGGAATGGGGACAAGCCTCTCTCTTCGATCATCAATCTCCTTGCTACTGATTTGGCACTATGAGGACTATTGCAACATTATTTAGGCTATGAAGGCTCTTGGAGACTATCTTGCAAAGGGAAATTGAAGGCTTATATAGATGGTGGAAGCGGAGTTGGGATCCCTACAATCATGGGATTGGCCCTATCCTCAAGGAAGCTTCCATGAGAGGTGGAAAACTACTTCCTCTACATGGAGATCCGGAGCCAAACGTCCCAACTCAATTTAGAGACCAGTTTAGAAATTGGTTGGAGTTAATCTTCCGCCATTTATTTTTAAAAAACACTCCTTATTAAGCCTGACGCGGGTACAACACTGAGATAGTGCGCCAGTTGGCGCGCCCTCTTTTGAGGATTTCCCCCATTGGCGCGGGTATGACACTAAGCAGTCACGCCAATGATAAAAAGGCTATTTTTAGGGTTTTTCACAAGGAGTTGTCTTCAGAGGAATGAAAGTCCATGTTCAGGGGAATGCCATGAAAGTGTTTTCAGATCATGACACTGCCCACAGGTCATGGAATAAGCCCTCCAATGTGCGGGATGGGGAATTGCAGGGACGGTGACAAATTGCTGTGTAACAGATGCCCCCTAAAGCATGAGGCCCGAAAGAGAGAGAGGGGGGTGAAATGCTTTATGAGAACGTTTCCAACTGAAAACACTGCCATCGGGAAACCTGCGTAGAGAAGTACAACTGATATCTCAAATACATGATATATATGTGGTATGGGCGCAGCCATCCATAACAGAGTATACAAGAATCCAGATCCGAGGCATGGATGTAGCCATCTGATAAGGATCGATAAAGAGACTCAAGTATGGTCGCAGCCATCCAATTAATGAGTCATGTAACCAATCATAATAATTCACAAAATCACAGCTTGGATTCTAACAGACAAGATCCAGGGTCTTGCGCTCCATCTCGACCCGAACAAAGTACAAGTTCAAGCATGCGAATAAGTGAGCTGAAGTCGAACATGCAAGAACATCGCTTGATTACCAGCCAATGATGAAAGCTATTAACAGATGCGAGAGGTACCACAAATAATGACAATGGTCCTCAAGGTACTATAGGTACAATCTACGACATGTGAATCAGTGAGTTGGCATCGAACACCCGTAGAATTACTCGATCAGAGGCCAGTGATGAAAACCTCACGTCGAACGTGAAGAACCTACCATTGAGGCATGCAAGCTCCAAGGTACCAGAAGGGAGTCTCTAGATCAGCTTCTTGGATAATGAGCTGAAATCGACAGGAAGTGACCTTGATCGAAGGTCGGCCATAATGTTTCCCACATCATCGACATGAGACAGAGGAACATGATGTCTTTGTGAATCAGGATTAGATGAGAATCAAAGGAAGGTTGAGACTTTGCAGAGGTCAACTTCTCTTGAACATATTGGCAGCACGAAAGTGGATTTGGCAGTATTTGACATCAAAAGATCAGAGGTCATGATGATGAAGCATAGAGCAGATGAGAGGTCAAAAGGGATCACCCAAACCTATGGAGGCAAGTGGAAAACGAGATGAGATGTCCCCAACCCGACATGAATGCAGACAAGTGCCATGTTCAGGAGCGACATACTGTCGACACGACAACGATTCTGGTTCCATTTTTTCCCCCACCATTTCTGGTGAGTACCTCTTTATTTTTACACAAGCTTGAAGAGGATACCATATGCTTGTAATATAAGTTCTTCCTTCGAACAAACCCAACCTAGTACATTTAATGAGCCCTAGGAAGGAGAAACTCGAATATCGTCATTCCGACTGAATCCAATGTCATCAGGGTTTAACGAGTCTGACAAAGGAAGAACTCGGCGTCTTTTCATGTTTAGAGAGTTTGAAAAGACAGCAAAAAAGTAAACTCCAATGGTCCCTTTTCGTAAATAGTTCCTCAGACCTGAAAAGGTAGAAAACTATGTCTGAGAAAACCTCCTAGTCGCGATAGGCTAGGGTATTCCTTTTTCGTAAGTAATCCATCCCAGCCCAAAAAAGGGGTAAACGTATACTGGGTGGATGTCGTTTCGGGGCCACTTTAACGAGATTGAAACGAAAAGGGACTCGGAAATCTTTTCATGTTTAGATAGTCAGAAAAAGAGCTGAAAGATGACTCCAAAATGACTTTTTCGTGTTTTTACCGAGTCTGAAAAAGTATAAAATACAACTCGTAAAAATGAAACCAACGTCAAGCAGAGTTTCTTGATTTCAAGCTTGTGTAAAAATGAAACCTTTCCCATTTTACCTCTTGTGATTGTCATTTTATCAGCTTGTTTTTCCATATGAGCCTTGGTTTTCTCACTCCATCGTCACTATCTGCTTGGCCGATCATATGCCTTCACTTGGTTGTTTTACCCATTCTTGAGGAACCGCTACGATGAGTGGTCTTGTTAGCCAATCTTTTAACCTTTACTTTTTTTGAGCAGTTCCACCATTACCGGAACCAGTTGCTACCCTTTTTACCACTCGTTCCTCCAGGAGGAGTCAACTTTCAGCTCTTTTCTGACTCTCTAAACATGAAAATATTTCTGAGTCGCTTGTCATTTTGATCTCGTTAAAGTGGTTGCGAAATGACATCTACCCAGTATACGTTTACCCCTTTTTCGGGCTGGGATAGATTACTTACGAAAAATGAATACCCTAGCCTATTGCAACTAGGAGGTTTTCTCAAACTTAGTTTTCTACCTTTTCGGATCTGAGGAACTATTTATGAAAAGGGACTATTGGAGTTTACTTTTCTACTGTCTTTTCAAACTCTCTAAACTTGAAAAGACGCTGAGTTCTTCCTTTTTCAGACTCGTTAAACCCTGATGACATCGGATCCAGTCGTAATGACATAATTCGAGTTTCTCCTTCCTAGGGCTCGTTAAATGTACTAGGTTGGGTTTTTCCGAAGGATGGACTTATATGACAAGCATATGGTATCCTATTCAAGCTTGTGTAAAAATAAGGGTACTCACCGGGGGGGTGGTGAGGGAAAATGGAACCGGCCCATCATTGTCATGTGTGATGTGTAAACCAGGCTGTGGCAGCATGCACGATTAAATCTCGGGTGAAGACATGTAAATATGCGTTTTCACTTTCTGCCATGGAGTTTGGGTAATCAACACGATATATAAATACATAACTGTTTCGATCATGCTGAGCCTCGAATACGATGTCAAATGCGAGTCGTCGGTGTCGTGCCGCCGATATGTTCAAGAGAAGTTGACCTCTGCAAAGTTTCAACCCTCCTCTGATTCTCATTTGATCCTGATTCACAAAGACATTATGTTCCTCTGTCTCGCGTCGATGATGTGGGAAACACTATGGCCCGCCTTCGATCAAGATCACTTCCTGTCGACTTCAGCTCATTATCTAGGAAGTTGATCTAGAGACTCCCTTTTGGTACCTTGGAGCATGCATGCCTTAATGGTAGGTTCTTTGTGTTC
This sequence comes from Pinus albicaulis, assembly GCA_034641835.2. Classification (NCBI taxonomy): domain Eukaryota; kingdom Viridiplantae; phylum Streptophyta; class Pinopsida; order Pinales; family Pinaceae; genus Pinus; species Pinus albicaulis. The sequence goes on along the minus strand of CM076584.1, from coordinate 866,230,796 downwards.
GACGTGAGGTTTCCATCATTGGCCTTCGATTGAGTGATTCTATGGGTGTTCGACGCCAGCTCACTGATTCACATGCCGTAGATTGTACCTATAGTACCTTGAGGGCCATTGTCATTATTGGTGGTACCTCTTGCATCTGTTAAACAACTTTCATCATTGGTTGGTAATCAGGCAATGTTCTTGCATGTTCGACTTCAGCTCACTTATTCACATGCTTGAACTTGTACTTTTTTCGGGTCGAGATGGAGCGCAAGACCCTGGATTTTTTTTGTTGGAATCCAGGCTGCAATTTTATGGATTATTATGATTGGTTACATGACTCATTGATTGGATGGCTGCGACCATACCTGAGTCTCTTATCAATCCTTATCGGATGGCTGCGTCCATGCCTCGGATCTGGATTCTTGTATACTCTGTTATGGATGGCTGCGCCCATACCACATATATCATGTATTTGAGATATCAGTTGTACTTCTATGCGCAGGTTTCCCGACGGCAGTGTTTTCAGTTGGAAACGTTATCGTAAAGCATTTCACCCCTCTCTCTCTTTCGGGCCTCATGCTTTAGGGGGCATCAGTTACACATCAATTTGTCACCGTCCCTGTAATTCCCCATCCCACACATTAGGGGGCTTATTCCATGACCTGTGAGCAGTGTCATGATCTGAAAACACTTTCATGGCATTCCCTTGAACATGGAATTTCATTCCTCTGAAGACAAATCCTTGTGAAAAACCCTAAAAATAGCCTTTTTATCCTTGGCATGACTGCTCAGTGTCATACCCGTGCCAATGGGGGAAATCCTCCAAATAGGGTGCGTCAACTGGCGCACTGTCTCAGTGTTGTACCCGCACCAGGCTTAATAAGGAGTGTTTTTTAAAAATAAATGGCGGAAGATTGACTCCAACCAATTCCTGAACTGGTCTCTAAATTGAGTTGGGACGTTTGGCTCTGGTTCTCCATGTATAGGAAGTGGTTTTCCACCTCTCATGGAAGCTTCCTTGAGGATAGGGCCAATCCCATGATTGTAGGGATCCCAACTCCCCTTCCACCATCTATATAAGCTTGTCATTTCCCTTTGCAAGCTAGTATCCAAGAGCCTTCATAGCCTAAAGAATGCTGCAATAGTCCTCATAGTGCCAAATCAGTAGCAAAGAGATTGATGATCGAAGAGAGAGGCTTGTCCCCATTCTCGACGAGCTTTACCGAGACGTATTCCGATGACCACCCGCTGAAGGAAGATTCAACGTCAGAGCCAGGTTGTATTTTCCTTTTTATGAATTAATGATAAGTGACTTTGGTTATGGTTCCACTCGTATTGTTCATTATGATCATGAGTTGTGTCCTCTCTGACTGATACATAATTGCATATATCGGGTTTACGCTTGTGTTTGTCGTGTTTCTTGTGTGTGCAGGTGTTCGATCGCAGTGAGTGAGAGGATTGTGATCTGCTGGAGCAAGGGAACGGGAGCGTCATCTTCTTTACAAACAACAGCATTGGACTTGAGGTAGGCTTTCATCGCAAGTTGGTTTATTGCAATTAGGAACTTGCACCTTAGCGTGATACGATTGTTGCTAGACCCGATCTGGGCTAGTAGGGATGGCCTCTTTCCGCAGAGGGGATTTACCTCTACAACAAATTGGCGACTCCACTGGGGATCGTTGATTTGGAGTATTGTCTTGTTCATTATGATCATGAGTTGTGTTCTCTCTGACTGATACATAATTGCATATATTGGGTTTTACGCTTGTGTTTGTTGTGTTTCTTGTGTGTGCAGGTGTTCGATCGCGGAAAGCGAGAGGATTGTGATATGCTGGAGCAAGGAAACGGGAGCGCCATCTTCTCTACAAACAACAACGTTGGATTCAAGGTAAGCCTCCTTCGCCATTTGATTTATTGCAATTAGGAACTTGCACCTTAGCGTGATACGATTTTTTCTAGACCTGATCTGGGGTAGTAGGGATCGCCTCTGTCCACAGAGGGGATTTACCTCTACAACAAATTGGCGACTCCATTGGGGAATGCCATGAAAGTGTTGTCAGATCATGAAACTGCTCACAGGTCACGAAATAAGCCCTCCAATGTGTGGGATGGGGAATTGCAGGGACGGTGACAAATTGCTGTGTAACATCCACCATAAAAAATTGGATACCAATCTTTAGATATTTTTGGGTTTTTTGAATTCTTTATATAACACTAAGATTTTCAATGAGTGTTTATTTCCCCAGTGGAGTCTTCATTATGTTAGGTCCCTGTAATTTGTCAGATTGGTAAGACCAAATAAACAAGGGTAACATCAAACCAAATTTGCAGTCCTATGACCTAGCCTTCCTGGACTCAGAGAGGGCTCTCTCTATATTTGTATAAAAGACCTAACTTGATTGATTTAGGATGCAGATTTTAGGCTAGTTAAAATGATAGGGATTGTTTGTTTTTTTTTGTATGTTTTTTCATTAAGAATAACAGATAGAGTAAGAGAAATTAAAACCATTGGGCTATGGAGTCTATGAAAGGTTTGAAAAGCACAACAACAAATCAAGGGTGTTCCACAGGAAAGCTCACCAAGCCAAATGGATATTAATAGCTTATGTGGGTGTGAAATGGACACTATGTTGTGAGTTTAGTAGCTTTAAAGGGAAATTAAGAATCATTTAACATGTATTAGAACAAGAAGAGTCTTTAAGATTACCATTTTTAAGAAAGAACCAAAGGACAGGGCATATCATAAACTTCTTTGGCCTGACTTTACCAAGTAAACTTTAAGACAACAATCCAACAAATCTTAGAAAGCAGGGAGATCCTAAATTCTCTAGGTATTCACTTTCAGACAAACAAAACATTTAAGATGAAAAATCAGTAATGATTAAAGAGCAGGGAACTCTTAAATTCTTCAATCAGACTTTAAAGACCTTTAAAGTGACTATTCAAGATAAATCAAAGGACAGGGAAAACCATAAACTTCTTTATCCAAAATATAGTAGTTAAAATTCAAAGAAAACCTTGAGAACAACATTTCAAGAAAAACCAAAGGACAAGGAAAACCATAAACTTCTTTGGTTGGACTCTACTGAATTAATCTCAAGAAAAAAAACTAGGTGGAAATGAAGAGCAGAGAACTCCTAAATTCTCCAATCAGACCCAACAGAGGAAAACATTTAAATAAAAAAAATCATACAGACCTAAGGTGTTGGAAAACATATCTTAACCTAAATTTTTTGTTCTGTTATAAGGGAAATCACTATACAAAATGGAAAACAAAAGGAAACAATTACAAGATTAGAATAACATCACCATCTAAAAAAGTTGATGGATCTTGTGAATGTGCTTGTTCCATTGATATCCAATCCAAAACAGCTACAGAGCTCCCAAAACAACTTCTTTACAACTCAGAGTCTATGCAGTATTCATCTTAACAACCAACACTAGAAATGAATAATACACATAGTATTTATCTCCAAAATGAGGAGGTTATCCCAAGCTAGGGTTTCAGATGTTATTTATTACATAGTTGATGCATTCTTTACCTTTGAGACCATGCAAGGCTCAAGGAAAAATATCTGAAAGTGACTCACTATAATAATAATTCCTAACTTCATTGTTTGAGCTAACTTATGGAAAATTTTGACTTTAAGGCCTTCTCAATAAATTTTTCAATAACTGTTGGGCAGATGAGAAATATTTCTAACTTTTTTAATAACTGCTGGTGTCTTTATTGAGCTTGTGGGAAGGGCGCATCGCCATTGGGCAAGAGCGCAGTGCCGGTGCAAACACGCATCACCATGACAGAAAAAATGGCCTCTGTTGCAGCCAACTTTTGGAGGCCTTTCCGATGTCCAAATGAGCTACATGATGGCTCATTAGAAAGGTCTCTGAGTCTAGTTTCCAAATATGATTTTAATTTCCAAAATGGTGTTGGAAATATTGTCATTGATGGCAAAGGAGAAGACAGGAGTAGCACCTGAACTATCACTAAGGCAAAAGAGCAAAGAAGAAATAGCAATAAGGCAAAGCAGAAGATAGGAGTAGCACCTGAATTATCATCAAGACAAAGGAGCACAAATAAATAGCAGCAAACAAGGTAGAGAGGCAACAGAGACATCAGAGGAAACAAATGAAGCAGAGAAAGAAGCAGAGGCAGCAGAGATAGCAAAAGAGAAGCAAGGAGCAGCATTAGACAAGAAACAAAGGAAACAAAGACAGAAAAGGAGCAGAGAGGTAGCCGAGGCAGCAAAGAAGAAGAGATAGTATGAGTATTGTTGAGTTTAAATGTTGTGTGACAAAGTCTGTAATTGGGTTTTTAATGGTGTTCTGCATATAATTGAAGAAAACCCATACAATTGTTGAGACAGGGTTGACTGTGAGATCGAGAGTGAATATTCATTTGTGTAAATTCTGTGAGTAGATCTATGGTATTTGTGAAGTTTCTGCAGACTTTGAATTGAGGCTAAATTTGCCTAGATGTGTTAAATAGATAGAGTGCTGGGTTTTGTTGACCATTCTATTATGCAATATAGTTCAATCTGGTGTCGAATTCCAATAGGGTTGGAATGGTAATTTGGTTACAATTGAGAATTCGATAGAATATTGAATAAGGCAAATCGAAAGAGGACGAGGAATACGTTCCTATTATAATCTATATATGCAGGGGAATTATGAAGTTTGGGCTCATATGCAAGGATCGAAACAAAGAGAAATTGAGGCAAGGGTTTCCGCGCAGGAAAATTGAAACGAGCGAGATTGAAGGGCGAGTCGAAATACTATGATACATTTGAAGAATCAAAATGGAGTGATGACACAACCATAACTATGAATAGAAGTTAGCATGTCCAAAATCAAAGGAATTAAATGGTACCAAGATGTATTGTTAATTGCCGAGAGCTGTGGTAAGGGAGAGCATACAGAGTGCGTGCTGAAATAAGAAGTCGGAACCTTAATTGAAATGCAGAGGATTGGTAACAGAATTACGCGTTGAACAAAATGGAATCATAGAGTTAAAATATGCATGAAGAACAATAGTTAGGGGAGCGGAATCATGAATTGAAATGGAACCATGATTCGTAAACAGTGAAGGCGGTTTTACAAATCCACATGTGGGTTTCGCGCGACTTAAAAAAGGTAAGCGAAATTCTTGAAAAAAACGCGATATGGCTTATTGAGGGATGCGTGGCAAAAGTGGTAAGAGTAAAACCTCTTTTATCGCGTAATTTCTTAGCATTAAGTTTCGTGCAGTTAATTTGCGCGATATCTGTCGGATGTGCGCCCAAAGTATTGTTGGAGCACGAGAGAAGATTGACCATCGGATTTCAAGAGAAGTCGCGTGGTTGTTAATGCAGGGTATAGTTGCTGTGGGCCCGAGTATTATATGAAATTCATATGATTTAAATCAAAGTCGAGATTTAATAAAAGTTGAATTTGCCGTGGGACCCGAATGAACTTTAATATGCATGCTGGGTGTTGATTTATGTTTAACCAAAGTCAGGCCTTCGTATGGAATATGATGTGGCTGGTTTGATATAATGTTATTTGCACAATGGGAGCATATGGACATAATGTTATGTCAACCCTTGATGTTTTAAATACAAAAAAAAAACCTTGTATGATGAGAATATTAAGTGAAGGGCGCATACATATTTTGATAACTTGCACTTTGGGTTTTATTTAATGTCGAGTTTAATACGAATAAAGATGATAAAAGTTGTTGGGAAAGCATGCATTCAAGTTTCAAAAAATGAAAGAAGGTGAGAGCGAAAGTTTATTTCCTTGGGTCATTGACTTATTTGAATGTTAATTCAATTATTCACGAGATGGATCAAAGAAATGGTTTTAACCAAGGGTGGAGTTCATATTAAATAAATGTGAATGCCGTGTTGTGGGTCCGATGCATGGGTCGACCTTTGAACTATGTGAAGTTTATGCTTGACCAAACATGTACACGATAATGGGGTTGAATGTATGGTTTTAACCATAGGAAACAAACCTTTTTGACTTTCAATTTATAGAGTCTGGGATCATAGTTCTAGCGCCGAGGGTTGTTTAATTAAAGGTCTATGATTTATAATCCCAAAAGTATATTAAGAAGAAACAACTCCACATATGAAAATTTTGTTGCAGGTTTATAACCCTTGGTTAAGAAAAGCTCCAGTATTTATTTAAACTTGCCCAGATCATAGATTGCAACTAGGTTGAATGGTTTTGATAACCATCAGATGTGAAAAGAAAAGCTTCCGCATACATTTATTTAAATTTCCAGCCCAAGAAAAATGAATGGAGAGGCATTTTTATATGCATGAGACTTTGAGATTTATTTGGGGCTAAACTTGTAAAGCAGTTATATATGCATAACTGTTGCATGACAAAAGCTGCCAGATTTAGAACATAATTTTGGGAAATGCATTCTACATGTATGGAAAACAGGAGAGTATGCAGAAACTGAAAAAGACGGTGACAGCAGCAAAAAAGAAAAATGCATAGCGAGCCAAGAACTGAATGGGTTGAAGTGAAATTCTTATTGTAACTGAAAATGTAAAGTTTTATTTATTTTATATTGTTTGTGATGCATTGGCAAGTCTCTGAAGGAAAAACAAAACTCCACTGAAATAATAAAATATGTATATACTGCTATATTCCTCTGAATTAGCTGGACAAAGAAATGAGAAGGTGGAAGGCAAAGAGTCATGGCTGTTCATTTTGAATTCCCTGTAGAATACAAACAGTCATGAGGTGAACTCTATAAATAATTTTACAAAGATATACATAGAGAGGTTAGAGAATGGAGAAATGAGGCAGAGAGGGTAAGAAGAAGGAGGAGCAGATAGAGAAGCGGTGAAGATTCAGAGATGATATAAGGTAGATATGAAGGCTGGTGGAAAACAGTGAAGAACGAATAAAACAGAGCTGATATCCAGGTAAATCAGCATGTGTTTTTTTTGAAAGAGTGAGGAAGTTGGTGCTTCCATATCAAGTTGTAGCTTGATAGATGTCAGTTGTATCTGCTGAGGTAGGAGCCTCCTGTAGGTTGTAGCCTACAGAAAATAGATGGGAGTTGGAGCTTCCTTGCAAGTTGTAGCTTGTAGAATTGAGGTAGGAGCCTGCTATAGGTTGGAGCCTACAGAAAATCAGTGGTGAGAGGGAGTTGGAGCTTGCCTTTGCATCACAACAATAATAAGATGTGGTTTACTCCCTTATGGGTTTCCACTTATATATGTTTTCTTTGTGCATGATGTTTATGTGTTGATATGGTGAATCTAATCTGCTTAGTACTTGCTGCTCACATATTAAGATTGCTGTTACATTATGTAATAATTTGATCATGAAATGAAGGTGTAAATAAGTTTAAAGGAAAGTTAAAAGTCCATGAATGTGTTAAACTGATTCGCCCCCCCTCTCATTTTAACTAAGGGTTCAACAATTGGTATAAGAGCGGGTTCCTTTGGTGTAAGCCTAATAGCTTGAAGGAGATCTGGTTTAGTCATGGACTATCAAAATGTACATGTGTTAAATACAACAAACTTTCTGGAATGGAGAGATAAGGTCAAAACAGATTTAATGGCTTATGAACCTGAGGTATGGAAACTTGTATGTGATGGTTACTGCACAAACTCTCCCTCGTTGCAAGAACAACAGTGGAATGCCAAGGAAAAATGTGTTATATATAATAGTCTTCATAACAAGGATTTCGACTTAATAATGGATCTAACCTCTGAAAAAGAAATCTGGGATAGATTGCATTTCATGCATGAAGTAGACACTAGTGGATGCATTATCAGGAAGGAGAAGATAAACCAGAAGAAGAAGAAAAATTCCTTTCAAAAGGAAAAAGGTCAATCAAATGAGATACCTGCCAGGGTGAATGGATGTGAGTACCATGAAGAAACTACACTTGAGGAAAAAGCCAAACTTGACACAGCCTTGACTGAAATATGAAGATTGAAGAATGAAAACAAAGACCTGAAGAAATTGGTGCAAATATGTGATGAGAAAGAATATGAAGATAAGAAAGAAATTGTTAGCCTGAAGACACAACTTGAAGAAGCAAGGAAAGTAGAAGACACTCTACTAAAGCAAATAAAGGATAAAATTCAGAAGCAAGAGAAATTGGAATAAGAAGTAGTGTGCCTGAGAAAGAAATTAGAAAAATCCCAAAGAGAATTATTAATGAATACTCCTCAAATGAGAAGCTCTAAACAGTTGGATAAGATTCTAAATGCTCAAAGGTCTCCTCTCATAAAGGTTGGGATAGGATATGAAGGAGAAACAAATAATTCCAAGGTAGAAGATAACGGGAATGTCATTTTTGTAAAAGCTGTAAAGGATAATGAAGTAGCTCAAAAGATTCCTATAGAAGTAGAAGCCAGCAAGAACATGATTTGCAAAGAAACAAACAGAAACAAGCAGCAACATGAAAGGACAGAGAATGAGAGGATGAAACAATCAACTACTAAAGGCTCATTCGCTCCTAATGATGAATTGAACAAATTCGGAAGATGTCAAAGGAGGTTCTTTTCTCCTATGAAAAATATCACATGTTTCTCTTGTCATAAACCAGGACATATTGCAGCACATTGTAAGACAAGGCATATCAACTTTAACCAGCAAAATATGCAGCAAATGAGAATACTACCTCAAGAAAAAAAATGGAAAGGACAACCACTCACCAAGTACATAAATCATTTCCATGGCTACTATTATCCATGCAACAATTTTGGACATAAACTTGTTGAATGTAAATTATGTTCAAAAGGGAGCATAAAATATTATACATCAGCTAAAATGTACCTTGGTAAAATAAGATGTTATGTATGCCTCAATCTTGGTCACAAAGCAAAAGACTGTAAACTGCCATATACATTAAAGAACTCTAGACAGATGATGGAATCTAATCAAATAAAAAAAATATATGAATAAAAAATAAGTGCAAACATTATGAAGAACCCCAATAAAGTATGGAAGGAAAAGAGAAAGGGGGAGCCTGTTACCTCAATAACATAATGAATCCATCATATTCTCAGGGGGAGCTTCTCTAGGAATCAACACAAATATCCAACGAGTGATAGATATGAAGCAACATCCCAGGGGGAGAGCAGTTCATAAATAGTCCCCATGAAAGTAGTCTAAGAAGAGCTCCTGGAATGAGAACAACTATAAGATCAGGAAGGGAAAGGACAATTTCTCTAACAAAGAACTATAGAGGAAGAGGAATACCTGAAGCACACAATAGCCAACAGGTTGATGGAAGGAGAGAAGGCAACAAGATTCCATGATGGAAGAGGGAACTTCAACCATGAACATGTAAGCTAAGAAGACATCAACACATTAAGTGATGAATGGTTAAAATCACAAAAATTATGTTTCGAGCTACAGAACTGGAAAGACCCATAAAGGATGATCACATTGTGCATCACACTGCAAGAATTAACAATGAATAAAATTTAAGAAGGATGAGTAAGAGAAATGTTTATCATCATTATATCATTACATCATTCATCTATGAAAAGTACCCATGGAGGAATGAAGTTAAATAAGTGACAAATATCTGAGTGGTCTGCCCATGAAGATTCCAAGTAATGAAATTGAAGATGTCTTCCCGAAGATCATTATGTTAGAACAGTTGAATTGTATATAAAGTAGCAATGATTCTGGAGCAGTCATAGAAAGGAAAATGCAGTGACATTCTTTTAAACCAGAATGATAGAATAAGCACAAGGTTAATGATTCCAAGATCAAATTCAGTATATTGATGATTGCTGGTGTGAACAGTGGAAAGCTCAATAGTAGAAACTATGAAGGTTGTCTTAACTATGGGTGCATGTGTGAGTTGAAGTGAAATTACTGCTTGGTTTATCAAAGTAGTATCAATTGGTATTTGGATCATGCAATCTGCCTCTCAGCAGAATACCAAGTGTCCTCAATAGAGCAATGGTATGGTACATGTCCTCAAGATCAGAAGTAAATCAAGGTAGTATTCCCAGCGTTATCTGCATTACTAAAACTTGAAGAGGTCAATGATAGTGCTAAAGGATCATTATTTTGTTTACACTTGAAGCATTATATTGAGCATTGAAGCAATTTCTATTTCGATATATAACTGCATGCCTTCCTGAAGTCAGTACATATATATATTCAAGGCCTCTCTCTTAAGATCATTCATAACACCTTCTGAAGTCTGTTTGCTGGGATTTCAATTAAACATCTTGAATATGTTTTGCGGAAGATCATCATGATAGAACAGTTAAAGTATCTGAATTATGAAGGACTAGTTGTGTTGATATTACATTTGAAGCTCAAAAGTCTGTTATTGATTCATCAAAAGCATACTTCAGCAGAAAGGATTTCGAGTATGTCACCATTGAAAAGAGTATCAAGGGTCTTTCAGCTATTAAGTATAATATGCTTGTCAGCATCCTAGCTCATATCACCACCAATAGGTAGGAAAGGTGAACCACAACTATAAAATATATATTAGCATCATCATAATTGAAAAGATGTTGTACTGCAGATGTGTATTGCAGAAGAAGACATATTCCATCTACAATCTTCCTCAACATATATGTATTTCTGATGAAGATCATACTAGGGACTAAAGTATATTTGAAGCATTCTCAGTTTTTTAGTTTTGGTCCAATGGTGCATCTCTGATTATATAAGTCTGATTATATATGGTTGTTCTATCATCACCTACACTCTATACAAGTGAAAGGAGTCTGTGCTTTGGGATGGTATCAACTTACTGTATATATACAATTTCAATAAGTCTCAAAAGTGTTCTCTCAACAACTCGTGTACACCAGTCTAGAGCAGCAAGGTATAAAGTCAAAAGAAGAAGGGCTTAAACACAAATCAGAGAGAGGAAATGAAAAGATAGAATCTACACTGAGAGATGTGCAACCCTTTTCCATTGATGTCAAAGGGGGAGGAAAAGCAAGTAAAAAAAGATAGGCAGAGGAAGACAAAACACACCTTTCAGAATGAAAGGGGGAGGAAGTCCTGAAGGAAGCATTGGAGTATTGGTGGATGTGTTGCCATCAATGCTAAAGGGGGAGGCTGTTGGAAATATTGTCATTGATGGCAAAGGAGAAGACAGGAGTAGCACCTGAACTATCACTAAGGCAAAAGAGCAAAGAAGAAACAACAATAAGGAAAAGGAGAAGACATGAGTAGCACCTGAATTATCATCAAGACAAAGGAGCACAAAGAAATAGTAGCAACCAAGAGAGAGAGGCAACAGAGACATCAGAGGAAACAAATGAAGTAGAGAAAGAAGTAGAGGCAGCAAAGATAGCAAAAGAGAAGCAAGGAGTAGCATTAGACAAGAAACAAAGGCAGCAAAGACAGACAAGGAGCAGAGAGGTAGCTAAGGCAGCAAAGAAGTAGAGATAGTATGAGTATTGTTGAGTTTAAATGCTGTGTGACAAAGTCTGTAATTGGGGTTTTAATGGTGTTTTGCATATAATTGAAGAAAACCCATATAATTGTTGAGACAAGGTTGACTGTGAGATCGAGAGTGAATATTCATTTGTGTAAATTCTGTGAGTAGATCTGTGCTATTTGTGAAGTTTCCGCAGAATTTGAATTGAGTCTAAATTTGCCTGGATGTGTTAAAGAGATAGAGTGCTGGGTTTTGTTGACCGTTCTATTATGCAATATAGTTCGATCTGGTGTCGAATTCCAATAGGGTTGGAATGGTAATTTGGTTACCATTGAGAATTCGATAGAATATTGAATAAGGAAAATCGAATGAGGACGAGGAATACGTTCCTATTATAATCTATATATGCAGGGGAATTATGAAGTTTGGGCTCATATGCAAGGATCGAAACAAAGAGAAATTGAGGCAAGGGTTTCCGCGCAGGAAAATTGAAACGAGCGAGATTGAAGGGCGAGTCGAAATACTATGATACATTTGAAGAATCAGAATGGAGTGATGACACAACCATAACTATGAACAGAAGTTAGCGCGTCCAAAATCGAAGGAATTAAATGGTACCAAGATGTATTGTTAATTGCCGAGAGTTGTGGTAAGGGAGAGCGTACAGTAGTGCGCGCTGAAATTAGAAGTCAGAACCTTAATTGAAACGTAGAGTATTGGCACGTTGAAAAAAATGGAAGCATATAGTTAAAATACGCGTGAAGAACAATAATTAAGAGAGCGGAATCATGAATTGAAATGGAACCATGATTCGTAAAAAGTGAAGGCAGTTTTGAAAATCCACATGTGGGTTTCACACGACTTAAAAACGGTAAGCAGAATTCCTGAAAAAAATGCGATATGGCTCAGTGACGGACGCATGGCAAAAGTGGTAAGAGTATAACTACTTTTATCGCGTAATTTCTGAGCATTAAGTTTCATGCAGTTAATTTGCGCGATATCCGTCGGATGTGCGCCCAAAGTATTGTTGGAGTGCGACAGCAGATTGACCATCAGATCTCAAGCGAAGTCGCATGGATGTTAATGCAGGGCATAGTTGCTGTGGGCCCGAGTATTATATGAAATTCATATGATTTAAATCAAAGTCGAGATTTAATAAAAGTTGAATTTTCCGTGGGACTCGAATGAACTTTAATATGCATGTTGGGTGGGTATTTATGTTTAACCAAAGTCAGGCCTTCATATGGAATATGATGTGGTTGGTTTGATATAATGTTATTTGCACAGTGGGAGCATATGGAGATAATGTTATGTCAACCCTTGATGTTTTAAATACAAAACCGAACCTTCTATGATGAGAATATTAATTGAAGGGCGCAAACATTTTTTGATAACTGGCACTTTGGGTTTTATTCAAAGTCGAGTTTAATACGAATAAAGATGATAAAAGCTGTGGGGAGAGCATGCATTCAAGTTTCCAAAAATGAAAGAAGGTGAGAGCGAAAGTTTATTTCCTTGGGTCATTGAATTATTCGAATGTTAATTCAATTATTCATGAGATGGATCAAAGAAATGGTTTTAACCAAGGGTGGAGTTCATATAAAATAAATGTGAATGTCGTGTTGTGGGTTCGATGCATGGGTCGGCCTTTAAACTATGCGAAGTTTATGCTTGACCAAACATGTACACGATAATGGGGTTGAATGTATGGTTTTAACCATAGGAAACAAGCCTTTTTGAATTTCAATTTATAGAGTCTGGGATCATAGTTCTAGCGCCGAGGGTTATTTAATTAAAGGTCTATGATTTATAATCCCAAAATTATATTAAGAAGAAACAACTCCACATATGAAGATTTGGTTGCGGGTTTATAACCCTTGGTTAAGAAAAGCTCTAGTATTTATTTAAACTTTCCCAGATCAGAGATTTCAACTGGTTTGAATTGTTTTGATAACCATCAGATGTGAAAAGAAAAGCTTCCGCATACATTTATTTAAATTTCCAGCCCAGGAAAAATGAATGGAGAGGCATTTTTATATGCATGAGACTTTGAGATTTATTTGGGGCTAAACTTGTAAAGCAGTTATATATGTAGAACTGTTACATGACAATAGCTGCCAGATTTAGAACATAATTTGGGAGATGCATTCTACATGCATGGAAAACAGAAGAGTATGTAGAAACTGAAAAAGAAAGTGACAACAACAGAAAAGACAAACGCACAGTGAGCCAAGAACTGAATGGGTTGAATTGAAATTCTTATTGTAATTGAAAATGTAAAGTTTTATTTATTTTATATTGTCTGTGATGCATTGGCAAGTCTCCGAATGCAAAAAAAACTCCACTGAAATACTGAAATATGTATATACTGCTATATTCCTCTGAATGAGTTGGACAAAGAAATGAGAAGGTGGAAGGCAAAGAGTCATGGCTGTTCATTTCGAATTCCCTGTAGAATACAAACAATCATGAGGTGAACTCTATAAATAATATTACAAAGATATACATAGAGAGGTTAGAGAATGGAGAAATGAGGTAGAGAGGGTAAGAAGAAGGAGGAGCAGATAGAGAAGCGGTGAAGATTTAGAGATGATATAAGGCAGATATGAAGGCTAGTGGACAACAATGAAGAACGAACAAAACAGAGCTGATATCCAGGTAAATCGGCATGTGTTTTTTTTGAAAGAGTGAGGAAGTTGGTGCTTCCATATCAAGTTGTAGCTTGATAGATGTCAGTTGTAGCTGCTTGAGGTAGGAGCCTCCTATAGGTTGTAGCCTGCAGAAAATAGATGGGAGTTGGAGCTTCCTTGCAAGTTGTAGCTTGTAGAATTGAGGTAGGAGCCTGCTGTAGGTTGGAGCCTACAGAAAATCAGTGGTGAGAGGGAGTTGGAGCTTGCCTTTGCATCACAACAATAATAAGATGTGGTTTACTCCCTTATGGGTTTCCACTTATATATATTTTCTATGTGCATGATGTTTATGTGTTGATATGGTGAATCTAATCTACTTAATACTTGCTGCTCACATATTAAGATTGCTATTACATTATGTAATAAGTTGATCATGAAATGAAGGTGTAAATAAGTTTAAAGGAAAGTTAAAAGTCCATGAATGTGTTAAACTGATTCAGCCCCCCTCTCAGTTTAACTAAGGGTTCAAGAAATGGTGCCCATCTGCCTTGTCAAAAACTTGTTCTCCCAAGACTAGTAAATGCACAGCGCCAAGGCCAAAAATAGGACTGAAACATGATTGTTTGATGGTTTTTGGCCTTTTTAAGGAAGCAGTCTTGCTCTAAATCTCCCGAAAATTTCTGAGGTTGATGTAATTTTTCTTAGGAACATTAACATTCTAACCATTTTCCATTTGGATGGCCCAAAAAAGAACGCAGCGCCAATGGCGCTGTGTGTTAACACAATTTATGCATGTTAAACTGTCCCAAAAATTAAAATGTGCACAAAAGTGCAAAAATTGGAATTTTGCTTTCTAATCAAGGGTTAGAGACCTGAAGGGACACCACAGCAAGAATATTGAGCTTCTCTTTCTCCTTTGACTCGGTCAAAGCCCGAATCTTTGCATGGGCACATTTTAGCTGGGCCCTTGCAATCTTGTTTCTCATGGCATAATGTTTCACCATCTTCCTCTGATTATCGGTGTCTCTCTTTTCCTTCTCTAATAGGCCCTCTAGATGAAAATTGGCTCTCTCAAGCCAAGACTCTCTGTCTCCGTCAATCTCTATGGCAAGCAGCTCACTTGGAGCAAGCTGTTCTGCCAATTCTGCCTCTTTCTGCCATTCTTGGGCTATAGTCCACTTCAGTCCAATGGTCCTCGGTCTCTGTCTAGGAAGCTAATCTTCCTCATCATCACCATCATCAAAAATACCCAAGGTATCATCCAGGAAAGCCTTGGCCTTTCCTGCCTCTCTCTGAGCTCTGATTTCCCTGACCTCACTGATGGTATGTTTTGTATTTAGCTGTTGATTCTCTAGCTCAAGAAAGTCAATCACGTAGTGTGCTCTGTTAGCTCCTTGTAATCAGCAAGATTGGAAAAGTCTGAGAACAGGGATAGCATCGTTTCAACCACTTTGGGATTCTAGGATCTGGCCCTCTTGAATCTGGAGAGGGATCTCTCCAATAAGTGCAAAGATGGATTTTATCTTTAAGGTTTTGGCTACTAATATTAGGCTAGTTATGAAGTCCGGAGGTTTTTGTTTGTTTTGGATGGTTGAGCATGATTATGGCTTCAGTGGAAAGTTCTAAGTGCAAAGAGTTTCAAAGGTGAGAAGTTGCAAGCAAATAGAACAAGCTTTGGCCAAAAAGATGGATGGTTTGCTGGTTTTAGTCCATTGGGCTATGGAGTCATAATAGGGTTTTAATTGAAACAACAAGTTCAAGAGTGGTCTATGGGGCAAGTCATCTATGTCTAAGGATCTCTTTTAAATTTGATTTATGGAATGAAATGATACAACAAGAAGGGGAATTTAAACAAATGAAGAACAAAGAGCAACCCAAGATCTGGTAAGTACTTTGAAACTAGCCAGCTTTTGACATACACTTAAGAAAAACAAAAAAATGACCTAGGATCTGGTAAGTACTTCGAAACTAGCTAGCCTTTGATACACTTTCAATAGAAAACATTTTAACACAAGGGAGACACAAATGATAACAAAAAATGGTCTAAGATCTGGTAAGTACTTTGAAACTAGCCAGCTTTCAACACATTCTTAGGGAAACTTTCAGATAGTATTTGGGGATAAAACTGGGACCAGGGCTCACCATATCTTCCTCAGTTCATCTCTACTTAACATAAACTGAAAATAACATTCAGAAACAATATTTAGCTACGACAGTAGGACGAGGGAACGCCAACATTCCTAACTGCTTGAACTGAATTAAATCATTCCTAAACAACACAATTTGGAAGAAAACATACAGATAAAGATTATCAGTCAGAGAAGGGTACTGATAGACAGTAAATCCTAACTCTATGCTTGCTTTTCTTTATCAAAGAAGATGAAAAAAGTGAAAACAGAAATGAAATAACAATTTACAATAAGAAATAACATCACCGTTGACATAGACCAGGATCCCGTAAATAGGCTTGTATTGATGATTCAAACCAGTTACAGCTTTAAGTCCAGTGTTTCAGGTTAGCAATCATCTTCACTTCTCAGCCTAACTATTCTATCACAAGAAGAGCTTCAAGAGCCTTTGAACACTATTTACAATTTGAAGTTTCTAGCACAAGTATATTTCAAAGTTCTGCAACCAACATTTTCTCATCTTCTACAACAATATTTATAGAAGAAATGAGGAGGTGGGATTTGATAAAGATCTCTTGGGTTAATTAATACATATTTAAGACTTCTCGGCCTTTGAGGGGCTCAATGGAGAAGTTTACAGATGTTTATCTGTATTAATTGATTTACATTTAAGATTCAAGCTTGGTGAGAGCTTTTGTTGACTTTAAGGCTCTGTTTCATGTTGTAGTAACTCTGCTGATTTTTTGCATTAAGGTTCTTTGGAAGAATTAATTATTTGGCTACGCTGAGGCAAATATCTTCTTTTTGATCAATAACTTCAGCCTCTGTTTGAATGCTTTGAGGCAACAGGTGGTTTTGTGGTCGCTGAGAGGAATCAATTGGCTTCTGTTGTCACGGTGGAGGCCTTTCTGTCTGATAAATACTTATGATTTTCTTTAACTGTGTTTAAATTTGGAGGATTAGGCTGTTGATAATCAATATTAGCCGTAATTCTCCAAACTGTCTTCAATATTATGTTCTGCTGTGTTTAATCTTCAACACTGATACTCTTTTGATTATTTTATGCACTGCTGTGTGTCTTGTTGATGTGCAGGGCCACACAAGGCTCATATGGCATCAATGCCCATGAAGCATTGACGAGACATGAAATTGGGCCCCGTGGATGGCTTCTCTTTATGAATCAAAGGCATGGGAATCGTCATCCCCAGCCTTCGGATTTTCTTTAATATAATGGAAAAACCATTAAGTGCTGCATAAAACAACAAATATTAATAAATCCTGCGTTTTTAAGGTTTAACTGCTTCAGAGGTCACGGGGAGGAACGTGGCCGTAGGATGGAAATATCCAATGGTGGAGATATGTTAGAGGAGGTCAAAAGGAGAGTAGAGGGAGCTTTTAAGTCAGGTACGTTGATTTGTAGAGATTCAACGGTCAGGATTAATCAAGAGGAAAATAAAGCGAAGGAGTCACTTTATAGAGAAATGGAGAAAATATAAAGAAATAAGGTTAGGAACCTTAGTTCGGAGGAAAATATGGTTAAAAGTGAGTTGGGGGTTCGAGATGAATACGATCCGTCAGATGAGATCGGCCTTACAAGATCAACGGCTGAAGAGGCACGCGACAAAACGCAAAAGGAAATAGAGAAAGTGGTTTCGGGACCAAAAACCACGAGTTTCACGCGGAGAAAAGGCGGGTAGGCAGTTTTGCCTATTGGAACGCGATATGCATCCCCGCCCGACACGTGGCACCAGAAAACAAATTATATCACGTGCCCTTTGAGAAATTAACTTCCGCGCTGAAAGCTATGCAAAACTCCATGTGCGCCGCCGGATTTGGGGTCTCAGATCTGACGGTAGAGAATGAGCGCGATAACGGATAGATGCATGGGCAGAAGCAAGGGGAGCGGTTTTATTATGGTCCGTTGGATGAGCAGAATCAACGACGAAAATTGCATCTGGGGAATGAACGAAATAATATAATGGCGGAGAAAGGGCTGATGAGGGCCGTTGATCTGCAGAGATCGACGGCTAAGATATGCTGAAAAAAATTATGAAGCAGGGTGTATAAAATATAATCAAAGTCGAAGGATCGATCTGGACCATCCGATATGGACACGTGGATGGCCCAGATGCAATCGAGGCTCAACAATCGGTGGGGTAAAGAACTTGGAGTGCGACGGAGCGATTGAACGTTGGCCGTTGATCTGAGGATCATATCAATGGTGGGGAGTGAATCGGAGGGGTTCAAAGGCGGGGAAAGGTTAATGATCGGGGTGAATATGGACTGTTATATCTGGGAAGGCGGGGAGGAGATCAATTACTCTCAATTGATCGAGGGATGACCAATCGGGGAGAGAAATACAATGTGCCCGATGAAATCTTTGCGATGCGATGTAGCGCGGGCCATTTGATCGGCTTAAGATCAACAACGGAGGTTATCCCAAATAATGAACCGGTGGAAAACCCTTTATATCATACAAAAACCAAAAATTTAATAAAACACAAATGTTTGGCTTTGGGGGTGGGTTTATATATAAGAAGTGAATAGGCACCCGTTTGTGGGGCCCTTGATTATATGGGACGTGAAGGCTCGGGGCTTTATGTATAAGGGCCAATTGCATCGAAACTTTTGGTGCGTTCTTTCAATCTAACCATTTCGGATTTTGCGATGAGATTGACGCTTGGGACTTTAACTCTTGGTCCCGAGAAAAGTTATATGGAGTAAAGTGGGGGGGGGGGGCGGAGTTTAATACAATGGGGCTTCAATCGCATCAGAACTTTTGATGTGGGCTTTTCAATCTGCCCATTTATATTAAAAAACATTGCATGGGCATGTTTAGACCAAACTTAGGAAAAAAGGGGCTTTTTGATTTACAAAGGGAAATAATGGATCGGAGATGAATTATACAATGTTTTTACCACTCGACTGCGGGCACTTGGGCTTATGAAGCGGTTAATGGGATCGGGGGTTACAAAACAATGGGCTAATCGCATCGGAACTTTTAACATGGCAAAACAGACTTGTGCGCTCTATTTTTTCTGATGCGATAAGCGCTTAAATGGTTCGGCGCTTGGTTCCAGCACCAAGGTGTATGTGGGGAAGTGGTTTAAGACTTAGCCCAAGGGGGCTTAAGTCTGTAATACAAAAAAGTGTATTTGTTATGAATTTTTCAGAGTTTTTTGATGGATTTGGGGGTTTCGGCAGAGTAAAAAAAAGGAGTTTTA
The DNA here is from genome assembly GCA_034641835.2 of Pinus albicaulis. Lineage (NCBI taxonomy): Eukaryota > Viridiplantae > Streptophyta > Pinopsida > Pinales > Pinaceae > Pinus > Pinus albicaulis. Next base: position 866,211,448 of record CM076584.1, on the reverse strand, counting down.
AACTCTGTAATGTGGAATTTATAAAGGAGAAATGGGAAAAATGGAAAATGGAGGAATTTCATGGGAAAAAAAGGGGTAAAATGAAGGTTTTGAAGTGGAGGGAAGGGGAAAAATGGTGTTTGAAGCAGTCTTTTCTCTACGGAATCAGAAAAATTTATGAGTTTGCAAATGGAAACAGCAGTGAAGATTTGAACAAAAGGCAAGATGTCTTCAAGAGTCTTCAATAGATAACATTTTTGGCAATAAAACCTGTTTCTTGAAGACTCAAAAAATGATTTAGCCACCATTTGGTATGACAAATTTTATAGGTGCCTAACTTGCTCTATCAAGATTAGCTTGAAGCTAAATAATCTTGGCCTCCTTGCTTCTGATCACTGCAGTAGTAGCTCTATATTCATCCTCATCATCAATCTCAATGAACTGAAACTCCTGCTCAGTTTCATGTTTGTCCTCCTCCTCAAAAATGATATTATTTGTAACCTTTTCCTTGCCCTTATCAACCTATTTTGCTGATGAAGAAGGCATGGCCCCTTTCACACGATGTGAAGCAAACACATGCTTGTGGCCTCTCTGATATGTCAAGGAAAATGGCTCAATATCAGTCATTTTAGTGCCAACTAACTCAATGTATCTTTCACTACTTGATGCTCCGATATCATGATGTGATGGTGAAAGGTTGTAGATAGGTGATGGGATAGGATCAATATGAGGTGACTGGATGTGAGTGGATGGTGATGTGTGAACAGTGGGATGTGATGGAGAAGTGGATATGGGAGGATGAGAAGATGAAGGAATATCCTGCTGATGATGGCCAGGTGGAGTAGTGAAAACCTCATTGGCAATGAATAAATCCCATGAAATATTTTTCTGCTGAAGCTGATGCATGACCACCATCTTGATGAGTTAATGATGAAATAGGCTTTGCATTTGCTGATTTTAATCTCTCTTTTTCACAATGTAAGCCATCTTATCAATGCTACGGAAAATATAATAAGGCAAATGGAGTGTTCTAACTCTAGTGAAATTCATAAGAAGACATATATGGTATGAATAGAGGCGAGAAAACCTTCCCTCACAAGTGAAGTATTTCATTATTATCCTCATCATGGGCACATACCGGTCAAGGAGATGAGAAAAAGGGAAAATGGACTTGTTGTGATATTTATACCAAGGTTTGAGGTATGGGTTCAAAATAACTCATATCCAAGTTTGCTTGTTTAAACCACCTCTCTCCCACACTAGGTATCCCTGTAGCAGCTACGATGGCATTGGTGGACATCTCAAAAGCAACCCTGGAAATATTGACCTGCTTTTCATGTATATTGATCATGAACAGTCTTGTTAACTCCGCGTGATTTTGGACTTGCTGCACTCTCTCACAGAACTCAAAGTAGCCCACATGCTTAAAGCAAGACACAGTGAGAGGAGAGGACATGAGTTCTCTTGTAGTGATGGGTTCAAACCTATTTATTTTACCTCCCTTATGGTCATTTCTTCTTAGCCTTTGTGCCTCAACACCACCATCTTCTCCCTCAGATATTTTAAACTTTGATTTATGAAACCCTAGGGTAGAAGTGAAATGAGATGAAGGGAAGGGGATGAGATGAATAGCTTGAAAGGTGTGTTGGGGTTCCCATGTTTTAGCAGATTTGGCAATACCAAAAGATGATACAACATCAAACCACTTTGGGGCCCAAGGATCTAGCCCTCCTGGACCCGGAGAGGGATCTCTCCGAATAGAACAAAGAATGATAAATCTTTGAAAGCTCAAATTGAGATGTTAGGCTAGTTATGAAGCACAAAGGGGGGTTTTAAATGACTTGGTTGGTTGGTTGCTGGGTTGGTTAGGAGATCATAGGCTGAGAAAGTAATGGGAGAAAGGGAATATAGCAGTAGGATGCTTCAGCAAAGAGAATAGGCCAAGACAGTGCCATCCATTGGGCTATGGAGTCATGAAAGGAAATTACATGCAAAAACTAGCCAAGGCTTTCAAAGGGAAAGTCATCTACACTAAAGGATCTTTTAGGCAGATGATGGAATGGAACATTAAGGAGGGAAAGTGGAAGAAGGAAAGACAACCAAATTTCTGTCTATAGATCAGGTCAGAGGTCATTTAACTCCAGACCTGCTTGGACATACTCTAGGGCAGCTCTCAAAGGGACAAAGGGGCTGCTTATAGATCGGACCAGAGGTCATTTAACTCCAGGTCTGCTTTAGCAACTCCAAGGGAAAGAACAGAGATAAATCTAACAAAGAAGCATCCAAGAAGCAAACCCCCAAGTTCATACATCAGCCAGCAGGCAATAACATCCGCTGCACTGGTTAAACCACATGAATTCACTCTTAGACAACACACAAAGAAGAAAACATTAAAGGTAGGGAGAGAAGGAAACATATGGCACCTAACAAGGGTGAATCCTATGTTATACTTCTGTTGCCTACCAGAAGAACATGAAACAATATGAAAATGTAATAGACAGAGTTAGAAAAACATCACCAATAGCAATAGACCGGGATCCTGTGAAATGTGCTTTGATTAATTGATGCAAAACCAGTCATGTACAATAAGCCCAATGGCTAATACAATCCAGACTTTCTCCTCCCAGCCTATTACATACAAACTAATCTGCAAATCCCTCCCACGACTGTTCTAACAGTCAAGAATGAATCCCTCTAATAGCAACTTGCCCAACAACTGAACAACAACCACCTTTACATTATGTTTTCGAGGATTTCTTATAGGAGAAGTGGAAGAAAAAGTAGTAGATAAACAAATAAATGAGTCTCATTAAGACAGTAAGGCGGAAGTGTTCACGCCCATACCACTTAATGGCTTTCTGTGGCATTGCTTGTACTCTGTGATCTGTCTGGGGAGTCTCTGTTAGGCCGAGATCGACCTTAGATATTTCTTTGGGGTCCTTTCTGGTGCTTGGAGCTCTGCGCTAGCCTTCTGAATAAATGAACTGGGTGAAAGATCTGCACGGCTTCTCCATTCCTCCATTACTGTGGCTCAGACAGTCTTTAATGAAGCTCCTGTCTGTGTATTTAATTGCTTATGGGCTCGAGGAGGCATGGAGAACCCTGTAGGGATGGTGTACATCTGGAGAGAATGTACTTTGCTGATATTTAAAACGCGGATATGACCCTTTGCGTGCTTAAGTCTTCAAACTGTGTTTTGAGTCCTTTGAATGCAGGATTAAGCGTTGGATCTTCAATTAACAGGTCCGGTCCCTTCTAATCCGTCTCTGCTGTCTCGTTTGGCCACTGAATTGGCCCCTCTGTGACCCCTGCACAATGAAATAACCTGTCCCAAGGCCCAGGCAGTGGTGGCGGAGGAAATGTTGCGGAGGCCGGAGGAGTGGTGGCGGAGGAGTGGAGAAACGGTGGAAACAATGAAAGTGGCGGAGAAATGATCACAAAGTGTAAAAACCCAACAATTAACATTGGGTGAAAAACAAAGGAAATCACCAACAAACAAGGGAGCGGAGCTTTGGATGTGGGACCCGGCAGAGGCGGAGGGCGATTAAGCCTGAGCCGTCAGATCTGGGAGGAAACAGATGATGGAGATGTAATCGGATCAATCGCAATCGGAGGGGCACAAAGGGGAGACACTCACAAACTTCCGATTGCGATCGGGCGGGGAGAGCGATAGTCATTGGATCAGAAAGGGGATGGATGGCCAGGATTGAATCGGGCAATCGCAATCGGGGGTGCGGAAGGGGAGATGCGATTGAAGGTTCCGATTGCGATTGGGCAGGCGTGCGATGGCCGTTGGATCGTGAAACATATGGATGGCCGTGATCAAATCGGAAGATTTCAATCGGGGTGGCGCTACCGGGCTTTGTGACTGCGATCGGAAATGGGTTTGCGATTGAGCGCTGACCGTTGGATCTGGGGATCAGATCAACGGTTCACGTTCAATCAGAGGGAGAGCCTGATCGGAGAATCGGAGAAAGGACTTGCGATTGGGAGTTGCGATGACCGTCTGATCTGCGGGAGGATGGACGGCCAAGATTAAGTCGGGAGATCGCAATCAGAGCACAGAGAAGAAGGCATGCGATTGAGTTATGCGATTGCGATGGAGCAATTGGCGCAGGGCCGTTGGATCTGCGGGACAGATCAACGGTCAAGAATAGATCGAAGGGAGAGTAGGATCGGAGGATCGGGGGTATGGGCTGCGATTGATCAGAGGGCACACTTGAAGCATTGCGATTGCGATCGGGCGGGGGGCTGCGATTAGCGCTCCACCGTCAGATCTCCACGGAAGATCAATGGTGCGGAACGCATCGCCAGAATTATCGTTATAAATACATCTCATCGGAGTTTCAACTATTACAAAGGATTTGTGTACCCGCCCGACTTCTGATTGCGATTAGCGCTTGGGACTTAAGCACTTGGTCCCAGTGCCGGGGCATGTGGGGGAAGTGGTTTGCGGGAAAGGGGCTAAGCCCTATTGCATGGTCGGGAAGTGGGTTTTTTAACCCTTTTAAAGGATTTTGGAGGTTGGGAAGGGGAACGATAGAGGAGTAAGGGAGGAAAAAGGCCAGCAAAGGTTAGGGGAGGGATTTAAAGGGATTTTGGGGAGATTTAGGAGGTAAGAAAGGAAATATAAAGGGAGAGGTAGTAGGAGCTAAGTGTGGGGAAATGAGAGGGAAAAGGAGGCCTTTAGGCATTTATCCGTAACAGAGAGGCTTTATGGTGGAAATCAGCAGAGGGAATTTCATCAAAGGATAAAAGACACATGGAGGCTTCAAGGAGACTGTGTTTTCAGAGGAAATGCATTCCTTGAAGGCTCAACAATGATTTAGCGCCCTATTTGCTTGTCAAAAATTTCATAGGGGGGCTAACAGTGGCTCCACATGGGGATGGCTTCTTCTTGAAGGAGTCAAGAATTCAGAAATTGATCTCTTGGTGTAGGCCAGGTGCCTGCTGCTTGAACCATCCATTTCTTTCTTTGATCAGCTGCCACAAATTAAGAAGACATCATATCAGCAGTAAAATTCTCCCAAACAACTACCTACCCACACTATAGTTCTATCATTTTTCTTTTGGGTGCATTTGGACTTGCAGACCCTTTTACATCATTAATTTTTACAAACAGGAAAAATAAACCTATACTACTTCTACCCTTATTACTCCATGAGACCAGATTAGACTGTTGGCGTCATATGTTTCTCTACCTACACTACTACCTGCTAGGATTAGACTGTCTAGCAAGTTTCTCCTCTACATTCTAAGGCAGAAATTGAAAAACAGTCAAGCCAGGATTAGACTGTCTGACTTGCTGGACTTTGCAGAAAATAAAAGCAACTAACTACGTGCTCACAGGTTGAGATTATTTCAGACTTCCTACCTACCCTACTCTAACTGTAAATCTCTGATACTTTAGGTGATACAATAATGCCAATGCAGCCAATCAAGCAGTAGTGAAAAAGGATATGAGCACTGGCTTCCTGTCAGAGATAACCACAGGGTGCTCTGCGTGTGGTTCTTCAAAACTGTGGTCACCATCAATAGTGACCATTTCTGATGAATCTGGCCCATGCTAAATGTTAATGCCAGAGCATTCGAACAAACTAGGGCCTCCATGTACTCTGCCACAGGATCAACGAACACCTGATGCATGCTTTCTTCTTTCTGGCCTGCCATGATTGGTAGGCCGTCTATGTCCTGGGTAGCTTCGATTATTGCATTTTCCACTGCGTCTTCAAAGGGGCTTTGGGGAACCGGATCGTCTTCTTCTTCTACTTCGAAAAGCAGCGAAATCTCTTCTCTTTTGGGGGGCGGGAGACTTTCCAAGAATGCTCTCGGGTCTCTGAACTCATATGATTTCTCTTGTGAGCTCAAAAGTTCGAGCTCAACTTCATACCTCTCCACCAGCACTTCTAAAAAAAATTTCTTCAGCTCAGGTCGATCATTGAATCTTGAGCTGGAACGGAAAACTTTTGGAAGGTCTTCGCTTCTGAGTTGAGCCAGTATATCTGATATTCCACAAAGAAACTCTTCAAGGGGGCTCAACTCAGAGTCTTCCATTTGGTAGGGATGATGTTGTACTGCGACTGGTCTCCCAGTGGAGTCTTATGTGAAACCACGGATAACCAGTGGCGTGCTGACCACCAGTGGAGTCTTTTAATTATTCAGGAATTATGGAGTCGCCAGGTGGATGATTTACAACTTACTGTCCACCACAGTGGTTTACCAAATCAAAGCTGACTGATCTATCCCCAGTGGAGTCACCATTATGTTGGGGTTCCCATGTTTTGGTAGATTTGGCAATACCAAAAGATGAGACAACATCAAACCACTTTGGGGCCCAAGGATCTAGCCCTCCTGGAACCGGAGAGGGATCTCTCCGAATAGAACAAAGAATGATAAATCTTTGAAAGCTCAAATTGAGATGTTAGGCTAGTTATGAAGCACAAAGGGGGGTTTTAAATGACTTGGTTGGTTGGTTGCTGGGTTGGTTAGGAGATCATAGGCTGAGAAAGTAATGGGAGAAAGGGAACATAGCAGTAGGATGCTTCAGCAAAGAGAATAGGCCAAGACAGTGCCATCCATTGGGCTATGGAGTCATGAAAGGAAATTACTTGCATCCACTAGCCAAGGCTTTCAAAGGGCAAGTCATCTACACTAAAGGATATTTTAGGTAGATGATGGAATGGAACATTAAGGAGGGAAAGTGGAAGAAGGAAAGACAACCAAATTTCTGTCTATAGATTAGGTCAGAGGTCATTTAACTCCAGACCTGCTTGGACATACTCAAAGGCAGCTCTCAAAGAGACTAAGGGGCTGCTTATAGATCGGACCAGAGGTCATTTAACTCCAGGTCTGCTTTAGCAACTCCAAGGGAAAGAACAGAGATAAATATAACAAAGAAGCATCCAAGAAGAAAACCCCCAAGTTCATACATCAGCCAGCAGGTAATAACATCCGCTGCACTGGTTAAACCACATGAATTCACTCTTAGACAGCACACAAAGCAGAAAACATTAAAGGTAGGGAGAGCAGGAAACATATGGCACCTAACAAGGGTGAATCCTATGTTATACTTCTGTTGCCTACCAGAAGAACATGAAACAGTATGAAAATGTAATAGACAGAGTTAGAAAAACATCACCAATAGCAATAGACCAGGATCCTGTGAAATGTGCTTTGATTAATTGATGCAAAACCAGTCATGTACAATAAGCCCAATGGCTAATACAATCCAGACTTTCTCCTCCCAGCCTATTACATACAAACTACTCTGCAACTCCCTCCCACGATTGTTCTAACAGTCAAGAATGAATCCCTCTAACAGCAACTTGCCCAACAACTAAACAACAACCACCTTTACATTATGTTTTCGAGGATTTCTTATAGGAGAAGCGGAAGAAACAGTAGTAGATAAACAAATAAATGAGTCTCATTAAGGCATTAGGCGAGTATTTCACCCACCATAATGGCTTTACAACGGCATTTCTTTGTGCTGCGCGTGATGCATGCGGGAGTGCGGTAGGGTGGGATTCGACCTCGGATATTTCTTTGGGGTCCTTTCTGGTGCTTGGAGCTCTGCGCTAGCCTTCTGAATAAATGAACTGGGTGAAAGATTTGCACGGCTTCTCCATTCCTCCATTACTGCGGCTCAGACAGTCTTTAATGAAGCTCTTGTCTGTGTATTTAATTGCTTATGGGCTCGAGGAGGCATGGAGAACCCTGTAGGGATGGTGTACATCTGGAGAGAATGTACTCTGCTGATATTTAAAACGCGGGTATGACCCTTTGCGTGCCTAAGTCTTCAAACTGTGTTTTGAGTCCTTTGAATGCAGAATTAAGCGTTGGATCTTCAATTAACAGGTCAGGTCCCTTCTAATACGTCTCTGCTGTCTCGTTTGGCCGCTAAATTGGCCCCTCTGTGACCCCTACACAATGAAATAACCTGTCCCAAGGCCCGGGCAGTGGTGGCGGAGGAAATGTTGCGGAGGCCGGAGGAGTGGTGGCGGAGCAGTGGAGAAACGGTGGAAACAATGAAAGTGGTGGAGAAATGATCACATAGTGTAAAAACCCAACAATTAACATTGGGAGAAAAACAAAGGAAATCGCCAACAAACAAGGGAGCGGAGCCTTGGATGTGGGACCCGGTAGAGGCGGAGGGCGATTAAGCCTGAGCCGTCAGATCTGGGAGGAAACGGACAGTGGAGATGTAATTGGATCAATCGCAATCGGAGGGGCACAAAGGGGAGACACTCACAAACTTCCGATTGCGATCGGGCGGGGAGAGCGATAGTCGTTGGATCAGAAAGGGGATGGACGGCCAGGATTGAATCGGGCAATCGCAATCGGGGGTGCGGATGGGGAGATGCGATTGAAGGTTCCGATTGCGATTGGGCGGGCGTGCGATGGCCGTTGGATCGTGAAACATATGGATGGCCGTGATCAAATCGGAAGATTTCAATCGGGGTGGCGCTACCGGGCTTTGCGAAGCTAACGATCGAAAATGGAGTTTGCGGAATTGACGAGTTTGTACAGATCTAGGGATCAGATCAGCGGTTCACGTTCAATCGGAGGGAGAGGCTGATATCGAGAGGGCTCGGAGAAAGGACTTGCGATCGGGAGTTGCGATGACCGTCCGATCTGCGGGAGCATGGACGGCCAGGATTAAGTCGGGAGATCGCAATCAGAGCACAGAGAAGAAGGCATGTGATTGAGTTATGCAATTGCGATGGAGCGATTGGCGCAGGGCCGTTGGATTGGCGGGACAGATCAACGGTCAAGAATAGATCGGAGGGAGAGTAGGATCAGAGGATCGGAGGTATGGGCTGCGATTGATCAGAGGGCACACTTGAAGCATTGCGATTGCGATCGGGCGGGGGGCTACGATTAGCGCTCCACCGTCAGATCTCCGCGGAAGATCAACGGTGCGAAACGCATCGCCATACCTATCGTTATAAATACATCGCATCGGAGTTTCGACTATTACAAAGGATTTGTGCACCCGCCCGACTTCTGATTGCGATTAGCACTTGGGACTTAAGCGCTTGGTCCCAGCGCCGGGGCATGTGTGGGGAAGTGGTTTGAAAGGGGCTTACGCCTATATTAAGGTCGGATGGTGGGTTTTGGCCCATTTAAATGGAATTTGGAGGCCAAAGAAGGGAACGATAGAGGAGTAAGGGAGGAAAAAGGCCAAAAAAGGTTAGGGGAGGGATTTAAAGGGGATTTTGGGGAGATTTAGGAGGTAAGAAAGGAAATATAAAGGGAGAGGTAGTAGGAGCTAAGTGTGGGGAAATGAGAGGGAAAAGGAGGCCTTTAGGCATTTCTTCGTAACAGAAAGGCTTTATGGTGGAAATCAGCAGAGGGGATTTCATCAAAGGATAAAAGACACATGGAGGCTTCAAGGAGACTGTGTTTTCAGAGGAAATGCATTCCTTGAAGGCTCAACAATGATTTAGCCCCCTATTTGCTTGTCAAAAATTTCATAGGGGGGCTAACAAGGTGAAGGGAATTAGTGTAGGGAATGAGTGAAGGGACTAAGTGAAGGGACAAACTAAATCAATGAAAACCCTAAATCAATGTAACTACCCTTTTTATGACTGATATGTCTTGTAGGAGGATGAAACAAGGGTAAAAACTGTGATCACAAACTTGTAATTAGGGTTTTCTTAGGGTTCCTCTTCAATTCATTTACGAATGACCATATAGCTTAAAATCAAGGTTGAAAATGTGTACTTACTACTTTGAAAGTTGTTTGGAGGACTTTGGCAAAGTTTGGAGAATTTTAGAACTCATTTAGGTTCATAGACTACTCCACAGCCTTCTTTGGCTAGGTGTGGAACACCTCTAGTAAGCGTGTAATGCCTCTGCAAACTCACAACACCGAGCTCCAGGCGCGCAGTGCCAGTGTAAACTTCGTTGAATATTTTGGGTAAGGGCGCAGCGCCAAGTTCCAGGCACACAACGCCAGTGCAAATTCGCATCGTCAAGTGCTTAACGCATAGCGCCAAGGAACTTAACCCAAATTCGCTCATAAAACCCTGTAATTCTTCTTTGTTGGATGCTCCTGATGTTTTGAAAGGAAAAAATGAATCATTTGAAATGTAAAATGGGCTTTTATAGGCTCGTGGATTTAATTTAACTTGAAAAACCCACTTTCTAATGTTTGAAGTCTTTTTCCTTTGTTATTGATACTCTTTGACACTTTTTTGCATTGCAAGTTGCTGAAGTCATGAAGTTGGCTTTTATTTTTCTCATTGAGGCTTGAAATTCTCACTTTGAAAAAATTGGGATTTAATTATTACATATAGTAGCATCTTCAAAATCTTCTATAGTTTCCACCATAAAATTCAACTCATCTTTTCCACCTTCTCTGGCCACCTTTTTCAAATCTCTAAGTGCCTGCAGTTCTTTACAACAATCATCAGTGTTGTCTTCTAATTTTTCTATAGACCTTTCAAGTTCATTCATTTCTATCCAATTCACCTTACGTTTTCTCCATATTCCATCAATATTTTGTGATAGAATTTTTTCATGTTGGCCTTGTGTGCTTCCTCCATGTCATTTTCCTGCAAGTAATCACTATTTTTTCACTCAAAGGGACTATCAAGTTTATAATCTGTGTCATCTACAAGACCAAGTTTTTGCCCATTGCCTTTCTGGAAATTGTTTCCATTCAGGAGTAGACAGTCTACACCATCAATACTTTCTGCTGATAAATCTTCCAACACCTGTACAAAAGTTTTAAACTTTGTCTCATTTTTCTCACTTGCAGGTTTTGAACTGAGATGCAGTAAAAGTAGTTAATTATCTGGTTAAAAAGTAAAGGTCGTGGAAAAAATTAACCAGATAATTAACGACCTTATACTCCAAAACCTAGTAGATAATTAAGTAGTGGAAACAAATGCTGCAAAAACCCAGATCTATGCAGTAAAAGTAGTTAAACATAAGAATAAATAAGAGTTGCTCCATGCATCCAATGTACAAGACAAAATATAAATAATTTTATATTTATTATAACACCTAAGAAGGGAACAAAGAATGTTGTTACCAGTCCCCCTCAATGGGACGAGTTCTTGGCTGTCCTCATTGCTTTAGATCCAGAAGTTTCTGTCTCTCAATGGTGTAGAAAACCCAAGACGTGTTGAACTATATGGGAGCTCAGGAAGCAAGAAAATAGTAGAAGCAATGGGAATGATCAATGCACGACAATAAAAGTGATAAAAGTGAATAATGAATGGAAAACCCTCCTATTTATAACAAAATATTGAGCTATCCTCGATCATGGCAAATAATAAAATATTATTAACCAAGATCTAGATCCAACTGCTTGGAATATTTATTATATTTTGTTGGAGGGAAAAGGAATTTAAATTGGTTAAATACCTTTATTTAGAAATACTAAACAAATAAATGATTTATTTATCATTTCAATAATGGGGTTAAGGAACAATTTAACAAATAATGATTTGTTTAATTATTTCTAGGTGATTTAGTCAAATTTAACAAGGAATAATAACTAAATAATGATTTAATTAATTATTCCTAGAGAGAAATATGTTAAATAATGATTTATCTAATTATTTCTCATAATTGGGTTAAATATGACCAAGAATATTATTTAAGCAGTGGTTTAATTAATTATTCCTAAAAGAAAATCAAATAAATAAGGATTTATTTAATTATTCCTCACGGGGTTTCTTGTTTAAACCTAAATAAATTAATAAAATATGGTTTATTAAATTATTTCTTATAGTGAAAGCAATTTCACTATGTTAAAATTGGTCTCACATGGTGTTCTTCAATCCATCTAATTAAAATGGTTAGGAGTTGTTTTCTAGTTTGGGCACAGAGTTCGCCTTTGGTACAACTTATCATCTGTAGATAGATGGACAAACTGAGGGGGTCAACAGGATCTTTGAGGATATGTTGAGGATATATGTGATGCATCACTAACGGAAGTTGGAAGAGTATATTCCATTGGTAGAATTATCCTACAACAACGGGTATCATGAGTCCTTGAATATGAGTTTGTTTGAGGCATTGTATGGGCGATGTTGCAACACTCCCATCAATTGGAGTGATTCGGTTAACATGGTATTGATTGGACCAGACATGTTGGTAGAGATGGAATAGGAAATGTAGGTAATCAAGAAGAATTTGAAAGTAGCACAGTATAGGTAGAAGATTTATGCAGATCAGAATGGGTTGTTTAAGGAGTTTTAGGTTGTGGAACAAGTGTACTTTCACATCAAGCCCAAGAAGAGCTCCTTGCGGATTGAATCATGTGCCAAGCTGGCACCCCGGTTTTGTGGACCTTTCAGTATCATTGAGAGGATCGAACTAGTAGCCTATCGACTTGAACTGCCTTCTACAATGAAATTCCATGATGTTTTTCATATATCAATTCTTAATAAGTATGTTAGAGATGTTGATAATGTGATTTAATGGTTTGTATTGCAGGTGGCGCCAAATGGAGAATTTGAGCCGGAGTCTCAGTGTATATTGCAGAAAAAGGTGCTCATGCTCTAGAATCGAGCAATAGAGAAATTTAAATTGCAATGGAAGCACTTTGGGCCCGATGAAGCTACATGGGAGATGGTAGATCAGATGCGGGCTATGTATCCTTCCTTGTTTTCCGGTTGAGGCAAAGAATTTTTGGTATGATGTTTGGTATATGTGTTGGCATATGTTTTGGTGTGGTGTTTTGATATATGTACATATGTATATGGATGTAACTATCTCCATGAGCTATGTTATAAAGCTCCAATAAGAGGTATGGGTGTCATGTAATTATAGTTGTCATGTTGTTATGTTGTATGCTTTTCAGCATAGTGATCATTGTAAATAATGCATCAATATATGTTATAAAGCTCCATGAGAAGTATTTTTTCTTTCCAATGGTTTTGCTGAGATATATGTGTGATTAAACACTGAGGATGGTGTCCCCCAAGGGGGAGGGTTCTATAACATCCTTGGTGAAAATTCCATGTAGTAAAAGCTAATAAAAGAAAAAATAATAATAATCATGGTTGATGGGACACTTATTCCAAGCTAATTGTTGGGAAAAACATCCTAGTGGGTGTTCATTTGGTTTATTATGGCTAAGGAAATTGGAAAAGGCAATGGAAAAGGATTTGGAAAGGAAAAATGACATTTTTGGCACATTTATCTATGAAAATAATGGAAATTAGGAGAAAAGGGGGATTAAAGGTCATGGGTCGCATGTGAGGAGGAAAATGAAGTAATATAATGGAAAGTGAAGAAAATAGAAACCTCGTGAATAAAAAGGCTTCTGAGGATCAGTTGGTACCTTTTGTCAATTTAGTTTTGGATCTCTCTCATTATTCTCTCTCTCTCTCTATCTCACTCTTGGACACATAGAGTTTTCTTGGAGCAATTTGGCATTGGAACAAGAAAGGAAAAGAAAGCAAGAGGAAGGAAGGAGTAAGCAAGGAAGAGCAGGACCAAGAAACTACAATATAGTTGTTTGCATGTGTGATTTCCTTACTAGATTTGGTATCCATGGTATTGCATGTGGTTATTTTCTGTCAAGTCATGGGTTTTGCTAGGTGTGATAGTGTTTTCAGCCTAGCCTTTCCATTTCCAGATAGCCTTGATGAGATGGGTTCTCATGTTTGGTTGAATTGTATTACCGGATGGATTTGAAGTTGAGTGAGGTGGATCTCCGAAATGAAAAACACACAACGTAGTGATCCCTGAACCAGACTGTGAATTACGGTAAAACCACTAGCTAGTAACCCCTGAATTGAACTGCAGGTTGCGGTAAATCTAGGATTGTGTGCCTCGGTGGGTCTAGGAATCCTTTTCGGTGAATGGTGGGATATACGGTAAATCCAAGAGGTGGATTTCTCTCCATTGGGCCTAGTAGTCCTATGATGGGATGTATGATAAATCTTGGAGAGTCAGTATTGGTGTAGGGCCTAGTGATCCTTGGATCAAACTGTGGATTACGGTGAAGCCTGAGAGACTAGAGGCAGTGAAATTCCTTACGGGAACTATTGTAGCTTCCATGCTTTTTTGGTTCTTTTTGGTTGGTTATGAGTCCCACATTCATGCTTCGAATATGGCATGTGGGTGATTGGATGAAGAGATATTTGGCTCAGCCAATATATGGTGGGGTGGAACGTGGTAGTCCCATCCTAGGTTGGTTTTTACATTCATTAATGAGAAGTTAATTTCCTTGGTATTTGATGTGTAAATGAACTAGTTTACATATGGATTCCATGGCTTATGTATCCATGGTATTTCTGTTGTTATTATGCTAGCTATGACCATGTATTATGATGGTGATGATGTATTACTCTCCTCATGTTTTTATTTGTTATAAATGAATAAAAATGTATCTATGACCTAATAGATGATACTGCATCTAATGATGTAAGGGAACAATGCTTCTTAGTGATTCTTAGATAAGTATGAGAGCCCTATTTTCAGATATATTATTTAAACTTGTAGATTACATATTTGCGACATGGTTGAAGAAATGCCTGTCATGGCTAGTAAGGGTCCAGTCAAGTACTTATTCCAGTATTTTCTTTTATGTAGGTATTAACCATGTATAGAAATTACCTGCAAATGAACACTTAAAACATAAAATAAAAAATAACGAGAGCATAAAAAATAAAAGAAATATACACATATATTTTTCCCTGGATTCCAAAACCGGGACTACCAGTTTGATTTTTCATTATATTCCTTTCAATGTTAGAACACATATATATACATGCCGAAGCATTCATAAACCTCAATCCATTAACCCTGGATTAGAACATAACCATAGGTCCCTTGACCAGATCTACAAAATACCATGGAAAAAAAACCATCATGCCCAAAACCATGTGCTAAACCCATGCACAAAAACATAGGTAGGTCTGACCACCTAATATAGGGCCTTGGAAACCCCTCGAAAAGGGGGGCTGCACCCCCCATGTGACCCCCCTACTGCGGCGCCTAACACAAGTGAAGGGGGGGCTGAATGACCCCTCCCCACCCTCCCCCCCCCTCTTACCTCCCGCTTCGTGCGTGGACCTAGTCGTGGAAATAATATAACAAACACCCAACATTCTCCCACTTTTATTTTACTTACACAGGGGGCCACAGGAGAGCTTAGTCATTGGTCTAGCCTTGATATGCCCATTTTTTCTCTACACTAAGAGAACTTCTCAGTTCTCACAAAATTCGTTGATGCATCTATAACATTCTTCAAAGTGTCCTCCTTTACTAGCAACACCTTTTTTATCCTCAACCATGTCTCTCAAAAAGTGATAATGAACATCAATGTTCTTTGTCTTTGAATGATAAGCAGGGTTCATAGCCAAGAAAATTTCACTTTGGTTATCACAGTATATCCATATAGCTCGCTGCACCAACCCCATACTTGAACACAATCTCTACAACCAAATTTCTTCCTTACTTGAATTAGTAGTTTCCATGTATTCCGCCTCTGTAGTTGAAAGATCCACTACAAACTGTCTTTTTCTCATCCAACTAACTGCTCTTACAAATAGGTTAAAAACATACCCACTTGTATATCTTCTCCGATCTATATCTCCAACCAAATTTGCATCAACAAAGCCAAGAATATCCAAAACTCTGTGCAATCTTGGTCTTCCCCGGTAGCACAAACCATAATCACTAGTGTCACACAAATATCTGAAAACACGCTTCGATGTTGTCCAATGCTCCTTCCCTGGTTTTGACATAAAATTTCTCAATAATCCCACTGCATGTGCAATGTATGGTATAGTACATACCATTGCATACATTACGCTACCCATTGCACTTGCATATAGAACATGGGACATGTCCTCTTCTTCTTCTTGTGTCTTGCGACATTGTTCAACAAATAATTTTACATCTACAGGAATATGAACCTTCATCGGATTACTATCATGCATAATTAACCTTTGCAATATTGTCTCAACATACTTCCTCTAGTTTAACCAGAGTTTCCTCTTTGCCTGATCTCGTTTAATTTCCATGCCCAAAATATAGTTTGTAGCACCAAGATCCTTCATGTCGAATTTGGAGAAAAATTGGGTCTTCAAATCTTGGATAATTTCATTGTCATTTCCAACCAACAACATATCATCCACATACAAGACCAAATAAATAATACAGTCACCGATTTATTTAAAATACACATAGTGATCCTCTTTTCTCCTGGCGAAGCCAAGTCCCTGTATATATGTATCACATTTCTGATACCACATCCCTAGTGACTGTTTTAACCCATACATAGACTTTTTTAACTTGCATACTATAGAAATTATACAATATGCATGTATATCTTGGATTCACCTGATCTAACAATTTGCTAAAGTTAAATATTGAACCACTTCTACAAATATTTCGAAATTAAAAACACAATCGCTAATTACATAAACATGAAGAATAATAGATCAAAACCACAACACTAGATATTCTTAGGGAAAGCTTACAGCTCAAAACCCCTCTACCATATATTGTATATTCCACAAGGAATCATGAAAAAATTACATACAAAACTCTAATCACAAGAGCTCTCAGTACATCAGCTAATTGTCTCACACTGTCATACAAAAATTGGCAAGTTCCTTAGCCAATTTACTGTCTCCAGACATTCTGCCTTGCTCATGCAGTTCTTGATGAATTTAATCCTTAATCAAAAATAATTTCAACCTTCCTCAACTGTGCTGAGTATCATGGGCATCTTGTGGTGTTATAACTACACCTGGGTAGCCTGCTAATATCACAACTGATAGTTACACTTCCCTTTCACCTAGAACTCAACTAGGTCTCCACTAGATCTAGCATGCATGCAGTTAATAATAGTAAAAACATCAGTGGCATGTGAGATCAATACATTTGAATTAATTAATATTTAATTCACTTGATCTCTCACTAGGGTATATGCAGTTACAACTAGCGCAACTGACTTTAACTCACTTAACCGAGTTAAAATGATTTACAACTTGCACAAATCATGCACCACTACACTTCCAACTCTGTTACAACTAGAATCACTCTGTTACAACTAAATTCAACGTGCATGTCCCACCAACCAACCTCTTAATTTGAAATTCACTTAGCTAATTGATTTGCCACTTCAGTTAACTGTTTCCAAGTCCACATTAAGAACATATTATAGTTTAATGTCCATCTAAGATTAAGGGATAATAAAAATAGACATGCGTCTATAAATAGACATGCATTATATAAATTGATTATGCACATACATCTATAAATAGAGATACACCCAAAAATGGTCTGTGTGGGCCCCACCTAGTGTAGGTGCTTAATTTTCACTAGGATCAAGGATGTTGTTTCCGGATGCTAATTTCACTGTTTCTTGTTGCAAACTTCAACACATAAGAGTTATTTCTTACCCTTCACCACAAATCCTTTAGGTTTCTTCATGTAGATATCCTGTTCCATATCCCCATGAATAAATGTTGTTTTCACATCCATCTGTTCTACCTCAAAATCAAATGCAACAAAAATAGATAAAAGTAATCTAATATAAGTTACCTTGGAAAAAGGAGAAAAAATATCACCAAAATCAATTCTCGAGACCTGGGACTAACCTTTTTCTATGTCCAACCAAGCTTTGTATTTCTCCACCTTTCCTTTTGCATGCATCTTCTTCTTAAACACCCATTTGCTTCCAATGGGTTTCCTTCTAGTAGGTAACTCAACCAGATCCCATGCCTCATTTTTGTGCAAGGATTCCATTTCATCAACCATGGACTCCTTCTAGAGTTTTCCATCCTTTGAATCCATTGCCTCCCTGACAGTTTTGGGATCATCATCAGTGATAGATAAAGAAACATTTGGATAGAAACAAATGGACTATACCTTTTTGGATGCCTTCTTTCTCGATCTTATCTTCTCACGGTTGGAGTTTGTGTCTCTTCCTCTTATGAATATTGTTATGTTGTAGAGTCCGATTCTTCCTCCTTTATCTCAACCTCTATTTTCTCAGGTTCCTTTGGTAGGTGTTGATGTTTAAAAACATATTTCACCTCTCTAAACACCACATCTCGACTGTAAACAACCTTCCTTTTTTCTGGGTTCCAAAGCTTATAACCTTTTAAACCAACCTTATACCCAATAAAGATGCACCTTTTATATTTACTATCCAACTTGGTTCTTTTCTCATTTGGAACATGTACATATGCATCACAACCAAATACCCTTATATTTGAAAGAGAGGGTTTCTTACCAGTCCATAACTCATGTGGAGTCTTATCCTCCAACGTTGATGAAGGTGGTATGTTAACTAGGTAGCATGTAGTCTGCATTGCCTCTGCCCAAAATTCTTGTCCTAACCTGGTACCACTAAGCATGCTTCTTGCCTTTTGCATCAACATCCTATTCATTCTTTCTACAAATCCGTTTTGCTGAGGTGTTTATGGAGTCGTATTTTGTCTTGCTATACCACAATTCTTACAAAACTCTTCAAATTCCTTATTGCATAACTCTCACCTATTGTTTGTCCTCAACACCTTTATCTTCTTCTCTGTCTGGTTTTCTATGAGAGCCTTAAATTCTTTAAATTTGTCAAAGACTTCAGATTTCTTCCTCAGGAAATATATCTATGTATTCCTTGAGAAGTCATCTATAAATGAAACATAGTGAACAAACTTACCCACTTATGGAACTGACACAGGTCCAAACACATCATTGTGCACAAGCTCTAATATCTTGTTCACCCTCTTAGCACTAGAATGGAAACTCACCCGATTCTTCTCTCCACATACACAATGTTCACAAAAATCGAAATCCATAGAGAAATAAGACATACCTTCTACCATACCATTACCATGCAGTATTCAAAGTCCCTTCTCTCTAATATGTCTAACCCTTTGATGCCATAGCATGGTATTTTCTCCAGATATCACTAGGCTTTCTACTCCACTTTTAGGAACCACAAAACTGTTACACCCATCAATAACAGTGCTACCCAGAGGCTTGTATAGAGTTCCAATCCAAACTCCTCGCATCAATACCAGTTCTCCCCGAATCATCTTGCAAGTATCTTTCTCGAACATTGTTTTTACACCTACATCATCCATATTGCTTACATAAGTCATATTTTTGGCCAATGCAAGAATATGCAGAACACTAGGAAGTGTTCTAATCCTTCCACCTTGCAACTTCAGCTTGAATTTTCCACGTCTGATGATTCTGACCTTCCTATCATCACCTAAGAAGACATCACCACCATCATACTTCTCATAATCATAGAACCACTCCATATGGGGACTGAAGTGAAAGGATGCACATGAGTTAATCAACCATGCCTTGTGATCTACATGTGTATTTGAAGAAGAAGACAAGTACACATCCCCACCTTGATCTGAGGCGGTTTTCACCTCTGCAGAAGGAGCATCATCAGGTTCCTTCGTTTCTCAGGAAATTTAGATTTGCATTCCTTTTTGAAGTGCCCTTCCTTTCCACATTTCTAGCACACCTTTACAAGATTTCTTGGAGATTTAGATCCCCCTATAGATTTAGATCTCCCACTCAAGAAATTATTTTTATCTCTGTTCTAGGACTGTCCTCATACAGAAAAGGCACCTCCATTCTGTACCTCCATATTTTTCCGTCTCATTTCCTTCGATAGTAAGGATGAGACAATTTCATCAAAATTCAAGGTAGTTGTATTGCTACCTATTACAACAACCAAACTATCCCACGAATCTTGTAGAGAACACAAAAAACTGATGCACTTAACTTTATCTAAGATTTTAATATCAACATATAAAAACTGAATTACCACAATATTGAAGGCGTTCATATGCTCTGTCACTGAGTTTGCATCCTTCATCCTCAGGTTATACAACATTTTCCTCAGGAACAATTTTTTCACTAGAGACTTAGATTGGTAAAAATTCCCTAACTTATCCCATAAATCCTTCAACGTAGCTTCCCCAGATAAATTCAACTATATTGTCATATTTTATTTATGATCCAACTTCTCCCAATCTTCATCTGGAATTGTTGTTGGTTTAGTACTAGGATCTACTACGATCCACTGATCTTTATCCACCATAGATCCTCCATCTTAAACTTCCACAACTCAAAACTATGACCATTAAATTTACCGATCTCTATCTTTCCACTACTTGCCATCTTCTTTCACCATGAGAATCGATCCCAAATATCTCCCACTGAACAAGGTCTACCACAAGCCCGACCAAAAAACCCCTCAATAGAAAAGGAATCCCCTTGAAGTCGAAACTTGCTCTGATACCAAATGTATGTTTTAACCCTGTACATAAATTATCTGCAAATGAAATCTTAAAAAATAAAATAAACAATAGTGAGAGCATAAAATATAAAACATATATACACAGATATTTTCTCCTGGATCCCAAAATCGGGACTACCAGCTTGATTTTTCATTACATTCCTTTCAATGTTAAAACACATATATATACATGCTGAAGCATTCATAAATACCAATACATTAACCATGTATTAGAACAAAATTATAGTTCCCTTGACTGGATCTACAAAATACCATGGAAATAAAACCATCATGCCCAAAACCATGTGCTAAACCCATGCAAAAAACGATAGGTGGGTTTGGCCACCTAATATAGGGTCAAATGTTTTTTTCTTTGGGCACTGCCTCGGACCCCATGTAGGGGGGCTACACACACTCACCATTTTGTACCATTGTTTCATTGTTATATTTCATGTTTGAGCTTGTCATTGAATTATGGGTAGTGACCTGGGATTTGGGCCTAAAAAATTTGATCAAAACTCGAGGACGCTGGCACAAGTCTGTGGGAAAAATTCCCTGATGCATGCTTGCATAGCCTGCGGGAGTGTCCAAAGCATCCCCAGACGCACCCATGCCTATACTGTGGGAGTGTCCTGGGGTTTGAAGGCCTAAAACCTCAGTGAGACAGAGGGGTTAGTTTTCAGAGTAGTGGGGATAGCTCGTGGGAGTCTTGTTGCTGATGTGGAAGGTTTGTATGATGTGTTTATATCATTTCCACTTCCTTGAGGTCAATTAGGAGGTTTAATCTAATCATATTAACTCTTCATCACATTTTTACCCTGGTTGGCCAGTTACTTGGGTAGATGTGGTATGAGGGTGTTACATCAAAATAGGATCACTAGCAAAAGAAATTTGGGAATAGAGAATGGTAATTAGTTGAAGATGGATTGTAAGCTAAAGATGGCATAAATGTTGAATTATTCACGCAAGTTGAGATATGTTGGTTAAACTTGACATCTCTCCTAATAATAATTTCCGTTGAATTAGGATAAAGAAGTGTATATCCTTTTACATCTTCAACATATCCAACAAAAAATGTGCTTCTAACTTTGAGGTTGTAATTCTTTCCTTTTCTAAACAAAAATGTAAGCTCGTGCTTCTATCAATCACATGAAAGTGGCTTACATTTGTTTTAATATTACTCCATCTATTTTTTTATCCTATTTATTTTAAATCCTTTTTGGGAGTGATCAACTATGTAATTCTCACAACTAATGACTTTCACCCAAAAAGGAGGACTTAATCCCTTAGATTGGATTATACAGATTTCCATTTCTTTTTATGTGTGATTTTTTTCTCTTAGGAACACCATTTTTTTGTGGTGTGCATGGAGGAATATGTTTCCATTTGACTTCCATGTGAGTGTAATAAATTATACATTTGTTTCTAACATATTTTCATTATTATCTATTCTTAACTTTTGAAGTTGATATCTAAATTATTTTTCTATAAGGGGCTTGTAGGCCAAAAATATGTCAAAAATTTGTCTCTTAAGTTTTAATAAATAAAGTCAAGTGAATTTATGAAGTCATTAAATAAAGTTAAGAAGTACTTGAACCCATAGAAATAATCTCAATGAGACAGACTAGAGACATCACTATGAACAAGATGCAAGAGGGTTGAAGCATACTGAGGGGCACATTTGTCAAATATATCCAAATTATGTTTCACAAGAACATAGTTGGAACAAAACTCGTCTCTATAAAAATAAATAGGAATAATAATCACAATATTTTTCTTACATAATTATTGTTGCAATGCATAATAATTTAGATTATTAAACTCTTCATATCAATTTTTGTTCATGTCATTTCTATGAGGAATACAAACTGATGGAATAAAAGATGACCTAAATTGTCAAATATGTGCAACCTAGAAATATCATTAATAATTGCAATTACTAAGACATGCTTGGGGTACTTTAGATCATTGATTACAACCTAGTAAGGTTATAACTCTATTGTTTTTCTAGATATTTTGGTAGAAGGTTGAAAAAACTACTTGGAATACATAATAAACATTAAAATAACCATGATTTAAATGAAATATTATAGATCCTACAACATTATGAGATCTATAATGCCCAATAAATTATTTTTGTATTAATTGAAAATAGAAAATATGGTTGTATTATCCATATAATAAGATGCTCAAGAATAAATAAGCTAGTCATGAGAAGAATAGATAGATGTAGAATAAGTATATATTATATTGGATTTATCTTTGAGAAAAAATGGATTTTGAAAGTAGATATAAAAATGATATATAGTCATAAAAATTCTAGAGATAATACTAGTGACATCAAAGGCAGCGCATAATTTCTACTTTTTCTCTTGGGATCGAAATATTTTCTACATCTATGTCAAAATTTTGACATTTCTTTACAAAATCAAAGTTCTCGAGTCAAATTTGTTAACTATGTCGATAAATTCTCAATGGTCACTCGGACTTGTGGATTAGTTCTTAGAATTATGACATGTACATCAAAATTTCAATGTAAAAGTATAATGTTGAAATTTCAATGTATGGTAGGAGAAAAAAACAAAAAGTTACAAAATATTTCAATAACTTTGCAAACCTTTTGACATCACAAATATTTTTTCCATAAAGATTGGAAAACAAAAATGGATTTTGCACCGATAAGTAGTAGTTATCCTTGAAAGATTCTATTTTTTTTTTGTCAAATTTTAGTGACATTTAGCCTTAAATTCTGAAGCATAACCTTCTACAATTCCTTTGACCCCAAAAAAAAATCAACTATGTCAATTCATGATCATAGGATTGGACCTTAACAAATTATTAATAGTCCATCCAATTTTTTACCATGTAATTATTCAAAAAGTACTTATCCTTGAACTTTGAAGTATCTTGATCTAAATAGGAGCTTTCTTTGCAAGCAAATGAATGATCATGCACTTCAAACCAATCTTGAAGTTCGACTTATTTGACTTCCAGTGCATATCCATTACTCATAATTCGTTAAGGCCCCAATATTTTTGTTGGCTTTTCTATAAACCCAAGGTCTACAAAAAGTGTTCAACATGTAGATATGCAATATTATAGTAAATTAGCATTTTCCATCTCATGAAGGAACGATGTCTAACTTGAGGCATGCATGGTTATTGATGATTGGTTAAAGACAAAGTATTTATTATAAGTGAAAAGTCATGATTCATTCCTTGGTAGTTAATCATATTTATCCAAGTACAAGAAAAAAATTCACGTGTAGATGTAATAGTATCAAATATGTCATAAAGATATATGAAAATAACAAACAAATGTGTAGAACATGTTTGAAACAAACGATATATGAACTGGTATGAAAAGGTAGGCAAGAGACCATTTAGATAAGCCATATTTCAATATGTATGTAATATGACTTCAAACGTAGAAATTAACTATCTATATCAAGAGGTCTAAAAAAAATAGGCAGTTTAAAGAAATACAACATTGAAAGCAAACTCTAGATGTCAAAGCATTTTGAAGAAAGGCATAAAACATAACCAAACTGCCATGAAGAAAGGCATAAAACATAACCAAACTGCCATGTGGTAAGGTGGGATAGGTGCATAATGAGGCTACTAAGTAAAAAAACTAATTATCTTCTATATCCATATTTCCCTATAACCTTATTTTTACAAATAATTTATAATGAAAGTGATCCAATTGTATAAAAAATGTGAGAAACACTTTTATAATAAATTTATTTTATAAATTAAGATTGTATCTAAAAAATAACTTTAAAAATAAGAATATTAAATTTGATCTATAAGTGATTATTTTTTATAATTTAAGTACAATGTAATTTACAATAGATGATTAAACATTTTCAAAAAGTAAATTAATGAAAACAAAATTTTAAACCCAATATTCTTAATTTAACATAGTAACCGTTTTGTGGAGTAAATTTGTATTTCCTTCAAAACATGAGATTACATAAAGAGGTAGTAGTTTTAGACTAGTCAACCATTAGAAAGGTTGGACCATATCCAAAAGTGCAATCTTCTTAGAGAGGCTTAATAAGACAAAAAGTTTAAAAAAATTCAAAATAAGATATACATATGCTAATGTTTTCCCTTTTGGGGCTATGAAACCAAATAGATTTGTTAGAAGACTGAGAAACTAGAGACATAACAAAAATATAAAGCTAGGAGGTGGGATATGAGTCTATAGTTGTGACATATATTGGATCTTGGTTGTTGTCGGGTGAGCGGATAGTAGTGGGGGGAATATCGAGGTGTTTCTTGATTCACTCCAATCATTGATCCAAGTTTGTCATATGCTAGTATATATGATTCATGGAGAGGAGGATATCCTCTCATTTCTCATTTCAATCCAATAGAACCCCACCCATGAGAAATTCCATGTGCCAATATATATCCATGCCATGCATGTATTGATTAAAGCATCGTGACGTGTGGCCTCCCTCGAGCACCTAGTTTGCTAATTCAACACATACTTCAATTCTCAAGAGAAGGTCCCATTAGGAGGTTCCTTCCCTCTAAGATTTAGTTATTTCTAACTATATGGGGCCCAATCTCAAATATTGAATGTAATAAGTAGCTTTAGCTAATATGTGGCAGCTTCTTGTGCTTCCTTGATTGGCAAGATCCTGATAGTAAGCAATGCCCCATCTAACTTGGGCTCGCTAGCTAGGCATGTTCGCTTCGTGAGGAAGGGGGCCAAGCTAAAGGATAAAAGTAAGGGTTTCAATAATAGGATACGAGAGGGAAAAAGAGAGGCGAGGGGTGGCTAGACATTCCCACATTAGTGAAAAAAACTAAGACTTGAGTTTGATTGTTTCCTAGGGAGGCAAGAGGAAGGCCAATGAAAGAGAATTCTGGTGGAGGGTTGTAATGAAAAGAGCATAAAAATGAGAAGGAGTGAAAGAGTCCTTGAGGGGTAGAGAATGGAGCACAAAGAGACGAGGAATAAAAAATAGATGTCGAGGTGGAGAAGCATACCCATCCAGAAGATTATTGGGAGAGAATTCTAAGCTACGTGATATGGATATAGTTGTGCAGATAGGTTTGTTCTTTGCTTCATCAGATATCGATCTGCTAATGAGACTAGAAAAAATCATCATTGTGGATATAGGATTGCAAACAAGTTTGGTTTCCTTTCTACTTCTGTAATATTCCAAATTTTTCCTTCAATAAATTGGAATATTAATTTTGTCTATTTTCACTTAGGAGATGAATAATTGGGTGAGAAGGTCCATTCATAATAAAAACATGGATAAAATCCCTCTAGTATGAAAGGGGATCAGCCTTGGAACTATATTTCACACACTCATGTGTGAATGGGGACATTTTTCAAAGAGGCTTGGTTAAGTTTGACCAAGTCAAACAACACAGAGGCATGAGATGGAAAGCATCTATGGGACAACACAAAGATAGAGGAGGGAATATTACTTGAAGGAGGAAACCCTAATAGAGTGGGGCCCATGGAGAGGGAGCTCTCATGTGTTTAAAAGGAGGGCAAGGTAGCCATTTTTATTCATGCATATGATTATTGATTTCATGTTTGGTTAGACATTTCTACAATCCCGACTGTTTAGCTGAGTTTCTGTGCTGCTTAGCACAAGGATCTCCTGCTTAGGAATCCTTCTCATTTCTTGAGAAGCCTCTTGAAGGAGTTGTAATTATTTGTCTCACATCTAGGCTTTAGGCCAAGCATCCTCCTCCAGGACAGCGTTATTGCTGTAGCACCATAATTCTGTGTTGCAGGGTGTTGCAGTGAGAAGTCACAACACCTCTTCCATTGCTTGTTTTTCAGAGGGAGGGTCTTTATTTCCTTTGGAGGATCATTTTGGAAGCTATCAGAGCTTATTTTGGATCTTGGCACTTGGCCAAATCATTCT
Organism: Pinus albicaulis; assembly: GCA_034641835.2. Lineage (NCBI taxonomy): Eukaryota > Viridiplantae > Streptophyta > Pinopsida > Pinales > Pinaceae > Pinus > Pinus albicaulis. The sequence goes on along the minus strand of CM076584.1, from coordinate 866,185,319 downwards.
ATTCCACTTACAACGCAGTTACCCTCTTAGACTGCGTTATTTTCATGGAGCACTTGCAGTGAGGGATTGCAGTGTTGATTGGAGGGTGAGATCTCAAGTGTAAGGATTAGCCTTCCACTTTGGAGATCCATTAGAGGAGGTCTACTTCAGATTTCTTATCATCTTCAACCTTCTCTATTGAGTTCCATATTTGAGTTGCAATTTCTTCCCAACAACTCCGACATTTTTTCCATTTTGTATATTTCAGCCAATCCTTCAGAGGATTGTTGTATTATTGCTTTCAGGGGTTAGAGCCTTTCCCCCCCACTTTATTTGAGCCACATATTGACATATCTTTATGTTATTATGTAATATGGAGCAGTACCTCTTATAAACTACGTCCTCATAGCCCGGGTTTATGCAGAAATAGCAGTGGTCTTGTATTTCATGTACATGTCTTGTTGAGGCTTGCATTGCCTTTCTTGAGTGGATGTTTCCTCAAGAAATTGTACTCTTTTTATTGATATAGCATAATTTTTTGGCTATCTGTATCTTCTTGTCTCACAGCTAATAAAATAACGTTGTTGATCTATTGTATGTGCTTACATTTGTTGCAGTCCCTCATCGGGCAAGTTTAGAGGACATCTAGTAGTGGGAGAACTGTTTAACCACTTTAGAAGGATTTATTTGGAGCCTCCACTTGGATTTAGTACTTAGACACATTTTTCTAAGGGTTCCAGGTCCTGGTTTCAATTCCTGTAGCAGCCATTACTGGAAAATGCGTTTTCCAGTCATGCCTTGCTAGAAGATCCCATTTTGGGATATTACAGTGGTATCAAAGCAACTTTCTTGGATTAGCCTATGAGTCTAAGCCCAAGAAGATTAGAATGTTGAAGAAGATGAGATTACTCTCATCAGTATTTAGATCCAGAGAAAACCTCTGCAAGGAGGTCAAGAAGATTGAAGAAGAAGAAGTGGAAGGACCATGCACTTCCTATTCTCATCAAGAAGAAGACATTGAGCACGAAGGACACTTGGATTATCATATTCTAAGTGATTACCTTGTTGAGTACAGATCTCAACCTAGAGCCTTCAAGGAGACTCTATATTTCCCTCATTTCATCCAGTTGAAGGAAGAGAAGAGACCCTGCAGCAGAAGAGAAATCAAAGGCAATAGATTTCCGTTGTATACCTTTGATGGGTTATCTACAGCAAGAACTTGGGTGAGAAGGTTGGAAGAATTTTTCCTGCTACATCCTGTGGTAGAGGAAGAATCTCAGCGTTGAAATTAGAGGGTGAAGCCTATGTTTGGTGGTGCAGCCACTTGAACCATGCAAGGGTGAAGACTTTTGCAGAGTTCACTCAAAGGTTGATCCAAACCTTTGAAGAAGACAACAAAAAGGAGGAAAAGCTCACACCACTTGAGGAGCTTTGTCCTAATGCTATCACACTCATGGAGGAGTAGCCACAGGCATCAACAGTTGGGGCAACCAACACTTTGGAGGAAGGAACTCTTGCAGCCCTACAAGAGATTCCAAAATCTCCTCAACGTATGAAAACATTTCCACATTCTATTGTTGCAGCAAATTATTTTGATCAATGTGGAGATTTAATTTTGAATGACCAAGGGTAAAATCACACTGCTACCATAGATCAGCTTGGTTGCACTGCGCTGTGCAACATGGAAACATTCAAGGAAGCAAACCATCATTCTCATGAGCCATTGTTGGATTGTACATCACACTTGAGGTTGGGGTTTGAAGACTTGAGGGATGATAGTAGACATCTTGGAGTGAGAAACCCTTTCTCCTTTCAAGATGACACTTTCTCAATGAGCTCCTCTCTGCTCAAAGAGGAACTTATACTTTCAGTAGGTCCAAGACCTCATTGGTTTTGGAGGACTATTTTTGAGAGGGAGGTCTCAAGGAGAGATATCATTAGAGGTGCACTTCAGCACACCATGAAGTGCAAAGATTTTCTTCCTTTCTCATAGGAGCAGATAGAAGATGTAAGACATCTTAGGATGGATAACATCTCTCATGCTTGTGTTGGAAATTCCTTGAGCCATACACAGCATTATGGGAGGTTTTTTCCTACCACCTATTTGGGTCCTTATAGGGTCTCGTTGATCCTTGAGAAGATCGCATTTCAACATCCCATGAAGTGCGAAGACAGATTTGGTTTGGGAAGATGGTAGCCCTCATGGGAGGAGTACCAAGATGAAGGGAAGGAGGAGGCATCCACAAGTGATTGAGTGGATGTGGTTGATGAGAAAGGAGCTGGGAATCTACTTGCAGATATATGACACCAGGCAGCAAGAGGCTTGGCTGCGCCGGTTACTCTTGAAAGAGTTTGGCCATCACTTGGCATACACTCTTCCTAAGAGTAGGAGGAAGGAGGAGAGATGGCAGGATACTTGCATCATTGGGAAACATAGAGTATGGATGCATGGTGTTGATGTGATACTCATATCATTCATTGTGTCTTCATCACATGAGTTGTATGATGGAAGTATGGGGAGGCGGCAAAATATTTTGTTGCTTTGCTTGTCCTTGGGAGAGCAAGAGCACATTTGATCTCACTTGGAATAATGTTGCAGGAGGAGGAGATGAAATTATCTCTTTGGTATTTGATGATTTGGAAGCACTTCCATCTTGGGAAGTATTCCATATTTTTTGCAGCATTATTAGAGGAGTCTTTGACAAGGAGCATGTCAAAGAACAACGCTTTGTATTGACAGGAGCTTATTTGCATAAGCTCACAACAATGTCACTTTGGAGCAGAGATTTATGGATGGAGTTTACCTAGGATCACTTCACATTGTATGCACTTGGTGAACAAGGAGGAGGTGATGATGATAGAATAGTGGATAGAGGCATCTATCACTATGACATATTCTTCTTGACTTGGGTGTCCAAGCATAAGGAGGATTATCTTCTTGCAGCACATGGTTCATTCTTCTTCATAGCATGCCAAAACACTATGGATGACTCATTCATGGATCCATGTACCATCTTACTTCCGACATATGGTAAGAAGCTTGTTTACACATTCATTGATTTGCATAATCTTACCATTACTATGCAGTGCATTGCTTCACAAGGGGGCAAGCTTGCCACATTGCTCCATGATCATTGTTGGGCCAATCTATATGATGGAGGCAACCATCTCTTATGTGGCCTTGGGAAAATGTTTTATAATCACATGTATGTTCAATTGTTACACTCTAACATGTACCATATGAGGACATGCATGATTAACCATGTAAAGAGAAACATTTTGCCTTGTACTTTTCTCAAGAAGTAGCTTGTAAAATTGCGCTGTCACTATTGGGAAAGTTGTTGGTACCTTCTTGCATCACATGAAACCTCCAACATTTTCTTCATTTTTTTTCTGATCATACCTTCATTTTCTGATATGGATCTGATTTGTATGGGAAGCATGATTATGAGAGAGGCACATGAGTTGGATGTGTCCTTAAGTGGGGAAGATTCTCACATTTTCTGCACTACATGTTCTAATGGGAGCATGGGAGGAGATATGGCCACCACAGCTACATATATGTTCTCTTTTGAGGTGGACCATGGACTTGATAGTCATCCATTGTATAACCATAGGCAAGTTCTTGATCATGTATTGTTGTTACATTCAGCCATTTACTATTCCTTAGTAGATGTGATGGATTTTTTATTTCACTTGCCATGTTCATTTCTGAGATTGCAGTGGATGAAACTGCGCTGTGTCCTCTTGAGATGTTGTTTGTATCGTGTATCATCATGTAAAACTTGTATAAAAATTCTCATTGGGATACTCTATGATGACCATGTCCTATTCATCATGGATGGATTGTTTTGGGCCAGCTTGTTCTTCAATGATGGAGGAGAACTCTTTGGAGGATTTTTCTTCACTTTTCCATTTGAGGAAAATACTTTTGTAGCCCAGGATCAGTACATGCTCTACACTCATCATGAGTGGAGAGAAGGATAGACTGGGGTAGGCTATGATGCTTACCATGTTCATATTTTCAGCCCACCTTCATTTCCGGAGCTTGAGGTGGAAGGAGATTTTCCGGAGTTGCTTTGTTGGGAGGTGGCTCATTTTGTTTGGATGATTGCTTGGGGATGGAGGATCCACACGGGGAAGATGTTCCTCATCACATTTCAGACTCCATGCCTTGAGTGGAGACTTTCTAGTTCTATCCTTACAGTTGCTTGAGGACAAGCAACATTTGGGAGGGGAGGACTGTAATATTCCAAATTTTTCCTTCATTAAATTGGAATATTAATTTTGTCTATTTTCACTTAGGAGATGAATAATTGGGTGAGAAGGCCCATTCATAATAAAAACATGGACAAAATCCCTCTAGTATGAAAGGGGATCAACCTTGGAACTAGATTTGACACCCTCATGTGTGAAAGGGGACATTTTACAAAGAGGCTTGGTTAAGTTTGACCAAGTCAAACAACGCAGATGCATGAGGTGGAAAGCATCTATGGGACAACGTAGAGATAGAGGAGGGAATATTCCTTGAAGGAGGAAACCCTAATAGAGTGGGGCCCATGGAGAGGGTGCTCTCATGTGTTTAAAAGAGGGACAAGGCAACACAAGGATCTCCTGCTTAGGAATCCTTCTCCTTTCTTGAGAAGCCTCTTGAAGGAGTTGTACTGATTTGTCTCACATCTAGGCTTGAGGCCAAGCATCCTCCTTCAAGACAATTTTATTGCTATAGAAGCATAATTCTATGTTGCAGGGTGTTGCAGTGAGAAGTCACAACACCTCTTCTATTTCTTTTTTTTCAGAGGGAGGGTATTTATTTCCTTTGGAGGATCAATTTGGAAGCTATTAGAGCTTATTGCAGATCTTGGCACTTGGCCAAATCATTCTATTCAACTTACAGCGCAGTTACCCTCTTAGATTGCGTTATTTTCATGGAGCACTTGGAGTGAGGGATTGCAGTGTTGATTGGAGGGTGAGATCTCAAGTGTAAGGATCAACCTTCCACTTTGGAGATCCATTGGAGGAGGTATACTTTAGATTTATTATCATCTTCAACCTTCTCTATTGAGTTCCATATTTGAGTTGTAGCTACCGCCCAACAACTCCGACATTTTTTCCATTTTGGATATTTCAACTAATCCTTCGGAGGATTGTTGTATTATTTCTTTCAGGGGTTAGAGCCTTGCCCCCCCACTTTATTTGAGCCACATATTGACATATCTTTCTGTTATTATGTAATATGGAGCAGTACCTCTTATAAAATCCGTCCTCATAGCCTGGCTTTATGCAGAAATAGCAGTGGTCTTGTATTTCATGTACATGTCTTGTTGAGGCTTGCATTGCCTTTCTTGTGTGGATGTTTCCTTAAGAACTTGTACTCTTTTTACTGCTATAACATCATTTTTTGGCTATCTATATTTTCTTGTCTCACAGCTAATATAATAACGCTGTTGATCTATTGTATGTGCTTACATTTGTTGCAGTCCCTCATTGGGCACTTTTAGAGGACATCTAGTAGTGGGAGAACTGTTTAACCACTCTATAAGGATTTATTTGGAGCCTCCACTTGGATTTAGTACTTAGACACATTTTTCTAAGGGATCCAGGTCCTGGTTTCAATTCCTGTAGCATCCATTACTGGAAAATGCATTTTCTAGTCATGCCTTGCTAGTAGATCCCATTTTGGGATATTACAACTCCTGACCACTAATAGTCTAAGAGTTTTGTTAGTTTTAAAATTTTAAATGAAAAAGGAAACTGGAAGGAATAATTTCACCATTGGGTTTCAATTTATTACAAGTGAAAATGGTGCGCACCAGACCTACGAGTGGCTCTTTGTTGGTGGCTAAAAAATCTTGATGTTTTGAAGGTTGAAAAGACTAGCTAGATAAAAATAGTGAATAATAGTTGAATGGGATGTAAATTCCATATTTTTTAGCTTTTTTGATTGTGTGTTCAGATGATGGAGGAGTGGGAAATTGAAACAAGTGATGGTAGAATTAAGAAGGCGGACTAGATAGGGGTGAGGTCGGCAAGACAGGGTGTGTGAATAACATGGCACACAAATTTGAATGGGCTATGTTTCGACTTAATATTTGTGACATATATGGGGTGGGATGCCATGTCCCTTGGTAAAATGATCAGTTTATCCATTGGGATGTTGGCAATCTCCCCCCACCATCTTGTACTCCTAACACCCCATTTGGTGAATTTGATATAGTAACTTTTAATCAAGTAAGTGTGTGAAAAATATATGAAAAATATTATAAAAGAGAATATTTATCTTTAATTTTATTTTTTAACTCTTCGTTGAAAATTGTGTGCTTACTTTGAAAGCCCTTTTGTTTTTCCCACAAAACATTCCCCTTCGCTGGATGTCTTCTATAGTCCTAGTCATAAGGCTATAGTTAAGAGAAGCAAAAGGAGAATAATTGATGAGACAGTCTCAGACCTTATAAATGAATCGGCAGAATTTTTATGGAAATATCCTCTAGCTGATCCTACTAAAAATTTAACCAAACTATCACAGTTTGTAGGGGCATATGCTACTGCAAATGTTGATAAGGCCACTGAGGTTAAAATGTTACTAAAGCAGAAAGAAGATAGAATACAAGAAGTAGAGAGACTGTTAGATCAATAAATGTCTAACTCCAACGAGAAAATGAAATCGAAGATGGCCCAATTTCAAAAATATTTTGAGAGTCTTAATTTGCAACATAAGGTACAACTCATTGAGAAGCAAACACAATTGGAAGCAGCAATGACCAGATTACAAAGGCAACCATAGTTAGAGCAATTCATAAAGGAAAAATTGGATGTAAATGCTAAGATAAAGCAATGATAAGAAGTATTTTTCCAACAAGCTTCTATTACTGGCTCTTATTGTGACTCAAGTAAAATATTGATCCAAAACGTAGCTATCCAGAAACTTGAATGTGAGAAGATCGAGAAGAAAATCAATAAAAACATTCAATGGAAAGCATAAAACTCAGGCAAGGAAGCTGATCTACCCTAGGTAGATAAGTTCCACAAGGAAATATTATTCAAAGATTGGGAAGCACAAGTAAAGCAGGTAGAGAAAGCAGCAACGACAACATTCAAGTTAGTAAATGAAATTACTGAATCTGTGTGTGAACGACTTATTAAAACATACTTATCAAAGAGTGCATGACATCTGAAGTGCTCCCAGAAGTCAAACAACTGGAAACAAAATGGAAACAAAAGGCAGAAACATAGGATGAAACAATAAAAAAAGTAAATAAGTTTGATCAAGAAAATTCTTGGAATTTTCTAATCAAACCTTATCATTAATACTAGACCCTGCAGTATTTTACAGATTCAACAAGAATATTGCAGCCAACACTCTCAAATGTGTTATTCAAAGGATAGGTCAGATCATAGACTTTGCAGCCAGCTCAGCTCAAGCCCATGCTATATATTTGTCAACTTTGGGAGGACATCCAAAAGAAATATTATAACTCTTAAGTCATATTGTTACTTTATTTTCCTAGATTGTAGTTAAAGTTAGTCTTACGAGGATGGTTGTTTGAAACCTCCTCTATTTTTTTGTAATAATCTATTTTAGAACATAGTTGGTTTAATATTTAAACCCCTCTCATGCATTTAGAGAAGGGTCCATTAATTTATCAAAAACATTTGCAAATAATTCACTATTGTAAGTTTGTGAGTGCTTTGATGAATTAATGGAACACAATTTGTTATCTTTTGACAATTAAAGTGGTTTAACTGATGTTGCACTATTGTACTCTTTAAATTGCTTGAAAGTGAAGAGGAGTAGATCAATTACCGTCCGTTTACATGAGTATAAATTCACACACATGGTACTTCTATTCACTTGTATTAAGTCTTGCTTTATAGATTGACAATCATATTTTTATTGCATTATATATTTGAAACGTTATTATAGATGAATGTTACATGCACTTCTGTTCTAATATTTGTCTATGATTTCTTATGGAATATATAATAACACATATGAATGTGATATATTTTTCGTAATTCTTCTAATCAAACAATTTAGAAGAAAATCAATAAACACATTCAATGGAAAGCATCAAACTCAGGCAAGGAAGCTAATCTACCCTAGGTACATAAGTTCCACAAGGAAATATTATTCAAAGATTGGGAAGCATAGATAAAGCAGGCAGAGAAGGCAGTAGCGAAAGCATTCAAATTAGCAAATGAAATTACTGAATCTGTGTGTGAACGGCTTGTGAAATCAGAACTTATCAAATAGTGCATGTCTGAAGTGCTCTCAAAAGTCAAACAACTGGAAACACAATGGAAAAAAAATGTAGAAATGCAGGAGGAAACAATTAAAAAAGTAAATAAGTTTGATCAAGAAAATTATTGGAATTTTCTAATCAAACATTATCATCAATGCTAGACCCTGCAGTCTTTAATAAATTCAACAAGAATATCGCAGCCAACAGTCTCAAATGAGATATTCAAAGGATAGGTCAGATCACAGATTTCACAGCCAGCTCAGCTGAAGTCCATGCTAGATATTTTTCAACTTCGGGAGGAAATCCAAAAGAAAGATCGGAACTCTTAAGTCATATTGTTACTTTATTTTCCTAGATTGTAGTTAAAGTTAGTCTTACGAGGATGGTTGTTTGAAACCTCCTCTATTTTTTTGTAATAATCTATTTTAGAACATAGTTAGTTTAATTTTTAAACCCCTCTCATGCATTTAGAGAAGGGTCCAGAAATTTATCAAAAACATTTGCAAAGAATGCACTATTGTAAGTTTGTGAGTGCTTTGATGAATTAATGGAACACAGTCTGTTATCTTTTGACAATCAAAGTTGTTTAACAGATGTTGCACTACTGTACTCTTTAAATTGCTTGAAAGTGAAGAGGATCAGATCAATTACTGTCCGTTTACATGAGTATAAATTCACACATATGGTACTTCTATTCACTTGTATTAAGTCTTGCTTTATAGATTGACAATCATCTTTTATTGCATTATATATTTGAAATGTTATTATAGATGAATGTTACATGCACTTCTGTTCTAATATTTGTCTATGATTTCTTATGGAATATATAATAACACATATGAATGCGATATATTTTTCGCAATTATTCTAATCAATTTTTTTTAGAAGAATCATCTTACATTATTTTCATCTCTTTCAACTGTTAAATGATCTAGATTACTAATAGTTGAAAGATGTATTTTTAGATCGCATAAAGGAAGAAACACCTCGGGTATATAATAAAGTAGATAGTTTAGATAGATGCATGTGATAGATTAGAATCATATTCCATTGCATGTTGTATATCAAAACACACCCCAAAATCATCCTTATTGGGAAACTAGTCCCACTATCCCCAGTCGGAGCCACCACACCAAACGGAAAAGGAGTTGCTTTAAGGTTCGGACTGGTTGGTTTTCCCCCATATTTTGGCAGCAGAATTTTGAGGCCTCAACATGACCATACCATGGATGCATTTCCGTGATCACTTTAAAACTGATGGTTGCGTCCATGCCATGGGTTCATGTTTTATTTGTTGCCTATTAAGAGATATGTTATTATGCATGTTCATATCGGAGATGTCATAGAATTTTGTTTTATTGGCAGGTCTCCTCATGGTGGTTTTCCAAAGTCCTTGCCATGGATGATAAAGTGATTCAACCATCACTTCTAGTTATACTTTCATGCTTTAGGGGGCATATGTTACACAATATTTTGTCGCATTCCTTTAGTCCTTATCCTAAGTGTCGTCTTTTGTGTCGCTCATGTCACAAATTTTGCAAAATGAAAAAATTTGTATAAACTTGTTCATCCTGGATGACATGCTTGAGATATCCCCAAAGACCTGAAAGAGAAGTGCCTTGAAGATTTTTTGTAAAGGTTTGTAAAAACCCTTATTTTACAATCCCAACGCAATTCTTCCCTTAATAGCCTCGCACTTGTCACCCTGTCTGTAACCTTTGAACAACGCTGCTAGTGCAAGAATTTAGCAGTAAAGTCGTGCTGGTCCTCTTCAGGCAGGTTCTCCAAAAATGGAGCAAAAGCTTCAACCTCTAGAATTCTTGAGAACGAAGTTCTGGTACTTTTTGGTTGAGGATATGGTCAAATACTCCCATTTTTAACCCTTGATATCATATATTTTCCCCTTTGAGCTAAGGCCTTTCCCGCTCATTAGTGGATCCATAACATCTCCATCTCTACTATAAAATAGCACCATGCTAGCGAGTATTGGATGGTCATTGTTGGTTTCCATTCTCCTTCTTGATTGCGCCTAGATGTTTTCGATTTGATGAAGAAGGAGAAGATATTAAAAGTCTAGGCTTGGATTCATATTTCCACTCCGAAGGAGGCCTCCAACATCAAGGTACTGATTGTAAGCTTCCCTTTGTTCATTTAATACTACAAAGTATGCATTGCTTCCCATGAATATGTTAATATTAATAGGTTTAGCATGATACTCCTTGGTATGTCATGTGGTTTGCTTTGAAATATATATATTATATGTATATTTCATCTTTTGTCGTGTGATCTTATTTACAGGAATTTAGATGTAGAAGGAATAATGAGGAACGAGCCTAAAAGAGAAAGGATCACTATCGACATCGATAAAACAACTTCATAAGGAGTGAGGTAGGCCATCTCCCTCTCTCATATTACTTCAATGTTAAACTAGGAAATATTGTCTTCTTTTTCATGGTTGTTACTAGACCCACTCATTGGGCTAGAGGGATCACTTCTTTCCAAAGAAGGGATTTTACTACGTAACACAAAAGAACACTCATATGATATAATTCCTTTTTTTAGTTGTCGAAATCCCAAAAACAAGTGCATTTTTTATTTTGAAGGATCGATGTAGTTTTTATTTAAACACATCAGTGCGTATGGTTTTATAAGAGCACTTATATGACATAATTCCTTTTTTATTTTCCAATTCCTAGAAACCAGTGCAGTTATTATGTAACGCATCAAGGCGTTCATTATGTAAATGCATCGGTGTGATAAGTTTTGTAAGATCACCAATAGGGCTTAAAAGCTATCTAAAAATTTATTTTCGCATAAAATTGCATGTTCATCTCAAATTATTCTTTAAGATTCATCCATATGAGTTATAGTAGTTCATAGTATACATTTTCAATGTAAAGTCTCCTTATTATTGAAAAATGGTTTGAAAAATATATTGAAATTTAGATTGTATTTATATGGTTCTCGAAATTAATTTTAGGTATGCAAACACAATTTTATTTCTTATTTTTGTCAATTCCAAGGAGAAGATCTCATAATATCAAATGGCCAATTCTTCAAATTCCGGTTCATTCCATATTGCTCAAATTCCTTCACATAGTTATCCCTTTCTATCATGAGTACAGTACAAGGAAAAGACCCTCTAGTGGAGGTTATAAAGGAGGTTTTTAGTGTTATAAAATTGGCCAAAATTGTCAAAAAAACAGTTGCTACAACATATGTTTATGGCTATGGAGGTTTTGGCGGAGCTTTTAACGGAAATTTAACACAACTAAAAAAACTGGGCGGCTGGAGGTTATTACAGATGTTTTTTTTCATCGGTGCACTACTAAGGTTTCAACGCACTGGTGCGTGTCGTATAAATGAACTGGTGCGTAGTCTCACATAAAATCACCGGTGCGTAGCATCGCACAAATGCACCGAGATTTTTAATTGGTTTTGGTATTTGTGAGGTACCCATAGGTCGTAGAAACGCATCTGTGCGCTGCAACATACAAATGCATTGGTGTACAGTAACTGACATGCACCGGTGTTCATTTTTATTTTTTAGAAACATCGACCTGTGACAGTGCAATTATTGTGATTTTTCTAAATTCATTATTCATCAAAAGTCGACACATCTTATAACAATATTCATATTAATTAAATTTTAATTAATTCATTTGAATGTGCTGTTTGGATTAATTTGCTATATCATATCATAATTATTGTGATTTTTAAAAATTCATTATTCATCAAATGTCGACACATATATATGTTATAACAATATTCATATGAATTAAATTTTTATTAGTGCATTTGAGAACGAAAATGGAGAACGCAATAGAATAAATTAAAACATGTTTTATTATATATATATATATATATATATAAGACAGTCTTTTTCATACAAAATTTGTAGCAATACAAATTGACAACAAAATGGGATCCTCAAAGGTATATGGCCAGAATAAATATAGTGAAGAAGAAGAAGAATGAAGCTTCAATGCATAAGTCATGATGGGACTAAAGAGGACTCTCGAGGCTACACAGATTGCATCATGGGAAAAAAATGCTAGCGAGGAACTAACTAGGAAGCCCATGTAAAGGATGGCTCTACCATCATATCAAGATTAAAAATTGGCATGTCAAATTGGTTAAATAGTCATAATATGATGTGGTCGACCATATGGAAAGTGATCAAAATGGAGGCTAGTATGTAGAAGTGCAACGGAAAGTGAATTCCCTAACCTATATGATAGTTCAAAATTAAATACCCATCGTGAAAGGTCAATGGTCATGGATCTGAAGAAAAAATGGAAATATCTAAAAATCACCAGAATGTACCTGAAAATAAGTTTTCCCAATAGTTACAAGCCAAAAGGTTAAACAGCCTTAAACAAATTCGAAAAATAGACACAAACGAAATTTGTGAAAAAATTTCAAATTCTGGGAATAAATAAGCATTTTTGACTCACATTTGGTCATTTGTGCTGTGAAGAAGTGGAGAAAGAGCTCTGGAGCAAAAAAAATCCTTCTTGCAAATGGAGTAAACGACCACCGAATCGATCCAAACTAGTCAGGTAAGCCTCATACTCAACTTGTTTGTCAATTTTATTGTCATTTCAAGCAAATTTTAGGATTTTTGACTGTAGGAAAATATGTTTATCTTGAAACCCGCTGCGTATACGGAGGTTATTCATGAGGAACTCGTGTATAGGTGTGATTGTGTCTGAATGAAGTCATATATGTGTAGAGCGGAAATAAAAAATTGATTTCTAATTGGTCAGTTGATGAAATGGTTCAAGATGACTATTAGCTGGAGGGAAAGAGAGCACAATGCTATAGACAATGAGGTCATTGTTACAGGTCAAATGACCTCCTCATCAGCTCAGAGGAGAAGATAAATATGGAAGGAATAAAGAGACCTAAACTAAACCTACTTCTGCCAAGGCAACGCTCCCTTATAATAGCCAAAGTGTGTTATAACGCTCATAATCCATGAAAAGGTCGCGTTAGTGGCTAGGGAAATGCTTTGTTCAGCCTAGAGGGCAGCGTTACCCATGTTTTAAGTTTGAAACAAGAAAAACCCGTGGAGAATGATTTGAAACTCCAGCTTTTTCTCATAGAGAGTCAGTGCAAAATAGAAACTGCAAGGCACTAACCTCTTATTAGGTCTTGCCAAAAACAACTAAACTCTCAAGAAAGGCAAAAGCATGGAAAGTTGAGGATACATCTTGGTTTTTTCTATTTAGAACTGGTGGAAGGAGAAAGGCAAGGTTTTCCCTCTCCATCTCCTATAAAATGGAGCTGTGGGCTCTTGTTCCAAGGTCAAAGGTTTTTTGAATACATGTGAAGCAGAGAGTTTGTTGTTGTAGTGTGAAGATCAAAGATCAAAGAGGTTCATTGAGAACTTGTTGATTAAGACATCACCACATTCAGAGAAAGAGAGAGAGAGTTTGGAAGACTAAGGAGGGCTTGGTACAAACGATGGTTGTAATCCTCCTTTTTATAAATCAATAGAACTATATCTATTTTGTCCATTCAATGCGTCAATATTGTTATTGTTTCTCAATTACTTACATAGCATGAGGTGAATGGCTTAGATGTGCATTGCTTAATGTTTATCATATGTTAACTTAATTGATAGGAAGTATATTGTGGTAGAGATTACGCTGGTGATTTGATTGATCATAGGGTTGGGATTTGGAGCTAGTGAAGGAGGATCCCTACTCCGCTGCTTAGTGCTCTCCAAAGATGTTGGGATCTAAAAAGAGGTAATCTTCCATCTCATTTTATCAAGTTTTTTAAGTTGACATGAACATATATGCATCTTATTTGTGAATTGTACAACTAATCTTACTGTCTGCCTCGGGGATCGGAAAGCCTTGAGAGGGATATTTGATAACCAACAACCCAAGAATTTTACCCTATAGCAGAATTGGCGACTCCGCTGGGGAGTTTAACCCCAAGTTTCTGGGCTATTTCTTTCATTCCTCCTTCTTTCCTCTATTCTAATATCCTTCTGACCAACTTTTATGCCCAGTAGACATTTCAAAAGCTAACAGAGTTCAGTTGAGACCCTGTTTGGCCATCTCAAGAATTTTACCCTGGCTAACGCTACCTTTACTAGTGTTCTAGAGCGTTATAATGCGGTATATGCTTAATTACAATGCGTTAGTCCCTGCATTAACGTGACCTTTTCTTAGAACCAGTGCGTTACTCAACCAAAATTTTCTGTTCACTCCTGTTGTGTCCCCTTTTTTGATTGCAGATTTTTTTTGGCCATCAGAACCACTCCTTTGCTGAATCCCTGTGCTTGTCTACCAGCTGGAATTGCTGTTTGTTTGTTCTTATTTGAAAAGTTAGTGTCGAATACATCTGCTTTTTAGAGAAAGGATTTTTTATTTATTTACTTATTTAGTTTTTTTGTATCTAGCCGGATTAATTCTGAAAATTTTGATCAAAAGACTGTGAAAAAGAGATAATTTGATGTCTGAATATTTAAAGTTGAACTGTGTTATTTGAATGTTTGGTGCATGGATGTTGAAAGAAAACCTCCCCTGGTAGAAATAATCTTCATCGAATTGAATATTTAGAACATATTTTTGCATGGTTTTTTGAGTCAGAGTCTCATTACATTTCATACGTCCACTCCCCCTCTGCAAGACTAATAATCAAGTACACTAAGAATCAAGCGACAATAAAAAAAAAATCATATAACATTTTCTGAGCTCACACCAATAGTAGTTCAGGTTAGGATCTTGGGTTAGGAAAAGTGAGAAAATCACCCAAGATCTCAAAACTGGAGACTAGAGTCATTAACAAGCGAAATCCTACTGCACTCATATTATCGGGACCACTCCTTTACTGGAGCTAAGCGCGAGACAACACTTGGGTGCACAAGAAGGTAGCCTACCTTCGACTGCATTCAGTGGGCATGCTATATATTGGAGTTCACTTTGGGGATGTCGAAACTAGATCGGGGATCTAGGTGTTCTGCCCATATAGCGTGTTGTCTACGACTGTGACCCCCCTGATGATGTCTATGATTTGAGGTATCCTTAGTGGCCAAAATTTTTAGGGATTTACAGAAGGTTACTGGGACGGGCTGTCCTGGTACCTGAAACAGATGACCCTGCTCTGTCTTTGGTCTTTAGGAGGGTACTCATCTTCACGAGAGTGCTTACACCTATTTTCTGAGGTTCGGCCGAAGCTCTAGAGTAAACGTAACTGTACTTACGACCAACCATCTCTGTATGCTATTGTGAGACTGGGTTTCATCTCCAACAAACAGTAGTACTCAGACAAGGCACCCTATTCTGGCTGCTTGCTGATTGATTTTAGAGAGTCCTTTTTTTTATTTTTTAGGTGTGTGGCTACTGTCACTGAGATTTTATAATACATCACAATTTATTAAAATTTGTTAAAAATAAACCAGTCATCATGGTGTCTTTCGACTCACTCCGTCTGTCCCGACGATAGCAAAGCCTACCTCCTTTGACTCCAGAGGAAGAATTGAACCTTGGTGAACCCGTGCTTTCTGTGGAAGAGGAGTATCCATTGAAAAATATTGATTTTCACATAGCCCCATATCATACGGAATTTCTAGAGGACCCTTTTACGGAATGCATTGTACCTCATTACAATCCTCCACTCACTGATCCATTGGAAACTGTGATAGTTCAGATTCACCGCGCCAAGATATGTCTTTGGCCGTGCAAACATCCATTTCACAATCGGCATCCACAGGGTCGATACCAATGGAAACCATCCCAAGTTCGCCACCATCTTTCCCGCCAGTTGACAGTTCTATGCCATTACTTGGTAACTCCAGTAGTCAACTTGTGCCTAGTCCCAACCCTACGGTCATCGCAACTGTGATTAACTCATCGAGTCCTTCGGGATCTACTCCTACCATGATCACATCGGGACCTACGATTTCCCCTCCCATGAGTGGGACTACCTCGGTTCCTTTTAGCAACCCTTTCAGTTGGAATCCTTTGCTGAGTTCAAACCTCTTGGCCTCCATACCAGGGGGCAGTGCCACCAACACGCAAATAAAAGGGAGCATTTCACTACCCCTGCAATCATTAGGACAAACCAGACAACCTATTGTCAACACTATTCCCTTAAGTGGTTTAAATATCAGTGTAGGGTCTATGCCGTTGTTGAATTATGCAAGTAGTAGCATGCCTTCGGGTAGCTCTATTACGTCCATATGGGCCAACCCACCCCAACCTCCATCTGGACAAGGGGGGAATTTTTATCGTGGGGGCAACCAAATATTTGCCCCACAATACAATATGCCCTATGGACAACAACCATATATCCCTACCCCTCCACCCATAGGAAATTTTTATCAAAGTCGTATTTATCCTACTGGTAACACATTGATGGGCGGACCCTATGGTCCAAATAGTCAGCCAATACTTCCTTAGCTAGATTAGAGGGCAAACACACAATTTCCATTTTTAGCAGCTCTAGACATCCCCGACATCTATAAAATGACTAATGATCCCATCAATCATAACCCGCTATGGCCTCCAGTTCCGCACAAGATTCCGTCTGACATCTCGAAATTCGACAAGAAACAAGGGGAGGATCCAACTTCACACATAACCACCTTTCATCTATGGTCTGTATCTAATTCCATGGTGGATGATAGCATCCGGCTTCGGCTGATTCCCTGCACTCTCACTAGCAATGCTGCCAAGTGGTATATTGAATTATCACGTGCCTCCATCAACACTTTTGGTGCCTTAGCTATGGAATTTCTAAAAAATGTTCAATTACCTATCATATTTGGAACCGGTACCGAACCTTTAACCTCGTTGCGCCAAGACACCGCCACCCACATCTCTGATCACATTCATGAATGGAGGCGTAGGAGGAGGCTAGTCAAAGCGCCAATCCCGGATCATCTCCTAGCTGATTGGTTTTGTAAATATCTCTTACCAACCCTAGCTAAAGACATTGGCATGTTTGGTGCGGTCACAGAAGATCAATCTATTCGTCTTGCCCAACATTTAGATTTAATCTATTTGCAATCTGGCACGATTTATTATTTACTCCCCCATGCCCTTGGTAATCCAAATTCTCCCGCAACTCAGAAAACCGGAGTCCACGCCGACGGTCTCGTCGACACAATCTTTGGCATAGCCACAAAACAGTCTAGGGGGAAAACCTCCCAGCCATATTTGGCTGCCAATGCCCCTAACCAGTCAACTACTCTTCCTAAAGCTGAGGTAAATTCTGTACATACTTCACAAAAACCCAGTAGAAATAAAAAGAAGAACAAGAAAAATACATCTTCTTCGGAAGAGCAGCCGGACCATCGGAATAATCCCAATAAAAAAAACACTGCTAAAAACGATAAAGGGAAGGAAAAACCCATGAAATTTCCTTCAAAATCTATGCGGAGGACCCCTTGACATACAAATGCCCTCTGCTGCAGGAATGCATAGATTTTATAGAAAACAAGGACTCTGGGAGGACACTTTCCGTCCTACATAATCCCTTCCCTAATCCACAACAGCAACAACAACACATGGTTTCAAACCCGCCACAACCCCCGCAAAGGGGAAATGGTGGTTCACATCCTTTCGGTGAAGGACCATCTGCCATTTATGGCACAGAAAGTGTTGAACTCTAGACACGAGCCAAAATTTATGGAAATAATATCATAGATACTTAGGAACCTGGTACTCGTTCAAATCCACCGCTGCCCAACGATTTTCATATCGAACGGCCTACTGCCGACCCCGCAATTTTTCCGCCCAAAGGGACACTTCGACGCACGACTCATAACACCTCTGCACGTGCCGCCAAAAACTACAACATTGTAGAAGATTTTGCACAGACACCATCAGCCATGTCTGCTCTCGAAGTATTGCAAAATTTCCCAGCACAAAGGAAAGCCTTGCCTTCGGCCATTGATGGGATTGACCTCCAGGATTCTACACTAGCCATTTTTTTACAAGGAGAAATCTAAACCTTGCCTCTCACACCAGCTTGCATTCCAGATACAAGTTGTGTCGAAAGGGAGACCAATCCATCGTACTGTCATTGACGAAGGTGCTTCAACCTACGTTATGTCAACTACTTCTTGGCTTGCTTTGGGTTCTCCCACTTTGTCTCCACTGTCAAATTCCCTCAAAGCTTTCGATGGCCACACTTTCCTCCCAAAAGGCTACCTTTCTATCTTTCCCATTACACTTAGTGGGAAAATGATAACGGTGGACGTTGAAGTCGTAGATCGTCATCTCGACTATAATCTATTGCTGGGTCACAGTTGGTCATATGCCATGACTGCCATTGTTTCTTCCATTTTCCAACTCATCCTCTTTCCGTTGGATGGGAAAATAGTCACAGTGGATCAGTTATCCTTTTTCACCCCTGATTATGCCACATTACAAAGTAGCACTGTACCCCTAATAGGAGGCGTTCCTGACTCATACGTCAGTATTGGTACTGGTCTTCTAAAGGCATCTTCCCTAATGGGTTTTTTTCCTCTCCCGCTGCCCGAGGTTCCAAATACAATTGCAATGATATCCACCATATTGGATGGCTCTATCGACCCATGGATCCTATCGGCACCTTCATACATTGATTCCTATGGAGATCAGATGCCGCTCTCACCAGCTGAGATGGTTTACCAAACCATCCAAATTACATTTGAACCCTCCATGGCTATGGTTTTGACCAATGGTACGAACTCCCCACCCATCACAGTTCCTTCTAAAGATCTCCTCGATGAAATCGTACTTACGGACAAAGCTATTCAAGAGATCATGTCTCTAGAAGAATTACCTTAGGGAGAATTCCATCATCGTGCTTCGATGTTCAATTCAGACGCGATAACTACTCAAATCCCATCCTTTGGCCCATCTGAGATAGTCCCTTCCATTTACACGATTTTTCAAACCATTGATTCGGAAGCGAACATGGGCAATATTTCTAAGACAATGCTCATAGATATTTTGGTCAAAATGGGTATCGTGGAAAACATTCAGATTGGAGCAGATTGCAATCCCGAGGAAATTGCACACTTCACATCCATCTTTAAATAATGTTTGGTTGGTCTTACAATGAAATTCCTGGCATAGATCCGTCTATAGTCGAGCACGAAATCAAAGTTTATGAAAATTCTAAACCTATTCGATAACGACTCTGACCTGTCCACCCATGCAAAGCGGCCGCCATAAAAACTGAAGTAGAAAAAATTTTGAACATTGGTTTCATCTATCTCAATCCTTTCACAGAATGGGTTTCCAATCCGGTCCCCGTAGAAAAAAAACAAGGCACCATCCGAGTTTGTGTTGATTATCGTGATCTAAACACTGCTTGTCCCAAAGACAATTATCCTACGTCGTTCATAGATCAGATCCTTGATGATTGCACTAGATGTGAGTGTTTTTCTTTTATGGATGGTTTCTCAGGGTATAACCAGGTTGCGATTAAAAAATATGACCAACATAAAAATGCTTTCATATGTCATTGGGGCACATTTGTGTATCGTAAACTTCCATTCGGTCTGAAGAATGCTGGAGAAAATTTTCAGCGGGCTATGGACTACACTTTCCATGACATTTGACATATTGTACAGGCTTACTTGGATGACCTTTCGGCCCATTCCAAGAAACGACCTGATCACCTTGCTCATCTGAAAGAAATTTTTGCTACGTGCAGGTCCTACAATATATGTTTGAATCCTCATAAGTGCGTATTTATGGTCGAGTCCAGACGTCTTCTAGGTTTCATTGTCTCCAAGCACGGCATTAGCGTTGATACCGATAAGGTTAAAGAAATTGTTGAATTTCCGGTGCCACAATCCATCCTGAAACTCCAACGTTTGCAAGAGAAGGCAAAGTTTTTACGTCGATTCATTGTCAACTATGCCGAGATGACGAAAGGATTTATGCAATTATTGAAGAAGGGAACACTATATTTGTGGGATGACCAAGCTCAATGGTCATTTGACGCTTTAAAATAGGCACTCATTTTAGCCCCACTCCTTAGTGCCCCCGACTACACACACGACTTTCTCCTTTACCTGGCAGCCTCACCATCCTCACTTGGCATGGTTCTGTTTCAAGTTCACAATGACGATAGTGAACATGTGATATATTACTTGTAAAAAGGTCTCATCGGACCTGAACTACGATACTCACATGTGGAAAAACTCTCCCTCACAGTGGTCTTCGCTGGCACTCGACTCTGACACTATATATTACTACATCAGACTAATTTTATTGCTTTGGAGAATCCCATGTGACACATTTTGTCTCGCCAAGTTATCAGAGGAAAATATTCCAAATGGATAGTGATCCTCCAACAATTTGACATGGTTTTCGCTGCTGCCAAAGCAAAGAAATCTCTAGTCTTCACTGAATTACTGTCGGATCTTCCCAGAATCGACCCAGGAGATGTAGCTCATGATCTAGTTCTTGATGAATCCGTCTTCTTAGTCGATTATTCTGATCCTTGGTATGGAGACATTTTGGTCTACCTCCAAACACAACACTTCTGCCCAACTCTCACATCGGACAACCGCGGTCGTATTCGCCACCAAACGAAACACTACCTCGTACTCAACGATAATCTATATTGTCGTGGTGTTGATACTATTCTTTGGCATTGTCTCACTATTGACAAAGCAGAACACGTTTTAAATGACTATCACGTGGGGGCGTGCAGCAGTCATCTTTTTGGCATAGCTACTGCCCAGAAGATCTTGCGTGCAGGCTATTATTGGCCCACTTCGTTTAAAGAGTGTATCACAGCCGTCCAGAAGTGCCATCCGTGTCAAATTTTCACGAAGAAAATGCATGCTCACCCCGCCCCCCTCCACCCGGTTATCTCCATTGTTCCTTTCGCTAAATGGGGAATAGACTTCGTTACATGCAACCCCACTTCGGTCGACGGACACAACTACATTGTCATGGCAGTTGATTACTTTACAAAATGGGCAGAAGCCATTCCCACTTTTAGAGCCGATGGAGAAACCACCACTTTGTTCCTGTTCAATCAGGTTCTCTGTCATTTCGGAGTTCCCCTTTCAATAGTCACTGTTCATGGATCACATTTTCAGAATCATATGATGATAGAATTAACTTCCATACTAGGATTTCGACAAGATCAGTCTTCATCCTACTATCCACAAGTGAATGGCCAAGTCGAAGCCTAAATGTCATCCTCAAAACCATGATTCATTGGTTAGTAGGCAACCATAAAACCATATGGAATCAAAATTTATATTCTGCCTTATGGGCGTACCGTACGTCAGTAAAAACTACCACAGGTTTCATGCCATTCCAACTCGCATTCGACCTGGAGGTAGTACTTCCAATCGATTGTGAAATTCCATCACTCAAACTCGCTGTTGAACTCCTGCTCGGCACCACCACCATAGAAGAGCGCTTGCTCTCGCTCGATCACTTGGACGAGACTCGTCAAGATGCCACACTAGCACTCAAAGCCCACAAACGCCGAGTCAAAGCTCAATATGAAAAATCTGTTATGCCTCGTTCTTTTCAAGAGGGTGATCTTGTACTACTCTATGATTAGAGACACAAACTCTTGGGGGCAGGAACACTTCAACCATTATGGCTTGGTCCTTATTTCATCACCAAAGTCCTCTT
This sequence comes from Pinus albicaulis, assembly GCA_034641835.2. NCBI lineage: Eukaryota > Viridiplantae > Streptophyta > Pinopsida > Pinales > Pinaceae > Pinus > Pinus albicaulis. The sequence continues at coordinate 866,163,475 of CM076584.1, read as the reverse complement.
GAAAAGAGTTTATGAACTTCAGGACTGCAATGGAATTCCGCTCGCGGAGCCCTGCAATGGGCTCTATCTGAAGAAGTATTTTGCCTAGTTACGCACTAGGCATATGCTTTGTAATTTTACGTATATAAGTTTTTCCTATTGTTTTGATGTCTCTGGATATTTTTGGGTTTTTGAGGTGTTTTTTCTCATATATAATCTTTTTCTTTCGCACAGATGTCGTCATCCTCCTTATCATACGTCGGATACGCGGACGGTGCTAGTCGTCACTCTAGACACATTGCTTCAACTGCTTGGGTTCTCTACACACCTGAGTCAGAAATTCTTAGTTCTGGGGGAATTTTCCTAGGTAGCGCCACCAATAACGTTGCCGAGTGCATGTCAGTGATCCAAATCCTCACGGAGGGTGCATCTCGCGACATCTCCAATTTAGTGGTCAGGTTAGATTCCCAACTCGTCATTATGCAGTTAAACAATCACTACCGTGTTTGTCATCCAGTTTTGTTACGTTATTTTTTAAGGGTGCGAATTTTAGAACGTCAATTTTGAACAATCAGATTTGAGCACGTCCCTAGAGAATTTAATGCATTGGCTGATTCTTTGGAAAACTATGTGTTAGATTGGCATTTGTCACATTTGTTATAAAAATATTTACACATGAGTATATATATTTTCACCCATATAAAATACATAAAAATTAAAAAACACATAAGACCAAAATCGCAAAAATTATGTATATATATATATATATATGGTGTGTCTATTACAAAATTTACATCAAAAAATCTCTCAAAACTTGGGTGTTTTAAAAAAATTTGGCTCCACTAAGCCTCGTTATGAAATTTATACAACTGCTCTGCCAGCTAAGCATGGTACTCAAAATAACATACAACTGCCCTGGCTATCCACCTCAGAGGCACCAGGTATCTCTCTGGCACACCCACGGTATGCCGCTGTAGATGAAACGGAACCTCCCACATAGGAAGAGGTGGTACACCCATGCTCAAACCCTCCAGGTTTCTGGAAAGCTCATGTAGGATGTGGGTATCATCATCTCTGGCGGCTTCCGCATCCTCTGCTGTTGTGCTAGCCCTGGGTAGCTGTAGTCCTCGCTGTGCATAACAAGGGGCCCCAGCTGGGCAGACAGGTGCCACATCTGTGTCAAGAAAACAAGATTCATGACAAAACATATTTTCACCCTATTTAAACAAAAAAAAATTGCATAATAATTCAAAAGACAAAAAATACTTCCAAAGTACGCTGATCATTCCTTTCCTACCATCTAGCCTCCACTGGGTGCCAGGGGGCAACACTAGCTCCGGATCTCTGGTGAAGTTCATCCCTACATAGGGATAATTCTCATTCCTAATGATCTGAGAGTTGAGTCAATCAAAGAACCCATCATCAAAATAGTGACGGACTGGACCCTCTCCAGTCCGCGGGATACAAGTTGCCCATCGACCCTGTCTCGACTCATGTGGGCCCAATGCATCTGTAATCATCCTGGGTCTCATCACTGGCACCTGCTCTATTAGGAAAGATATGATCAATGTACCATACCCAAAATCTCTTTCAGTATGGGTCTTGCATGCTGTAAGTTATGCACGAACCCGACGGACAACCCCTTCACACCAATCAAATACCTGGGGCTGCATACAGTCTAAGGCTAGCAACATTTGGGCCTTCATGGCCAGATGTTGACTCTTGGACCCTCCCAAGCGAACGATCATCCATAACACAAACCTCAGTGGTCTCGAAGCCACCTGAGCGATGGGCACCCAATTACTAACTGCCTGTGTGTTCTGTATGCAATGAGCATGAATAAGATCAACAGTAGAGCGAGGATCCGCTCTAGACCCCATCAAGTTCGACCTTGGTCCACGACACGACAGGCTAGTCAAAAAGTAGATATCGTCCTTCTCAATGGAGAGCTCATTGCCCCCAATGCGAAATATGTGATAACGCTCGTCCCACTGCTGAATCAACCACCTCAGTAAGTCCTCTTGACCCCTCATCAGTTCCAACCGTGCATATTTTAGCAAACCACACCTGCAGAGAGCTAAAAAACTTGCAACATCTGTGACCATATCTCATTCTTCCTGCTCATATTCCCTTTCTTGCCAGATACTCATGTTAAACAACTGAATACTTGCCAGAACAACATTTTCAATGGATTAGAATTTTCTTGGAGTGCTTCAAAATGTTAAACAAGAGGTGCTTAAAACATGTTTTCTGCCTAACGCGGGCTATAGAGCAAAACAGAGCGTGCTAACATGCCCTTCCTTCAAGGGATGTGCGTTTAACACGGGCCAAGCACTGCTTTCCCGCGTTAGCCGCTAATTTTTTTTTAGGGCCTAGCAAAATTTACATTTTCGACTAGAAAAACATCATAAAAAAAAATGAAATAATAGTAGGAGGTTCCAGCTCTTACCTGGATCTCGCGGGAAGAAGAACCGTTGCCCGGATTGACCACAATCGCCAACTGAAGTTTTCACACTTTTTCACCCCAGAGCTCCTTCACAGCATTCAGAACAGTGAAAATGAAAGTCTTCTGACCTTCTTATAGCCATTTCTGGGGCATGAATATCTTAGCTAGTTTGCAAAAAGTCATGAATTCTTGCTGCATATGTGTCGCAACTATTGAGTTTAGTTATCGATGTTTTGATGAGTGATTAATATCTATATGCAGATATAACCATGTTTGACCCTTATTTGAGCATTCTTTTCATGGTATGTTTCTTGCTCGTTAATCCAAAAAAACCTCAAGTTCTCTTCTTCGGACTCGTTAAACTTACACAAAGTTGATTTCGAGCATTCTTTTTATGGTATTTTTCTTGCTCGTTAATCCGAAAAACCTGAGTTCTCTTCTTCAAACTCATTAAACTGACATGAAGAAGCACTGAGCTTTCTTTTTAGGGACTTTTTCTAGCTCATAAAACTGAAAAACCCCAAGTTTCCTTTGTCAGGCTCGTTAAACTACAATGACAGAGAATCCGGAGCCATCCTTTTCCTCTTTTTCAAATCTCTTTAAACAGAAAAAGTGACCGAGTTTTCTCCGCATGACTCGTTAAAATTTCATGGAGAGCACCGAGTTTTTGTTTGTTGGACTCGTTAAAATTTCACAAAGAATATTGAGCTTACTTCCTCTCCTCGTACTCATAACAAAATGAGGTATACGTCCATCGAACATATATTTCTCACTTTTTCGGCTTCGATGGACTAAATCACGGAAAATGAACTGGTTTGGGATTACTATTCTCCCTTTGTCGTGTCCGGTTATCAAGAAATGACAAAGGTATCCCCCGGAGTTGTATTTTACGACATTTTTCAGACTCTCTAAATATGAAAAATTCACCGAGTTTACTCGTCTTGACTCGTTAAAGCTAATCAGATGGGGAAAATTTTTGGACAAAATGGATACTACCTCTGTTATGTTTAAGAAAGGTCGATTTGGCAGCAGAATTCTTGAACATGGCACTTCCTAGAAAACTCTTTCATAGTTAGCCGAACCCTACCATCTATGAGTTTAGCCTTCATCTCCCAGTGTTCCTACACCGGTAAAATCCTAAAAAAATCTTTGGTGTTCATTAAGCCTCAACTGACTAGTACCCTGTTACAGTGCCTTCTATTGTTCAAGCAGATCTCACTATCTACTGCTCCTCATATCAACCAAACCAATCATTATGCCAGAAATTATTTCTCGTCAGTTATCCCCATTTTATCTTCATTATTTCCATCAAGAACAAAATCATATGTTTTCCATTTCGTGTTGATTGATGTAGAACACCTCAGTGCCTACCTTTCAACAGATCTCTTCCTATCGACTTCAACATCTTATCTAGGAAGTTGATCCAGAAACTCATTAGTACCCAGATACTTGCAGACATCAGTGGCAGGTGATCTTGTGTTTGATTGGGGGTATTCATCATTGGCTCCCGATCGAATTATTCTATGAGTGTTTGACTTCAAGTCCTTTTATTTGCACTAGCTAGATTTTACTATGCATCTTAGGGACCATCATCATTATCGGTGGCCACCTTCGCGTCTGTTAATAGTTTTCATTATCGAATGGTAATCAGACAATTTCTCACATGTTTGACCACAGCTCCTTCATTGACATGTCAAGAAATATGTAGTTTAAGTGAAGCGGCGGTCAAGACCTTGGGGAAAAGGTTACATCATTACAGCTGTGTCCCCCCCCCCCCCCCCCCCAAGTTGCGATATTGTTTATGGAGACATCTTGTTTAGCCTGATCATGTTATAATAGAAACTTCCATGTTATGCTTATCGGTGGACATATTGTACTAGAGAAATCATGTTGGTTAGCTATTGAGCATGGGAATGCCCGACTCAAGACAGATACTATATTTTATGACATATGTTTTTGTTTCAGGTTTTCCTTAGTCCTCTAGTATTTTTAGCTCTACTACACATATTATAAATTATTTCGGCCATCATCTTCGTCTCTGACCTCACACTTTAGGGGGCATCTATTACAGGTCAAATGACCTCCTCATCAGGTCAGAGGAGAAGATAAATATGGAAGGAATAAAGAGACCTAAACTGAACCTACTTCTGCTAAGGTAATGCGCCCCTATAATAGCCAAAGTGTGTTATAACGCTCCTAATCAATGAAAAGGTCGCGTTAGTGGCTAGGGCAACGCTTTTTTCAGCCTAGAGGGCAGCGTTACCCGTGTTTTGAGTTTGAAACAAGAAAAACCCACGGAGAATGATTTGAAACTCCAGATTTTTCTCATAGAGAGTCAGTGCAAAATAGAAACTGCAAGGCACTAACCTCTTATTAGGTCTTGCCAAAAACAACAAAACTAAAGAAAGTAAAAAACATGGAAAGTTGAGGAAACATCTTGGTTTTTTCTACTTAGAACTGGTGGAAGGAGAAAGGCAAGGTTTTCCCTCTCCATCTCTTATAAAATGGAGTTGTGGGCTCTTGGTCCAAGGTCGAAGTTTTTTTGAATACATGTGAAGGAGAGCGTTTGTTGTTGTAGTGTGAAGGTCAAAGATCAAAGAGGTTCATTAAGAAATTTCTTATTAAGACATCACCACATTCAGATAAAGAGAGAGAGAGATTGGAAGACTGAGGAGGGCTTGGTACAACCGACGATTGTAATCCTCCTTTTTATAAATCAATAGAACTGTATCTGTTTTTTCCATTCAATGCATCAATATTTGTATTGTTTCTCAATTACTTACATAGCATGAGGTGAATGGCTTAGATGTGCATTGCTTAATGTTTATCATATGTTAACTTAATTGATAGGAAGTATATTGTGGTAGAGATTACACGGGTGCTTTGATTGATCATAGGGTCAGGATTTGGAGCTAGTGAAGGAGGATCCCTGCTTCGCTACTTAGTTCTCTCGAAAGACTTCAAGATCTAAAAAGATGTAATCTTCCATCTAATTTTATCAAGTTTTTTAAGTTGACACGAATATATATGCATCTTCTTTGTGAACTATACAACTAATCTTACTGTCTGCCTCGGGCACTGGAAAGCCTTGAGAGGGATATTTGATAACCAAAAACCCAAGAATTTTACCCTATAACAATCATGCAGGACCAGCAATCATTGGATATCCTTCGAGGATGCGGATTGTCCAAAATTTTAAAAATGCCAAATATGAAAAATAACACTCGATTGCTCGAGATGTTGGTTAATTATTGGGAACCAGGCTTCATGATAGAATAGATTCCATTGAGAACTGAACTTGAAGACATCTATTTCATAACTGGACTTTCCCAGAGGCGAGAACCGGTTGATTTGCATGGTAAGCCCACAAGAGGGCTTAATGTAGATGACTATGTCCAAGTGTACTGTGTTGATGGTGCAAAGAAGGTGGGGACACAAATCCCAACCAAATATGTACGAGACTTGTACATGAAAATCTTCCTTTTCACTATTGGTAGAGTAGCAGGGTTAGCATCCCTTCACCATGCCTCACATACTCACATGAGTCTGGAAATAGATTGTTTGGCCACCCTCTATTATTGGTACACAACCTTATTGGAAAATCTGAAGAAACAACTGACTTCTATCCGGTAAGCCAAAACAATTTATTTTGGATATGGTACCATTCTGCTAACATTCTGCTTTGAGAGAGTCCCAGGGCTTCATGCCAAGATCATCTCAACTATCAGTAGCCCACATGATCTGTGGATAGCTAGATGGGCAGACTTGATGAAGATACTGGGGGGAAGTGAGGTCCCCTGAACTAAAGGGGATGATGAGTTCTTCCAGTGCTAGGATGGATTTTAGAGCAGATCCTAATATGGTTTTTCCACCCAGAGAAACATGTGGTGCATTTGGTAAGATTACACAATGAATTTTTTGATTATGTGATTTTTTTGATTTTTCAAATTATATGACAATGAAAAATGTTTTTTATGAGACAATATGACTTAAAAATTTTTAATGATCATGATGCAGACATGGGACTAATGAGACCTGAGGGTTTCCCAAGGAACAGGCGCCGCAGAAGAGAGGCAGATGATGCTGAAGACCCTGGAAGAACCCTTGAAGAACCTGGAAGAACCCTCCATGCCATCCAGAGAAACTTGGAGAGTCTGACTCGTCAAGTACCCATGGCAGCCATCGAGGATCTTCCTGAGGCTATCCAAAGGAGAGTGGTTGGAGTACCACGGGACTGGGTGCGATTGTTCCGCCGCGTAGCTACTTCCATTGTGTTCTTCCGGAACACCTATCCTGGGCAGGGCCCTCAGGGATATATTTTAGATTTGATCAGATGACTGTATTATTTTTTGATGACATAAATGATCGACATAATTCCTAATTTTGTAGGACATGATGGTCCAATTTTTGTATATTTTGAACACACTCTGATATAAATAAATAAATACACATAGTAATTTTATATGATGTGATTGTCCCAAATGTACAATGATAATGATGTTTTTGATATTTTTAAAGTATTGAATGATTAATGTGCCAATCAAGTTCTTGATTAGCTAATGATTCTGCTAACTAATTATCAGATCGAGGAATGTGAATTAACGTAATAAATTGAAATGAAAATTGTAACAAACTCACTCTAAAAAATAATCGATGAAAAAATGGGTCTCTGACACGATAGTTTTTGTTTAATTGTGAAACCACGAGTTGTGAATCCAAGTAAACTACTAACGAATCAACACTAAGAGATATTGCTTCCCAGAGTAGGTTGACCACTGTCGTGTATTCTACCACATTGTTCAAAGCAGGACTAATTCATACAACGCTTGAGATTAAAAACTGATTAGATGGATAGTGAATTACGCAAGTTGCAGAAGCAAGGTTCCGGGTATGTCTACTAGCACCATCGGCAAAAGAAAAAGGACTCATCTCATCCAATAATACCTGCCAAAGCAAATCAAAATCATAAAAGTTACACTAAAAAATCGATAAATAGACATGTACAAAAAATACAATATATACACCAAAGCAAATGCTAGGCTGAAGCCTAGGCATAATACTTCTTCAGATAGAGCCCATTTCTAGGCTCCGCTAGATTTTTTCCATCAAAATCAACCAAGGCATAAGCTCCATTTTTCAGGACCTTTTTAGCAATAAAGGGTCCATACCACATGGATTTGATCTTGATTTCCCCCAAACCATCCTTCTCTTGGACATAAACCAAGACAAGGTCACCTTGAGAGAAAACCCTAGGTTTGACAGCCTTATCATACTGAACCTTCACTTGTTTCTTATGAGCCTCATTCATCGTAGCTTCATCTCGGTGCTGCTCATCGAGATGTTCCATCTGAATAGGCGTTCTTTGAGACTAGAAGTGTCAGGAATAAGCTCAACTTCCAGCTTAGGGAAGGGATTTCGCATTCAACATGAGATATAGATTCCAACCCATAAACTAGTTGAAACAGAGTGAAACCTATTGCAGTATTTACACACATTTGGTATGATCAAAGTGCAGGGTACAACATGACATGCCAATTGGATCTGGATTTATCAATTTTCCATTGAAGGATAGTCTTCAAGGACTTGTTTACAGCTTCAACCTGCCCATTGGCTTGAGGATGATAAGGAGATGAATGCTCCTGCCGAAAACCAAATTTGAGAGCCAATTCAACCATCATATTATTCTAAAAATGACTGCCATGGTCAGTGACAATCTCTTTGGGGATCAAAGAAAGACATGAATTGGTTGAATAGAAAGAGGGCTGTTATCTCACCATAATTCACAAAAGTAGGCATAACCTCATCCCACTTCGTAAAGTATTATACTGCTACAAGAATGTACTTATGACCCTTAGCCGAAGGCGGTTCACAAGTAGTATAATCAATACCCCACTTTTTGAATGGACCAAAAGTGATGACAGGAAAGAGTGGAGTTGGATGAGAGCACATCTTCTAAATATATACTTGAAAAGGATGACACGTTTTTACCGCCTCAACACAATCTTTGAAAATCGAGAGACAAAAGTATCCTGCACGCAAGATTTTTTGGGCTGTAGCAAGCCCATATAAATAACCACCATAAGCTCCATTGTGCTAATCATTCAGAACAACCTCAGCTTCTTCGAGAGACAAGAAACATCTAAGGATCGAATCGACCTCGTGAAGATATAGAGTGTTACCAATAATAAAATAACTTTTAGCTAAGTGATGCAACTTTCGATGCTCCGCAAATACCAACTCATAAATCAAATCTGCAAATACCAAAGTATTTTTGGATTTGGCAGACATGAATTCGAAATCAAACTCTTGAAAAATTGCAATCCATCGATTGTATTTTCCCCCAATCACTCGCCTACTAAGAACAAATTGAAATGGATTAACTGTTGCCAAAACATAAGTTTTGCAAAGAAGGATATAATGCTTGAGATACTAGAAAGCATCGACAGCTACCAAAGCTATTTTATGAATTGGAGAATACTAGAATTCAGGACCCACCAAGCCTCGACTAAGGTAGTAAACAACATGCTAGAAAATAGCATCATCTTCCTGAACTAGAACCATACCAATGGTAGATTATGCTGCAACGAGATACAAGAGGAAATCTATGTTATAATTGAGTGAAATCAGTAATGGATTAGAGGTCAATGCCTTTTTCAAAGCATCAAACGAGTGTTGAGAAAAGTCATCCCAGAAGAATGGAACTTATTTCTTCAACAACCACATAAATCTATTTTTAACCTTGGCATAATTCACGATAAATATCCATAAGAAATTGGCTTTACCTTGTAGACTTTGAAGTTGACGAATCAAAGACAGGGGAGGCAACTGAAGTATTGCCTCAACCTTGAAGGGATCTACCCGAATCCCTTCGGTAGACATGATGAATCCTAAAAACCAGCCGGATGTGACAAATAAAACACACTTATTAGGGTTCAACCAAATTTTATAATAATGACACCGTTCAAAAACTTGATGACGGTGTGAAGGATGATCAATTCTCTTACAAGAACAAGAAGCTAAATAATTCAAATACGTTTCGATAATATGTTTGATGTCATGGAAGGCATATGACATAGCTCATTGAAAGGTAGCTCCAACATTTTTAAGGCTAAAAGGAATCTTTTTGTAAGAAAAATTACCCCAGGGGAAAATAAAAGCAGTCTTATGCTTATCTTCAGGACAAATAGTGATCTAATTATATCACGAGAAATCGTCCATGGAGGAGAAAATCTCATTTCTAGCACACTCATCGATAATATGATCTATAAATGGTGTGGGGTAATTATCTTTAGGACATACCTTATTCAAATCCTTGAAATCAATGAAAACTCAGATTGTTCCTTGTTTCTTGTCCATGGGAACTGGATTCGAAATCAAATCAGTTAATGGAATGGGGTATATGAAACCTGCCTTTAGTAGCTTCTCAACCTCAGCCTTGATAGCTATAGCCTTCCTAGGGTTGACCAGATGAATCTTCTACTGAATAGGATTGGAATTTTCATAAGTCTTGATCTCATGCTGGACAATAGATGGATCTATACCAGGAATTTCATCATAAGACCAAGCAAAGACATCTCGAAATTCTCGAAAGAGATCGGTGTAAGACTGAATCTCTTTAATGGAACATTCATCTCCAGTGAAGACATTATCAATAATGTTGTTGAATATGGAGATGTTCATCGGGGTAGTAGCAGAAATGACAACCATGTTCCCTTCAACAAGAACCCGTGTTGGTGCTAAAGGGTTCAAGACTGGGTGAACAGGAATAGAAGATTGAAAGCTAGAGAAACTTGTTTCAACTTCTTAAAAGTCTGGTAGAAAATAGGACCGATGATGCAAATCATCCCACGATATTTCTACAATAGTCATTTCTTCAAGGATGGCCTCTTCAGATGGAAGAGTGATATCAAGGCAATCCTGAGCAGAAGATGAACTAAGAGTCCAAGCCGGAGCCATATCTCCATCCAATTCCTCCGGTGAAAGAGAAACTAGAATGGAGTCTATAGAGTCAACAATATATTGATAAGAAATCTCAGCTACAAACATAGGAAATGTCATTACACCCACTTGACCTTCCTCTAATGTAGATTTAGGAGAAGGCAAGGTCTAAGGGTCTGAAAAATAATGAGTTCGAAATAACTCTCTTCGAGTAGGAACATTGGAGGATGAGATAGCATGAATATGAATCGAAGGAGGTGGAAGATAAAAAGTGTTGATCAATGATGTATACATTCCAACCCCCAAATCTACAATTTTCTTGGTATCATTCACCAAGGGAATAGTCGAGTCAGTTGATGCATTAAGATGTATAGGAGAACAATCCATTTGATATATAGTGACAATTCTCCCTTCGTGGGGAAAACATAAAATGTGAAGTAATGAGGAAGTAATAGCAACCATCTCATAGATCTAGTTTCGCCCCAACAGAAGGTTGCAGTCTAGATTGGCATCAACTATCTCGACCACAATATTGAAATTTTTACCCCCAACACAGATGGGTAAAGCTGGAACAATTCCATGTGGCCTGTGAGAATGACCATCAAACGCAGTCAGAAGAGTAGCAGAAGGGACATCTGAAGGATATCCAATAGCCTTCCAACATGAGATAGACATCACACATGTGCACCATCATTGAATATTATTCAAAAGATATTGATCTTTCGATATGTAGACTTAATCTGAAAAGCCATATGATGAGGACGTCTCTTTTTGAAAGTCGATATGTCATATGTGATCATAAGATATTTTTTTGGTTCAACAACCCCAATCGAAATGAGAAATGCACTCCTTTGTGCACGACACGACTGGAGTACCTCTAATGCAGACATGGCACAAGGAATTTGAGCCAGATCTTCTATAATCGAGTATTTCTGGGTATCCTTGGCATTAGGATTGATCTGTATGCTTTGTAGACCCTTTCTGCATTCGAGGTATAGGATTAACTACATACCTCTTGATATGGAGTGGCTCAACATTATTAGGAGTACCTTTTGCTTTCGAAGACTTAGCTTCACCATAATCACGAGATCTCATAGTGATATCTGCGTGAGCACTCATCATGTATACGTTTGATGAATTTTACCCATCTTGGTTTCCCCAGAGGGAGCTCTAGTATTCGCATGCATTACAGAAAGAAGCTGCTACCCTTGGGTGAAAGAGTTTTTTAGTACAACTTGGGAGCTAGAAGAACCCCACTGAGCTAATGTAATATTCCAAATTTGGAATTGCTCAGCAAGCCTGCGGAAATAACGCACTTCTGAGAATACTGTGCATAGAAATGAGTTTGCAGCTCCTGGATCCATTATATCAGCTCATCTAAGATCTAAATAAAAAAGGAGAGCAAAAACAAATCAGACGAGGTGGGTTAAACAGATCTCCCACAAACTAGTATAGCTGAAAATCACTCAAAGAGAGGGGCTGTAGCTCTATGCAAAGGACTGCTTCAGAAATAACGCAGATCCACTGAAGCACGTTAGGAGGCTGATATGGAGGTTCAGAAATCAGATATATAACACCAAATCAGATGTTATTTACATCCCATACATTATACAAGAGAAGGAATGAGATTATACAACGAAAATCCTTAGAAATGAGGTGCTACAACCATAAGAAAAGACTGCATAACCATGAAAGCGTTATTTTTAGGGGCTGAAGCAGCAGTTTATTAATCTTCAGATCTAGAGCAAATATATACATAAAAATTTAGATCTAATACAGATATGTGTACAAGAAATGTTGATCTATACATTCCCCTTGGGGTTTTGTGCAAAACATGAAGCACAAAGAGTAGATCTGAGATCTAAGGTTGCAGATCTGCAGAATGATTCAGAAATTTTTGAATAATACAATGGTATAGCAGATCAGATCTGAAAAAAACATGGATTGTATGGCCAATCCATGGATCACCACAGTGAGAGGAAGATTCCCAACACCGGAGATCTCTCCTCCAAAATGCAGACAAAACACCCTGCAACTTCTCCTTTGCAAATAACGTAGTCCAGGGAGAGAAACTGCATTTTAGCCTGGGAATGATTTGGCCTAATGCCAAGATGTAGATCTGAAGCACAATCAGCTAATGAACTCTTCTAGGAGGTTAAAAGATACACTCACTGAGAAGAGCCACTAGTATAAGCTAGATCTGAGCAGATCTAGTGTCTTCCACTGCTACAACTCACAAGGACAACTCAACCCTCAACAAGAGTAGCGCTGTAGGTGTAAGGTGAAGCTTGGCCTAAAATCCTAATGTGGAAAATTTAACACAAGTCTATCCCAAGAGCTGCTCAAGGAAGGAGGTGGGATTCCTGAACAGGAAGGCCCAACAAGGGATGTTTGAGCAGACAATACCTTTAGAAATAATAATCTTCAACAACCTTTTCTTGCTACCCTCCTCTTCCTTTTATAAGATAGGAGTCTTGCCAAACCCTAAACCACTTCATTGGCTTATCCCCTTTCACATTTAGAGCCTCCTTCTAGAACTGCGTTGTCCCTCAAAGAGGTTCAATGCATCTAAACTGCGCTATTGACTTGGTCAAAGATGACCCACTCTTGTGATTTAAACCCATTCACACCTGTAGGAATTTATTTAAATAGCCCAGATATGTCTCTGTTCACATAGGCATTGATTTATTCTTGGTTTTCAGGAGTTTTACATGTCCTCCTTTACAATTTATTCATCAATCATGAAATGTGAAAATAAACAAGGAAAAATTAATATTCCTATTAGCTGCAACTAATTTAGGAATATTAAAACTAACAAGCATTGAGCATCTTGAATTTTCAGGTAGAGGTGAGTAAGATGGTCTCCAATGCATAACTTCCATGGAAACTTAACCTTATTATTACTGTCCCTCTTACCCTCTCCAACATGATCGTTGGATCCAGTTGCATTTCCATTCCCATCCTTGTCTTTCTTCTTATTATTCTATCCCTTCTTCTTACCATCGGATTTTTGATTTCCTTTGGGGTTAGAAGCTTGAACGAAATTAATATTTAAGGGTTGAGAAGGAATTGACACCGATGGCGTAGCCTAACCAGAAGGAGCAGATTGTATAGAAAACTGCTGCAATTGATTTAGTAGGTTAGCCGTACCACTATTGATCATACCGATAAGTCCATCAACATGAGGACAAGGCTTCGTTTTGGTTAAATCTAGTTTGGAATGAGGAGCATAAGGAAAAATATTATTAAGGACCCTAGACTGAGAATAGACTAGTTCTAGCTGTTGAGCACTAAAGATAACCTGTTCCTCAGAAAATACCCCTAAAAGGGACACATCCTTTGAGATTTCTGGCTGCAGATATTTTAGAAACCATTCAAGAAGGAACTCATTCAGAATTTGGGCTTTTATGAGCCTCTTTCTTCTCCTCCATTCCTGAATATGATCAGAGATGTGCATTGCCTTGTCCTGATGGAAATTGGCCAAGAGATTAGTCCCGATATCATAATGGAAAGGCAACTGAAAATGTTTTATAAACATGGCAGCCAACTCACCAAAAGTAGAAAAACTGCCCTCTGTCATCTCAATGTACCATTTTGTTTTGTTCCCAATTAGGGTTCATTCAAATAACCTCAACCTAATCAAATTGTTGATAAGGGAGTTCAAGAAACACCATTAGTGGAAAGTGGTGACATGGTTAGCCGGATCCTCACCAGTCTTCCCTTCAATCTTTGGGATGTCTGAGGGAAGTTTCTTAGGGACCAAAGGCCACCTGGACTATACCAAATAGGATCATTCATCAATTTCAATATATTTGGCAAGTCTAAAGTTTCCAGGAAAGGTAAGCGCGGAGGAGCTTCGGAATTCCATCCCCCATAGGAAGGATTCCCAACATTTTGAAAAGAATAGCCTGGATTTGTTGAGGCACCAGGTTGCTAGATATTTTTCATAGAAAATTTTGAGCCATAAGAGAAGCATTGTGACCCAAAATTCGGAGAAGGATCCCCTCCCATCGCAGGGTTACTATAAACAGGGATATATCCTCTAATCGAAGTGTTAAAAGAGGAAGAAACCCCTTGGTAAGGGTTCTAAGCATTGGCGAATGAAGAAAAACCTTGAGAAGCACCTACAAAAGGGAAAGGAACATTTCCTTGTTGATGAGAGAAAAATTGAATCCCACCTCCTAACCTTGTAAAAGTAGGGTTCCATCCTGAAAAATCATTAGAGCTTTGACCTCCGATGAAAGGATTGAATCCTTGATTTTGAGAGGTGAAAGGAAAATATCCTAAGGAAGGGTTTGAATGAGGAATATGCCCACTTCAAAATGTGAAACCTTGAAATGAAGTTGATCCAAAAGCCATAGAGGGCATATGCATGGAGACAGCTGAAGCAGTGGTGAAGGAGACAGAAGGAATCACACTAGAAGGCATTCCAAAATAAAAGGGGCCAGAATGAGAAGAATATGCTTGGGTGTTTCCACTCGTAGAAAGAATAGAAGCAAAGCCAAAAATAGTAGCACTATAAGTGATAGTTGAAATGGAAATGGTACCCCCTCCTTCGACTGAAATATGAGTATGCACACTTGCAGTTCTCATAGCCAAAGTTGTGTTCCCAGCCGTGGCTATTGAAAGAAAGGGATAAGAAGGATAGGGGCTAGCCGATCTCTGAGACTCAGGCCCAATGTATAAAAGAATGATTGGAAAATGGGCGGGAATAGGAGATGAAGGAGTACCAGGAAGGTGAGGAACCTCTTCTACTTCAAATTCTTTTGCCAGAAATAAGACTCTAGAGATGAGTGGAGTACTCCTCTCTATAATACCACTAGTACTAGGACCACCCACATAAAAAAAACTCAAGACGGAGGATCACTCTCCGTTGCATTTGAAACTATTGGATGAAAATCACCCACTGAATTTCTCCTACGACTTTTTGAAGAAGGCTTGGCACTCATAGGAGAAAGCCCATGAAGCCGCGATCGACGAGGCAATCAGTCAACCACTTTTGAAAATTATGAGATTAATTTGACTTTAAAAATATAAGAAGCTAGGAAATCTAGGATCAAATAGCACACTCTATCAAAAGTCCCTAAGATACATTCAATCGAGAAGCCTTCAAGTATTTCCGCTCCGAGTGATTAGGACCGGAAACCAAAATACAAGAAAGCGAATAAGAGGACCTTCCGAAAATATTCTAGGGTAATTACACCCCAAGCCTACTAGCGAAGGTAACATAAACAGTTACGCTAACCTATTGACAATATCCTTTTCCGGTGCAAGTCCCCAAGCTTCGCAAGGGCACCCTCTAGAAGTACTGATGAAAGTGATGCAACATATGCCTTAGGTACCACGTGTATTTCCCCCCGCAGTCACCTATGTGGTCCCTAGGAAAGGCAACTAAGGGCAGAAATCCGTATCGACAGCCGAGAGGAATGGTCTTAGGTCAAGATTCAGCAAATAGGATAGGGGGTATCTCTCTTCTCTGCCTTCACTATCCCAAGCGCTTAACTCTCTGAAAGTAGAGCTTTCTCGGTCCACTTAATGGAATTGCATCTCGCTCATTAATCAAATTTCTATGTTTGACAATTTTGAGCGGCCTTGGAGAGTTAACTCTCCACTCACCTATTCCAAGGCCCTATGACCTAGCTAGTTGGTGCATGATTAATGAAAATACAAAAAAATTCTAGCTCATTTTAATTAGAGCGCTTGATTTTAAATGGCTGTTACTTGAGTCAAAGGTAGATGGAGGTGAAACTGATGATGTTTTCCGATGAAAAAGAAATCAATGAAAACCTACTACATGAAAATGAAATATTTTTCTTTCGATGAAAACATATTTCTAAATGGCTTCTACGAAGCTAATAATAAAAAAAAACTTGTTATTTTTCTTTTCAGTTATCACTCTTCACACACTTCAAGAAACTATCAAAAAGACTAAAATTTTTTAGTGCAACTAATGCAAAAACTACCGATGATATGCAAATTCTAGGACTACTCACTAAGGAAGAAAAAAGAGTTTCTAGAGAGAATCGGTTCAATCACTTTGACAAATAAGAAAGGAAAGTACCAACAAGAACTCCTTCTCATACAATAGTGCCAAAATACACTTGATATAAAAGAGAGAGAAATCTAGAAAAATACTCCTTTCAAGATCAAGAAAATGAAGAAAAAAAACGAGAAACTAACAAATTGCTTCAAAATGGATGAAAACCACAAAAAGGAAACCAAAGAAAAAGCAATGGAAAAAATAAATGTTTTTTGGCTTTTCACTTTTAAGGAAAAAAATAAAATCTCAATGAGACAAGCACAAAACTACTCAAGAACCAAAATCAAGAAAACGAGCCACAAGGAGACTTCAAAATGCACAAGCCAACTATGCCACTTCGTAGTGGGACTCAAACAAACAATAAGAAGCAGTAGACCCAAGAACTGATTTAGAATAGTAGCACACACATCCAGCAAAAAAAAACTCAAGAAACCAAGAAAAAGTCACTTCAATATTCACTAGAAGGCTAGTCCTAAGAAAACAGGAAAACCATAGAAGTCAAAGAGGCGAAAACCAAAAGCGAAGAAATGTATAAGGAAAACACAAGAAAATAATCATAGGCTCAATGTTTTGAATGGTTAGAACAGTCAAGAGCTACAAGAAGAGGTCTTGGTGCTATAGATGCAATTGAGACTTCATAAAACAGGCAAAACCATAAAATGAATTAGTATTCACAAGAAAAAGAGAGGAACTAACATATAGCCACAAGAATCACAATCCAGACACCTAAGAGGTTCCAGAGAGGTGGCCAACCATAGACAGGAAAAACTTACAGGGCCTCAAAATTCAGATTTTCAAAATTTACTGGGCATACATGTGTTCGTTGTGTGCAACATGTGTGTATACACAATTGTAACCAAAGAAACACGCGTATATGCAAGTTATTTTGGAAAAAATAGAGGGCATACGTGACTGTGTACAAACGAAGTGGCGTATAGAAAATGAAGTGAGGAAAAAAAAAACCCAGGCCTGATCCAGAAGATCAAGGCTTATGCTTGATTGGGAAAAAGGCCTACTAGACTGCAAAAGTGATTAAACTATTAGGGAACCCACAAGACAGATAAAGCAACCCAAACTAGGAATTACATGGATGTATTCCCCAGTGGAGTCGCCAGTTCTGTTACAGGAAAAGCTACCCTAAGGCCTTGGGTTGAGAGACCTAATAGAGCAGATGACATGTCATCACAAGAAGGACTCTAATTACCAGTTTTTATGCTTTAAAATAGAAAATGAAGATTGTGGACCTTACCCATTTATCCTTCATTTGAGGTCAATCCCGTAGGGTGCAAACCCTCTGCTACTCCTCATGCTCTAGAACCTGCAAATCAGTCAAGAACAGGCGCACAAACTAGTTGTACATCATATATGTGTAATATCCCAAAATGGAAAAGACACGAATTTATAACATAACTGGAAATTGCAGTGATACATGAAAACATAAAATGTAAGCATATCATATAGCCATCATATTAAACCTTATAACAACATATGTGTAGAATATCTTGAGGAAAAAGACACTCAAGTTAGGCAAAACAAGCCTCTAGAGACCTAATACATAAAATATAAAGAAAAAATACTATACAAGAATGTCGGAGGCTAAGACAGTGTAGTTTTAGATGGGGCTTACTGCTACTATAAATTTAAACACATGGATCTACTGATAGGGTGCTTATAAAATTTCAGGATCAAATATCTAGGCCTTCTAGCACTATTCCAAGATAACCCAGAAGGGGTTTCCTGAAATACTCAAAAAGCAGAATATACAAAATGTGGCCCTAGGGATAAATAATGCTCTGCAACTAGAGGCTGATAGGATATGGATGATCTAATGTAGAAATGGCTAATATCCCTCCTTACTAGCTTTTTAGATAAAGGGATGATCCCTTTATTGGAAACAGGGTCAAGAACTTGGGTATTTGATCTCCAACTACAACTGCATTGCAAAATAATGCAGTTTTTGGAGGAGACTGCGCTGGGGGTGAATGCTGATACTTGGCTTGATGCCAGATGGTGGAATGAAGCTCTAAGAACTTCCTCACAAGCTTCCCAGATGAAGGGATTCTCCCTCAACTAGAAAAAAAGCTAAAAAATTAGGTTTATCAACCCTCCACTACTGCAACCATACAACACAACACAATCCCGAAGGAGATTGCACAGGGAATAATGGCTGGAGCTTGGCCCAAAGTTGGATAGTGGAAATGATGCTAAATAAACCTCTCCTCAGTAGGCACTCGAAGTCCCCCAAGGATGAGGGTGGGATTCCTGCTCGGGAACACCCTTGTGCTAAAAAACACAACAGACTTGGCTAAACAACTAAAGCGTGCAAATAGTCATACAAGACCAATACAATATCAATAAGCCAAATCATACCTTCTATGGCTGCCATCCTCTTCCTTTTATGCTCGGTGAGCTTCCTCACCCTGGGTCCCACTCATTAAAGCAGTTACTCTCATGCATACAATGCTCCTCTATGATTGTGTTGTCCTCCATTAATCCTCGACTATCTCCATAACAACGTTGTTGAATTGGTCAACATTGACCTTGTCCAATTGCTTTAGCCCCTATTCACACCTCAAGGTACTTTATACAGCTAATACAATGATCCACATTCACATGAGAAGTGGTTTTTATTCATACTAAAGATATTTATGGGTCTCTCTACCCACTTATTCACCTATATTTTAATCAAAAGAAAAAATTAATATTCCAACTAGCTGGAAGCTAATTAGGAGTATTACAATCCTCCCCTCCCAAATGTTGCTTGTCCTAAAGCAACTACAAGGATGGACACTGCAAAGCCTCCTCTCTTCCTCCTGTAGCATCCTCATCTGATAAGCTCCTCCACTGAACAAGATGATATCTAATCAATATTTCCCCTAGTTTCTCCTCCCAAGTGTACAAGTTAGCCTTTCGTGATAAAACCAAATGGCTCTCATCATGAAAAAGTGGCATATCCATGGAGGAAACTATATGTTTTCTAGAGGCCTTCTTGAGGCATGGAATGTGAAAATTGTTAGGGACCTTAATCCCCATGATAATTTCCAATCCCCATGCTATCATCCAAACAAAATGGATCACCCTCCAAAATGGTAGCTCATAGAAAAAATCCTCCATCTCTTGCTCCCGCAATGTGGATGGGCTGTATCGTTGAACATGATAGACAAAATTGTCCATCCCACACTATCTCTCTCTCCATTTATGATATGTATAGAGTTGCTGCTGATTTTGGGCTGAAATAATGTTGCCCTCAAGAGGAAAAAAGGCAACTAGATTCTTAAAGATCCACTCTTTGGTTCTATGGAAGTTGCTTGCCTAAGCTACTCCACATATAGTGAATAGGACATCATCACAATATGTAATCCAAATGGTAAGGATGCTGAGTGTCATATGAAATGCTGGATGGTGGCAATAGTTCCCCAAGTTGTCACAACACAGTTTTGCTACTTGTTGCCTCTGATCATAATGTGGCAAGTTGTCTCCCAACCAATTGCTAGTTGTGCATGTTTTCTCATCTACTAGAAAGT
Organism: Pinus albicaulis; assembly: GCA_034641835.2. Taxonomy (NCBI): domain Eukaryota; kingdom Viridiplantae; phylum Streptophyta; class Pinopsida; order Pinales; family Pinaceae; genus Pinus; species Pinus albicaulis. Next base: position 866,143,548 of record CM076584.1, on the reverse strand, counting down.
AGTAAATGGCATTGTGTGTCAAATGAGCATGCCAAGAATAGAGCAATACTTGACCAAATCCATACAAGAAATGGCTATCTCCATCATTGATGGTGGTCTTAAGAAGACCATGAAGTCCAAATAGAGGGTTACCCTCTTGTGGAGAAATGTATTGTAAATGTATGGAAAAGGAATGAAAATACTTAGTTAGTTGATCAATAAGCATAAAGACACAATACTTACCAAATATAGTTGGTAAGATGGTGAAGAGGTCCATAGATGAGCCCTCCCATGAGAATATATCCATAATGGTCTAATATGTCTCCACGAGACCTTCTTAAATGAATGAATCATGTGATTCATGTAGAGTCTTCTTCTTGAGCAAGACGATCCTGTCATGGTAATAGATGACTCCTTCCACCACTCTATACCTCTCCTCTTCTACTTTCCCATCAAGTACCTCATCTATGAAGTGATCCTTGGAACACTCCATCAATAGATCTATACTCCCAAGTGACAACGTTGTTGGCGTTTGTAATAAGGCTCCTGCCATCTCATTGTTGGCCCCCCGTGTTTTGATAGTTTGGAAAATCAAAAGACAAGGCAACATCAAAACCAATCTTTAGAGTTTCAGGATCTAGTCCTCCTGCTCTCAGAGAGGGATCTCTCAATTATTTGTTTTTTGTAAAGGTTTATCTTGTGTGCTTTGAGTATTGGTTTTAGACTAGTTATTAAGTGCAAGTGTTTGTTTGTTTGTTTGGTTGAATTGATACAGCAGAACATAAAAGGTCTAGGAAAGATAGATAGAAAGGGAAAATTTCAGTTTCATTGGGAAATGGAGTCAAAAAGAGATTATGAAAAACTTATCAATGGATATGGGATATCAAAGGGAAAATCTAACTTTGCCACAAGATCCTTTGGTTTTGAATGAGATGGACATTAATGGTTTAGAAAAGAGAAGTTCAATTCTCAACAAAGGGAATTTCAAATCACAACTTGAAAAATAAAGAGTTATCTGATAGACAGGGCTAACCATGAATTCTACAAATCACACTTTAAGCAAATAATGACTTCAAAACAACTTTTAAAATGAAATCTAAGATTCGGGGAACACCCTATTTCCTCAAATATTTTATTTCAAATGACTTAGAGAACATAAAAGATTCACTGATAATTACGGTCATAGAAGAGGGAACACCTAAATACATCTATGATCACAACTATAAATACCTTTAAGCCAACTTTTCAAGTAAGGACAAGGGGCATGATCAGAACAAAGCTCCTTGGCTCACTGTAAACAAAGATACTTCAAAGGGAGACTTCAATAACAGCCTTTAAGTGGCAGCAGACAAGCAAGGAAAACCATAAATCATGCTGAAACAAACTATTCAAACTATTAGAGAAATAAACAAGCATGAGGACTAAAGAGAGAGATTAAAGACTCTGAAATACCTTAGCAGAAGAAAACATAAAACAATGAAGGATAAACAGGTCTAAGGTGCTTCCAAGAGTCTTTTCTTAGCCTAAAAATTTCATCCTACTGTAGTAAGAATTTATGGAACAAAATGAAAACAGGGGAAAACATTAAACAGTTCAGAATACTTCACCAATAGCCAATCTCATGGATCCAATGATAGAGCCTTCTCAAGAACAAGCATGTAACAACATCATCAGGGCTTCCAAGACTTCAATTTCTTCTTCAACTTCAACAGACTATGTATTATTTCAGAGAGTTTCAGTATTACAACTAGTGATCAACCAACATTTACAATGAACTCCTCAATAAGTTTTTATAGAAGCATGAGGAGGTCGAAAGAGAAAATATCTATGGGTTCAATTAATACAGTTAATGCTTCTCGGCCTTTGAGGGGCTCGATGGAGAAGTTTACAGATGTTTGTTTGTATTAATTGTTTTACATTTAAGAATTGAGCTCGGTGGAGAGCTTTTTTTGACTTTGAGGCTCTGTTTCATATCTGTAGTAACTCAGAAGATATTTTACAATAAGTTTTTTGGTTGAATTAACTGTTCGGCTGTCGTGAGGCAAATATCCTCTATTCTAGTAGCTGAGAGGAATCAATTTTCCTCTGATGTGGTAGTGGAGGCATCCTTTGTTTGATAAATATTCTTGATTTTCCTTTAACTGTGTTTAATTTAGTGGATTAGGATTTTGATAATCGACCTTAGCCGTAATCCATTAAACTGTGGAATTAATCTTCAATCTTCGGTTCTGTTGTGGCTAGGTCTTCAACACTGATACTCTTTGATTTGATTTAATCTTACTGTGTCTTGTTGATGTGCAGGTGCCGCAGAGGGTTCATAATAATATCAGTGCTCACGATGCACTGATAAACCTTGATGGGAACCTTTGCCAAGAGATTTATTTGATAATCAAAGGCCTGGAGAGTCGTCAGTCTCGACCTTCCATTTTATATAAAATATTTGAAAAAACTTTGAAGTCCTACACAAACCAAGAAATAATTATGAAATCCTGCGTTTATTGGGTAAAAATGCTTAGGAGGCTGTGGTTAGAAGCATGGCCATTGGATGACAACATCCAACAGTGGATATTGCATGCGAAGATTAAAAAGGGAAGTGGTTGATGAATAAGCGGTGGAGTTTTTAAGTCAGATCTGTTGATCTATGTTTGATAAACGGTCGAGATTAGTTGTGAATATACAAAGTGAAAGAGTCACTTAATAGGTGAAAAATTCGAAAAAATGGGTTTAAAACCTTAATCAGCAGTGATAAAGGTTAAGAGGAAATAGGGGTTTCCGGAAAGGATATGGGTCGTCGGATTGTTTTGGACCTAGATATCAATGGCTATGATTGCTCGTTGAAGGCCCTTTGGTGAAGGCGGAGGGTGATAGTTGAAACGCGATATCGAATCTTAGTCATTGATCTGTAGAGATCAATGGCGGGGAGCGCATGCAATACAATGTAATAGAAAATGAGGAAAGTGGTTTCGGGAGGGAAAACCATGTGTTTCGCACAACAGAAGGGCAAGAAAGCGGTATTAGCTTTTTGGATGCGATATGCGTCAAACGCCGACACGTGGCCTTTGAAAACAACTTATATCGCGCAGCTCTTGGGAAAATAACCTTCGTGCTTGAAGTAACGCGAAAATGTGCGTCATCTGTTGGATTTGGGGTCTCAGATCTAACGGTGAGGAGTAAACGCGATATAGACCATATGCGCGACAGATAAATGGCAGGGTGGTTTTATTATGGACTGTCCGATCAGGGGATTGACGACAGAGATCAGATCTGGAGGGAGGCAAGAACCACAAGGGTCAGGCCTATCAGAGTTAATAAGGGCCGTCATATGTAAAGGATCAATGGTCACGATTGAAACTGAGGTTGAACAAAATAATATACAAGGAGGAGAAAGGTTAAATATGGGCCGTTGATTTGCAGAGATCAACGATTGAGATTGGTCATAAAATATTACACAAGGGGTATATGATTTTAAACAAAAGTCGGGAGATGCGATCTGGACACGTGGACAGTCCAGATGCAATTAGAGATTCGCGATCAGCGGAGGTAATGGATAGAGGTGCATTGAAGCGATTTGACTGTGGACCGTCGATCTACAGATCAGATCAACGGTGGAGGATGGATCGGGGAAGTTCAATTGGAAGGGGGAATAAAATGTGCCCGATAAAACCTGTGATGTGATATTGCACGATCCGTCTGATCACTTCAGATCGACGGTGGAGATTATCTCAAATATTTGACCGGTGGAAAACCCTTTAAAACATATGAAAACCAAAAATTCATGAAATACAAAGGTTTTGGCTTCGGGGGCGGGTTATATAAAAGGCTTGGTGCTCGACTGCGGGGCCGTTGGTTTATATGAAAAAGAAAAGGCCCAGGGTTTATATGTATAAGGGCCAATCGGAATCGGGGTGAGGAGATGGGATTTTCAATCTACCCTTTTGAATTTCTCTGATGCGATAACGCGTGGATCGTTGATCGGGTTTTAAGATCAACGATGTTTTTTAATAAAAAGATTGCACTGGTGCGTTTATTTCAAAACTTAGGAAAAAGGGGTTTTTATGATTTTCAAAGGAAAATTACATCGGAGATGGGTTTATTTACACACTTTAGGACCCGATTGCGGGCCCAAGGTTTTATATGAAGCGGTAATGGGATCGGGGCTTACAAACAATGGGGCTCATCGGATCAGAGGTCTTAATACAACAAAAAGATTTGTGTGCTCTGATTATTGCCGATGCGATAAGCGCCCGACTGGGTTAGCACCTGGTTCTAGGGCATGGGCACATGTGGGAAAGTGGTTAGGACTTAGTCCAAAGGGGATTAAACCCATAGTCAAAAAACTTTATTTTTTATGAAATTTTCCAAGGTTTTTGATGGATTTGGGGGTTTCGGCAAGGTTCACAAGTGAGTTTTAAACCTTGTAAAAAGGGATTTTATGAAGGGGAAAAGGGAATAAATGAAAAACCGAGGAATTTGATGGGGAAAAAAGGGGATAAAATGAAGGTTAGTTTTGAGTGAGGGAAGGGGAAAAATGGAGTTTTGCAGCAGTCTTTTCTCTATGAAAATAGCAGAATTTCTGAGTTCTAAAGGGAAACATCAATGAAGATTAAACAAAGGGCATGATGTCTCCATGAGTCTTCAAGAGATAACACTTTTAGCAATAAAACTTGTTTCTTGAAGACTCAAAAAATGATTTAGCCACCTTTTGATATAAAATTTTTTATAGGTGGCTAACAGTGGCTCCACTTGGGGATGGTGCCTTCTTGAAGGCATCAAGAACTTCCGACTTGCTTTCTTTGGGAGGCTGATCAGTGCCTTATCCATTGGGCTGCCTTTTATTTACTTGGATTTTCTTCTTTTACTCGGAAAAATGTCAGCATCCATGAGAAAACAATGTATCTTCATCAACACAAGCTTTCTACCTACCTAGTCCTACTGATCTAACATTTTTTCTTCTTTAGAGTGCACTTGGATTGGAAAACTCTCTTACAACATTTATTCTTTTGAAAGAAAAAAATAGAATCTATTTATAATTCTTATTTCTCCATGAACTCAGATTAAACAGTTGAGTTCATATGTTTCTCTACCTAATCTACTAATCTGTTAGGATTAAACATTCTAACAGATGTTATTCTCTAATTTCTAAAACAGAAATTTAAAAGCATACAAGTCAGGATTGAACAGTCTAAATTGATGCTGATCTATGGCATAAAACAACAAGCTGCACATAGACATTATTTTGCAGAAATTAAATCAAAATGGAAGGCTTAAGATCTGAAAGTTCTAAACACGGCCTTCTCTTTTCTTCAGCTCTGTTTTTACTTATGTTTGAGCTGTCTTTTCTTTATCAACTGGTTCAGATTTTAGGTTGATTAGAACCAGTTTACCTCTGTTTTTGACTCACAGTTTAAACATATTAGAGTCATTCTTCTCTTGAAAACTAACGTTCAGATTTTGAGCATGTTTGAAGCTTTAATTTCTAGTGATAAGCCAAGATTAAGTTGTTTGGAAAATCGAATTCACTAACCTATTAGAAGTCAATTTAAAACTAATTAGCCATGATTAGGCTGTATGGCTAACTAGGAGTGTGTTTTTAGTAGTGGCATTTGAGCTTGCACACTTTCAAATTTTTCTTCTCTTTTTTGGTATGGGGCTGTACCTTTATTGTTTTTTGCAATCCGCCCTCTTTCTTTCTTTTATTGTTTTTGTATTTTTATTTTTCTAACTTTGAATGCAACGTTTAGATTATGATATTTAAAATGAAAAATAAAATGCTTTGAAACTCAGCTCACAGCGAAGTAGTGTTTTGCATCTGCAGTAAACGGAGACCTCCATCTGAGATCTTCTCCATTCAATTGCTAGAAAAAATGCATTATGACCTCTCAGCCATAGATAATATGAGGCCTTTCTGCAGTTCTCAAATTATATGCTTTTCCCTTCTCTTCTCTCCTTATAATCTTACATTTAAAACAACATTTTCTAAGCTGGAAATTGTTTTATAAATCTCCTTATCAAATGTTTCTTTACATTTCTTTGGACTAAAATTAACACTCATGGAGCTTCTTTCTGATTCTGTAAATGGATGGTTTGGTTGATTCTCCTCTGCATATGTAGGTTTTAAACCTGAACATAAATTATCTACTCACGAATCTTATAACAGAAGATAAAAAATAGCGAGAGCATAAAACATAAAACAGATAAACACAGAGATTTTCCCCTGGATCCCAAATCGGGATGACCAACTTGATTTTTCATTATATTCCTTTTAGTGTTACAACACATATATATACACGCCGAAGCATACATAAACCCCAATCCATAAACCCTGGATTAGAACATAACCGTAGTTCCCTTAACCGGATCTACAAAAATACTAGGGGCCGAAAACCATCGTGCCCCAATACCATGTGAAAAACCATGCACAAAACCATGGACGCGGACTACCCCAAAACCATGCACCGGACTACCCATGTGCATGCTTAGTCGTGGAAAGAATATAACACATACCCAACAGCATATCATTCTCTTCAACCTGCACTTCTTGAAGGAGTTTCATCACTAGAACTCCTAATGAGGTGGGAAAAACTGCATCCATGCCATAGACCAGCTGAGAGGGGGACATATTTATTGACTTCTTTTTAGTTAACCTATCAGCCCATAAGGCATGAACCAACTTACTGTGCCATGATTTCTGATTATGCTCCAACAACCTTTTGATGATATTGATGAGGTTCTTGTTGGAAGATTCAGCTAATCCATTTCCTTGGGGATAGTAAGTAGTAGAATGGCCCAAGGTTATGTGGTATTTGTAACATAAATCAACCATTTTCTTAGATTTAAAAGCAACAGAATTATCTGTTATGATTTTTCTGGGACAACCAAATCTGGATAGGATATTTGTTTCAAGGAACTTGATAATGACAAAGTCATTAGCATTTCTAGAGGGTATAGATTCTATCCACTTGGTAAAGAAGTCAGTGGCCATGAGGATCCACTTATGTTGGGCTGAGGAAGATGGGTGAATTTCCCCAATGAAGTCTAAACCCCATTGTTGAAAAGGTGCCTCAACTCTGATAGGATGTAATGGTAAGGGAAGGAGTTTTCTTTTGCCATAAAAAAATTGACACTTATGGCAAGACATGACCAACTTCTGAGTATCTGGGAAAAGGGTAGGCCAATAGTGACAAGATCTAAGAATTTTGTTTGCTGTGGACTTCCAGTAGAGGTGTCCTCCACATTCTCCGTCATGCAACTTATGCATGATTTTTCCTACATCATCTTCAAGTAAACATTTAAGCAAAATTCCAACAACATTTTTCCAATATAATACCCCATCTAAGATGCAATAACTCAAAGCTTTTTGTTTCAAAAATCTAGCTTTTGTTTTAGACAAAGAAGGAGGGGCATTCAAATATAAAAGCATGTAAATAATGTCAGCATACCAAGGAGAATTCAAAAATGTTTCTTCAATGAAAGGAGCAGTAGAGTCTTCTATTTCTTCCAACACATCTACCATATTCATGTCTAGTGCTTGGAAGTTAGACTCAGCCATAAGTTTTGCTAATCCTTGCCCTTTAACTAGTTTGGTGGGATTGATTTCTAAGTCATATTCAAGAATAGTTGCAATCCATTTTCCCCTTTTACCATTAGGGTCTTGACTTAGAATGTCCTTGACAACAGTATGCAGAACAAAAGAAATTATGTGAGAGTGTAAAATATAGACTCTAAAGTCCTTCAAAGCTTTCACTAATGCTAAGGCTTGCTTCTCCATGATGCTATATTTGAGAGGAGCATCTCTTAAGGTCCTACTAAGGAAGGACATTGCTTGTTCTTGCCCCAAGTCATTCTTTTGAAATAACACTGCAGCTATGGTATGCTCAGATGCAAAAGAAAAGATATACAAGTCTTTGGTGAAATCTGGACTGATCAAGACTGGTGTTTGAGCAAGAGCTTGTTTGACTAGTTCGAATGATTGTTTAGCTGGTAAAGTCCATTTTACACCTACATATTTCTTAAGCATGTTTGTAATTTTTTTCAATAGCTCACCAAGGTTGGGGATAAACCTCCTCAAAAAATTAATCTTTCCAATGAAAGATTGTAATTATTTGAGGCTTCCTGGATGGCTAATTTGTAATATGCCATCTATCCTTGTGGGGTCTATTTTGATTCCCTCTTCTGAAATTATATGGCCAAGAAATTTACCTTCTTGGAGACCAAAGAGTGTCTTCTTGGCATTCAATGACAGGCCAAATTTCCTACACTTCTAAAAAATTTTTCTTAAGTGAATCAAATTTTCTTCATCAGCTTTTGAGAAAATGGTTATGTCATCAAGGTAAATGATTATGAAATAGCCAATATCTTTAGAGAAGGCTATGTCCATGGCCCTTTGAAATGTGGCCCCTGCATTCATCAATCCGAAAGGAATTTTGACAAACATAAAGGTGCCATAAGGTGTGGTAAAAGCAGTTTTGATTTGATCACTTGGGAGCACTAACACCTGGTTGTAACCCGAGAAACCATCTAAGAGGGATATCCTTTTTGACCCAACTACCCTTTGAAGTATATGGTCCATCTTGGGTAAGGAGTAGTTGTCTTTTAGAGAGGCTCTATTTAAATTTCTGAAGTCAATACAGAGCTTGAATTCCCCTGTCTTCTTTCTAACATAAACTAAGTTTGATACCCATTCTGAATATCTAATTGGTACTATGATCCCAACATCATGCATATTTTTGATTTCTACTTTGACTAAAGGTAGTAAAATAGGGTTTATTCTCCTTAGCTTTTGTTTGAAAGGCTTTTGATTTTCTTTGAGAGGGATTTTTTGCTGAATGATGTTGGTATCATACGATTTCAGGTCTTTGAACCCCCAAGAAAAAGCATCTTTAAACTGTTTGAAAAACTCTATTTATTGCAATTTTATGTGAGCTGGGAGAGTGTTAGATATTTTAATCATCTTGGGTTCTGCTAGGCTGCCTATGTTATGTTCTTCTACATCTGTTTCCACAGGCTCCATTCTTGGTTCTTTGGCTATATCGTTAAAGTCGTAAAGGTGTTTTAAAGGTGTTAGACCTCTTGGAATTGTATCATTCTTACATTGTAAAACTTCCAAGTCTTCTTGGTCTGCGTTGTCAATTAAATCTACTTCAAAAGGATTCTCATAATGATTTATATCAGCAGAATATGTTATTTCAACTTCTGGGATTTGTTCAATATACAAACAGTTTTCTTTATGGCTGGTTTCTGATATTGGTATGTTGAAATCATTTTCTGATTTTAAGAAATCATCTATGTGTTTGTCAGAATCAAACACTTGCCAGTGATCTTCATTATCAGGCACTGCAGGCTTGTGTTTTACCTTTACGCTAAGCTTTTCATTTATCTAAGGTATTTGGTAGTTGCTGGCATTGAAAGCGAGTTCATTGCTAGATGATTTAGTGCTATAGGAATGAAAATAAGTTCATACTTTTCAAAGGTTTTTAATAAATCAAGGGCAGCTTTATGATATTCCCTAAACCTTGGATTTATAGCTGATTATTATCCTTTGATTTGTCTTATCATAAGTTCAGAATCTCCTAAGATTGATATCTTTTGGGCCTCTAATTGTTTAAGCAACTGTAAGCCTAGAAGAAGTTCTTCGTACTCAGCAATATTGTTAGTGCATGGGAAATCTAATTTATATGAAAAAATCTGATTCGTATTTTGAATCCAAACACCTGCCCCTGCACTTGTTTTATTACAGGATCCATCAAAGTTTATTGTCCAAAGTATATTTGCCTCATTTTCATTTTCTTGTTTCTGTTGATTGTCAATGTTTTGCATCTGATTTGAGGGAAGTTCTTATTGCTCTGGTAAACTGGTTGGGTCTATGTTTTCCTTTTCTTGTTGAGTAATTTCATATTTGTTGTACAAGATAAAGGAATCTAAACTTTATTGAATGGAATAGATTGGAGAGTTGGTTGGTTTATCTATGTTTCTGACCATGTACTTCATGCGAGATTCCCTATAAAGTATTTTGTTTTGGTTAAAAATAGGTATGGTGGCGTAACACATGTCCATTTGAAGGCTTCCCTGAAGTTTGGCTCCCCATGATCTTGATAAGAGCATGCCATACTTAGGGGGAATGTCAGCTACAACTATGTCCATTACTAGACTCTTAGCAGGGATTTGAGCTAAGTTAACACATAAATCTTTGATTAAACCCAAACATTTGACTCTGCTTGAGTCAAAGGAATACAAATCTTTGTATGGTTTAGTAATTTCTAAGCCTAAGATTTCCATTACTACCTTGGGCATCAGATTGTGTGAAGCTCCAGAATCTAGCATGACATTGTGTACAATTTTCTCATGTATGTTCAAACTAACATAGAAGGGAGGGACAACCTCTTCTTGGTATTTTCCTTCAACTTCTGGACCAAACAACAACTCAGGCTTGTCATCTGTCAAGTTTAAGGTGTCAGTATCACTTCCTAGGTTCAAATCTTTTAAAACTTGGTTTTTGTACACTTCTTGGGTTACTAGTTCAGCTAGGGTGATGGAAATTTTTATCTTGGCAATCTCTCCCTCAAGGCTGAAACCAACAATTGATTTGTTCATATTTACATCTGTTTTTTCAATTGAATTCGTTTCAGCAGTTTTGATTTGATGAAATTTGTTTGGATTGGTAATTGGGATAGTTTTGTTAGGATCAATAGCTGAAGTGATAGGGGTACTCTATTCAACATTTGGTTGGATGTTTTTCTCTTTGTTTAAATCTAGTTTTTTAGCCAAAGTGATGGGTTTTCCTGCTGTCTTCTTAGGATGAATTTCTGCGTTTTTCTTGACAGCAGTCCTAGTGTTCTTATCTTTCGAATTGTCTAAGTTCCCTTTGCTCCTAATATCATATTTTTTGTGTACCTCCATGATTGCATTTTCAAACCCCAATCTATAATCATCAGAATCTTTGTGGGTGTTTGTATTTTGATCAGAGAAGAAACCTTGTTCTTCCTTAGCGAGGAAAACATCAGCCCCACTGTCTGATCCAATAAAGTTTACATGGGCTTCCCCCAACCTTTCCATTTCCTTGTCTTGCTCATATTGATCCACATATTTTTGTTGGAAGGGAGGTCTAACCTGTTGGTCACTTTATTTTTTGCTTATCTTGATCGTTTTCTCTTCTATAATTCTGATTTCTATTTCTATTTTGGTTATTTTAAGATTCTCTTGGTGGCACTCTATCATTCAAGTTGATATTTTCGAGCATCCTCTCCATTACCTTCACTAGGTTGTTTATTTTAGTGTCAAAAGTTGAAGTTGAGGGTGCAATGTCATCTTTATAAGTTACCCTCTTCTCTGATCTCAACCTATTTCTCTTCTCAATTATTTTTGCTTCTACACTCACAGCTCCCTTATTCATGTCTTCTAATGTTAAGTAATCTCTCTCGCTCAACTGATAAGCCATTTCAACGTTAAAGCCTTCGGGATACCTTACTAAGGCCATGCCTTGGGAAGGTTTCATGTGAGGTGGAAGAGCATTGTAAACAATATTGAACCTAGTGGAGTAGTCATGAACACTCTCCCCTTGATTTATTTTGAGGCTGCTATACTCTGATAGTATTTGGAGAGGGTTCTTTTTTAGTTCCCATTTGTTGAAGAATGTTTGATGCAAAGCAGGGAGATCATTTATGATGTTAGGAGGTAGGTTTTTAAACCACTTCTTTACATATCCTCCTAAAATTTGGGCGAAGATCCTCATCCTCACAGTTTCTTCTTCTATCTCCATGTAATCGAATACATCTTCCATCCTATCTATATGATGTTGAGCTGTTGTAGACTCTTTTCCAGTGAAATGAGGAATTTTGGATTGGTAATCATTTGGTAAGGGAAGTAGAGGTGGTGGTAACACTAATGGGGCATACCATGTTGCCATGGTTGGAAATAAGGGTGGATTTGAAAAAGGTGGATTTACAAGAGCGAAAGTGGGTTGAACAGGAGTGTTTTGCACAGTGGTAGTACGGATTGGAGTGGAAGAAACACTTGGGCCAGAAAACTGATTTTGAGCGGACTTGTTATGGAAAAGGCTAAAGTGATGAAGAAGCTGGGAATCAGGAGGAGTGGAAGGTGAGGCTTCTTTACTGAAGCTTTGTTGCAAATCTGCAATGTCAATGTCAGTTTGGTTTAAATAACCTTGAGATCTGGTTCTAAAGATGTTCTTTGTACGATGTAAATCAAAGTGTGAATCCTCTACGACAGAAAGGTTTTAAGGGACAGACTTTGTTCTTAAGAGGCTCCTATTAGCAGCTGATTTTCCAGACTTAGAAGTCTGCCACATAATTCTCTCTGGATTTTCAACGATTAAAGGAGGATTTGGGTCTAGATGGGATCTAGTGTTGATCCTATGTGAAGCTAGATTGCATTTCAAAAATGGGAGAGGTTAAAGTTTTAGGGACTGTTTTTGGGAGTTTTACCTCTCACGATGTCTTATCTAGTATAGGAATAGGCTTCTAAAATTCTTCAAGGCTGGTTAACACAATACTAAAGAGATCTTGGGACCTATATGAGTAATAGGCCTACTTGGGCTAGTGGAGTTGCCAGGTGGAAACTATTTAGCTTCTATGAAGGTAAAATATTCGATGGTTCCACCACCATGTTTATTATGAAGCCAAACTAAAATGTTTTTGGGTTTTTTCGAGTTATTTCGGTCTTATAGGTTATGAGAGTGTCCTAAATCTGATTTAACACTTAGCTAAGGTGTTTAAACATACAGAGTTCACTCTTATGGCCTGTTAACTGGTTCCTTCAAGGTTTGATGAGGTCCTAGGAGAATCCTAAGGTTACTTAGTTTGTCACTGATTCAATTAAGTCCTATCATGATTAATATTTTTTTTAGGTAGTGCTTGAAGAAGGCTACTTATGTTATACTGGAAAGTGAGTGCTTTGCTTTAAATATTTTACTCAGAGTCCCACCGTGATTGCCATTATTTTGGGCCCCCGTGTTTTGATAGTTTGGAAAATCAAAAGACAAGGAAACATCAGAACCAATCTTTAGAGTTGCAGGATCTAGTCCTCCTGCTCTCAAAGAGGGATCTCTCAATTATTTGTTTTTTTCAAAGGTTTATCTTGTGTGCTTTGAGTATTGGTTTTAGACTAGTTATTGAGTGCAAGTGTTTGTTTGTTTGTTTGGTTGAATTGATACAACAGAACATAAAAGGTCTAGGAAAGATAGATAGGAAGGGGAAATGTTAGTTTCATTGGGAAATGGAGTCAAAAAGAGGTTATGACAAACTTATCAATGGATATGGGATATCAAAGGGAAAATCTAACTTGGCCACAGGATCCTTTGGTTTTGAATGAGATGGACATTAATGGTTTAGAAAAGAGAAGTTCAATTCTCAACAAAGGGAATTTCAAATCACAACTTGAACAATAAAGAGTTATCTGATAGACAGGGCTAACCATGAATTATACAAATCACACTTTAAGCAAATAATGAATTAAAAACAACTTTTAAAATGAAATCCAAGATTCGGGGAACACCCTATTTCCTCAAAGATTTTATTTCAAATGACTTAGAAAACATAAAAGATTCACTGATAATTACGGTCATAGAAGAGAGAACACCTAAATACATATATGATCACAACTATAAAGACATTTAAGCCAAATGTTCAAGCAAGGACAAGGGGCATGATTAGAAAAAACCTCCTTGGCTCACTGTAAACAAAGATACTTCAAAGGGAGACTTCAATAATAGCCTTTAAGTGGCAGCAGACAAGCAGGGAGAACCATAAATCATGATGAAACCAAATATTCGAACTATTAGAGAAATAAACAAGCATGAGGACTAAAGAGAGAGATTAAAGACTCTAAAATACCTCAACAGAAGAAAACATAAAATAGTGAAGGATAAACAGGTCTAAGGTGCTTCCAAGAGTCATTTCTTAGCCTAAAACTTTCATCCTACTGTAGTAAGAATTTATGGAACAAAATGAAAACAGGGGAGAACATTAAACAGTTTAGAATACTTCACCAACAGCTAAGCTCATGGATCTAATGATAGAGCCTTCTCAAGAACAAGCATGTAACAACATCATTAGAGCTTCCAAGACTTCAATTTCTTCTTCAACTTCAACAGACTATGTATTATTTCAGAGAGTTTCAGTATTACAACTAGTGATCAACCAACGTTTACAATGAACTCCTCAATAAGATTTTATAGAAGGATGAGGAGGTCAAAAGAGAAAATATATATGGGTTCAATTAATACAGTTAATGCTTCTCGGCCTTTGAGGGGCTCGATGGAGAAGTTTACAGATGTTTTTCTGTATTAATTGTATTACATTTAAGAATTGAGCTCGGTGGAGAGCTTTTGTTGACTTTGAGGCTCTGTGTCATATTTGTAGTCACTCAGCAGATATTTTACAATAATTTTTTCGGCTGAATTAACTGTTCGGCTGTCGTGAGGCAAATTTCCTCTATTCTGGTCATTACTCGGCCTGTGTTGAATGTTGTGAGGCCACATGTGGCAATCTGGTAGCTGAGAGGAATCAATTTTCCTCTGATGTGGCAGTGGAGGCATCCTTTGTTTAATAAATATTCTTTATTTTCCTTTAACTGTGTTTAATTTAGTGGATTAGGATTTTGATAATCGACCTTAGACGTAATCCATTAAACCGTGGAATTAATCTTCAATCTTCGGTTCTGCTGTGGCTAGGTCTTCAACACTAATACTCTTTGATTTGATTTAATCTTACTGTGTCTTGTTGATGTGTAGGTGCCGCAGAGGGTTCATAATAATATCAGTGCTCATGATGCACTGATAAACCTTGATGGGAACCTTTGCCAAGAGATTTCTTTGATAATCAAAGGCCTAGAGAGTCGTCAGTCTCGGCCTTCCATTTTATATAAAATATTTGAAAAACCTTTGAAGTCCTACAAAAACCAAGAAATAATTATGAAATCCTGCATTTATTGGGTAAAAATGCTTAGGAGGCTGTGGTTAGGAGCATGGCCGTTGGATGATAGCATCCAATGGTGGAGATTGTGTGCGAAGATTAAAAAGGGAAGCGGTTGATGAATAAGCGGTGGAGTTTTTAAGTCAGATCTATTGATCTATGTTTGATCAACGGTTGAGATTAGTCGTGAATATACAAAGTGAAAGAGTCACTTCATAGGCGAAAAATGCGAAAAAACAGTTTTAAAACCTTAATCAACAATGATAAAGGTTAAGAGTAAATAGGGGTTTTTGAAAAGGATCTAGGCCGTCGGATCGTTTTGGATCCAGAGATCAACGACTGTGATTGGACGTTGAAGGCCCTTTGGTGAAGGCGGGGTGCGATAGTTGAAATGCGATATTGAATCTGAGTCATTGATCTGTAGAGATCAATGGTGGGGAGCGCACATGATACAATATAATAGAAAATAAGGAAAGTGGTTTTGGGAGGGAAAACCACGGGTTTCGCGCGGCAGAGGGGCAAGAAAACGATATTAGCTTTTTGGATGCGATATGTGTTAGAGGCTGACACATGGCCTTTGAAAACAACTTATATCGCGCAGCTCTTGGGAAAATAACCTTCGCGCTTGAAGTAACATGAAAACACGCATCATCTGTTGGATCTGGGATCTCAGATCTAACGGTTAAGAGTGAGCACGATATAGACCAGATGCGCGACAGATAAATGGCAGGGTGGTTTTATTATGGACCGTCCAATCAGGGGATCGACGACGAAGATCAGATTTGGAGGGAGGTAGGACCCACAGGGGTCAGGGCTATCGGAGTTAATAAGGGCTGTCAGATGTAAAGGATCAACAGTCAGGATTGAAACTGATGTTGAACGAAATAATATACAAGGCGGAGAAAGGTTAAATATGGGCCATTGATCTGCAGAGATCAACGACTGAGATTGGTCATAAAACATTACACAAGGGGTATATTATTTTAAACAAAAGTTGGGAGATGCGATCTGGACCGTCTGATCTGGACACGTGGATGGTCCAAATGCAATCAGAGCTTCGCGATCAGTGGAGGCAATGGAGAGAGGTGCGCTGAAGCGATTTGACTGTGGATCGTCGATCTGCAGATCAGATCGATGGTGGAGGATGGATCTGGGAAGTTCAATTGGAAGGGGGAATAAAATGTGCCCGATAAAACTTGCGATGCGATATTGCACGATCTGTCTTATCACTTCAGATCGACGGTGGAGATTATCTCAAATATTTGACCGGCGAAAAACCCTTTAAAACATATGAAAACTAAAAATTAATGAAATACAAAGGTTTTGGCTTCAGGGGTGGGTTATATAAAAGGCTTGGCACTCGACTGCGAGGCCGTTGGTTCGTATGAAAAAGCAAAGGCCCAGGGCTTATATGTATAAGGGCCAATCGGAATCAGGGTGAGGAGATGGGATTTTCAATCTACCCTTTTGAATTTCTCCGATGTGATAACTTGTGGATCGTTGATCGGGTTTAAAGATCAACATTGTTTATTAATAATAAGATTGCATCGGCGCGTTTAGTTCAAAAATTAGGAAAAAGGGGTTTTTATGATTTTCAAAGGAAAATTACATTGCAGATGGGTTTATTTTACACACTTTAGGACCCTATTGCGGGCCCAATTTTTTATATGAAGCGGTAATGGGATCGAGGCTTACAAACAATGGGGCTCATCGGATCGGAGGTCTTAATACAACAAAAAGACTTGTGTGCTCTGATTATTGCCGATGCGATAAGCTCCCGACTGGGTTAGTGCCTGGTTCTAGGGCGTGGGCACATGTGGGAAAGTGGTTAGGACTTAGCCTAAAGGGGCTTAAACTCATAGTAAATTTTTTTTTTTTTTTTTATGAAATTTTCCAAGGTTTTGATGGATTTGGGGGTTTCGGCAAGGTTCACAAGTGAGTTTTAAACCTTGTAAAAAGAGATTTTATGAAGGGGAAAAGGGAATAAATTAAAAATAGAGGAATTTGATGGGGGAAAAAGGGGATAAAATGAAGGTTAGTTTCGAGTGAGGGAAGGGGAAAAATGGATTTTTGCAGCAGTCTTTTCTCTATGAAAATAGCAGAATTTCTGAGTTATAAAGGGAAACAACAGTGAAGATTAAACAAAGGGCATGATGTCTCCATGAGTCTTCAAGAGATAACACTTTTAGCGATAAAAATTGTTTCTTGAAGACTCAAAAAATGACTTATCCACCTTTTGATATAACAAATTTTATAGGCGGATAACACTCATAACTCCCCTCTTTGACATGCCAAATGCCAAAGTCACATGCCAGAATGATGCTATATATGGAATATCCCTTCCTATGTGGAAGTATATTCTTATCCTAAATGGCTATGAAGTAGCCCCCTTGCACCATGATTATGCCACCATATACTCCTGGAACATCATGCAAGGTTTGGGATAATTTCAACCCATACTCTCCTAAGAGTAACCAAAGAAACAATAACTCTTGTTGCCTCCTCATAACATGATGATTGACATGAAAAATATCACATCAGCCGAATATAACCAAACTCCTTGCTACCAAATGATGTAAGTGTCATGCCATGTCCCAAACAATGATACACCACTTGGCATAGGATATGTCATGTGATGGCAAAACTCTCTCAAGAGTAGCCAGCGCAACCATGCCTCTTGCTTCCCTGTGTCATAGATCTACAAGTGGCTCACCAACTCCTTGCTCATCATCCTCACCCATCGATCCAACTATGGGTGTCTCCTATCATGCTCCAAGTTGGTATCCCTCCAATGGATAATACCATCCTCCCAAATCTGATGACTATCCTTGCACTCTATGATATGTTGAAGTGCGACCTCCTAGGGATCTCTATATAAATACCACTCATCAATGCCCAAGTTGAACCCATAAGGTTCCAAATATGTTGTAGTGAAAATATTCTCATTGAGCTATGAGGTGCTCATCAAGAAGGATCTATCATAATAATGGAAGATTTTATCCATAATAATATGTCTCGCATCAACCATCTGCCTATCCCATGCTACATAAGTAGAATGGTCATCGGAATGCTCCAATAATAGTTGGGCCCCCAACTCATCACTGCTGCTCAATGAGAGTTCTACTGATCTCCATAATGGTGCATCTTTTGTCTCATTATCATGCACAATGTCTAACACATAGTTCTGCATTGGACTGATTAGAATTATGCTCATCCTATCCTCCAAAACTCTACACTCCAACCTAAAGTATTGTGTGCAACTCAACAATGAGAAACCAGGATGGTTATGCATATCCTCGTTGAACCGGTCAAGGGTCCTCTGTGCAGTGATAGTTTGCTGTTCCAAATCAACAATATGCTTTAAACCTTGGTCATGCAATTACCCTGACGGCATATCCCCACAAATCTCCATCTGATGTGCTGAAATAATATGGGGTGGAAATGTTTTCATACCTTGGATAAGATGATCCTTGGGAACATCTTGTATAGCTACAAGGGTTCCTCCTACTGGTGTAATGACTCCTCCAACTGCTGGTGATGGTGATGGATGCCCCTCTACTACTGCACTAGTGCTGGTATATGTTTTCTCTTCCTCATGCATCTCCTGAATAATGCATGGGACTCTCAATGTCAAGATATCAAGACCATCTTGCAAAGGTGCAAGTGTTCCTTCTCCTAATGCAAATAATCTTGCAGCTGAAGGTGGTGGAAGTTGCTCCTCTTCCGAAGTGATAATTCTGACATTTTCCCTTGTCTCCTCATGTGCTTTCTCATCTATGTCAGGAAATATCTCAATAGGAATTACCTCCAGTTTCCTCTTATCAAACTTCTTGATCAGCCTTTGAGTAAAATCTTCATAAGCAGTCACTCTTGCATGTTTCAAATGGCTTAACCACCAAACGTTTGCCTCCGCCTCAAGGTGCAGCACTGCAATCTCAATAGCTTATCTTTCTGCTACTATATGTAGCAGGAAGAATGCATCTAACTTCTTTCTCCAAGCGTTTTTTGTGCTTGTGGATGACCCATAAAAATTAGAGAATAGAAATCTATTCTATCTTTTTCTTCTACTATTGCTGCAAGGCATCCTCTATTTTTTGATCTGAATGATTTGATGGAGAGTTAGATTCTCCTTAAAATCCCTTGATTGAGATTTTTACTCTACAATATAATCACTTAGAGTCTCATGACCTAAGTTTCCTCCATTTGCATGCCTTTCACCTTCCTCTTCAGAAAAAGTGGACATAGTAGAGTTCTTTGGAGCTCTATGCAATACTAGTTTGTTTTGCTGCTAATAGGAAGTGCTTTGACCTTCCACATCTTGAAACCCTCTTGAGGTCTCCTTGTGTCTCTCCCTTCTAATTTTTTTGACCTCCTTAGAGAGGCCTTGCATAGATCTGAAAAGAAATGAGGAAAAACTCATTCCTTCCATCATTATGGATCTCTTCTTCTTGCGTCATAAGATGTATTTCCCACAAGCTGAGCCAGAGATCATGCTATGATAGCACTGTAATATCCCAAAATGGAAAAGACAGGAATATAGAACATAAACTGGAAAATGGAGTGATACATTAACACATAAAATGTAAGCAGATCATATATCCATCATATTAAACTTATAATAACAAATGTGTACAATATCTTGAGGAAAAAGACACTCAAGTTAGGCAAAAAAATCCTCTAGAGACCTAGTACATAAAATATAAAGCACAACTACTATACAAGAATGCTGAAGGTTAAGATAGCACAATTTTAGCTGGGGCCTATTTTTCCTGTAAATGTAAACACATGGATCTACTGATAGGGTTCTTATAACATGTTAGGATCAAAGCTCCAGGCCTTCTAGCACTATTCCAAAATAACCCAGAAGGGGTTTCCGAAAATAATCAAAATGCAGAATATACAAAATGTGGCCCTAGGGATGAATAATTCTCTGCAACTAGAGGCTGATAGAAGGTGGCTTATCTTATGTAGAAATGGCTGATATCCCTCCATACTACCTTTCCGGAGAAAAATCTGATCCCTTTACTCTAAAATAGGGTTAAGAACTTGGGTAATTTACCTCCAACTACAACTGCACTGCAAAATAACGTAGTTTCTGGAGGAGACTGCACTGGGGGTGAATTTTGTTGCGTGGGCTCCACTGGAAAACAAGCTTAGAAATTGGGTTTCTCAACCCTCCACTACTGTAAACATACAACAAAACACAATCTGGAAGGAGAATGTGCTGGGAATAATGGTTGAATCTTGGCCTAAAGCCAGATAGTGGAAATGATGCTCAATAAACCTCTCCTGAGTAGGAACTCGAAGTCCGCCGAGGATGAGGGTGGGAAACAACACAACAAACAAGACCAATACAATATCATACAAGACCAATACAATATCAATAATCCAAAGCATGCCTTCTATGGCTGCCATCCTCTTCCTTTTATGCTTGGTGAGCTTCCTCACCTTGGGTCCCACTCATTAAAGGAGTTACTCTCATGCACACATGCCTCCTCTATGACTACATTGTCTTCCATTAATCCTCCACTATCTCCATAACATCTTCGTTGATTTGGTCAACATTGATCTTCTCCACATTCTTTAGGGTATGTTCACACCTCAAGGTGCTTTATACAACTAATACAATGATCCATATTCACATTAGAAGTGGTTTTTATTCCTACTAAAGAGATTAATGGGTCTCTCTACCCACTTATTCACCTATCTTTTAATCAAAAGAAAAATTAATATTCCAACTCGCTAGAAGCTAATTAGGAATATTACAATATGTCCTAGATGCTAGCATATTAACATATATAATCTCATAAAGATAACATGAAATAAACTATTCAATATTATTAAGCATGTATAAGAGACACATAACACATGAACATCGGGAACATGATGGTACTTATTTTATTGATAACATGTACATAAAATATTAGAGAAATCACCTGAGATCTGCCACGACCTTGAGCAAAACCATCCTCTAGATTTCTCTAGCCCTAGCCTCACAAAGCTTCTTCCATAAATGGTGCACAAAGGATGTCACATAGAATGAGGGTGATCATAACAAGGAAAAAAGGGTTTCCTGAAGCTGGGAAGTGCAAGAGGCACAGGGGAAATATCAGAATTGATCAGGGCTATAACAGGTTATAATATCAATAATATTTTCTTTCTCCTCCCTTAGGCCATTCTCTTGAGGTGTATTTATACTTCTTCACATTAGTTTTTTCAGTTGGGGAACAGTTAGGCCACGGGCTGGGGTAGTTAAGTTTTAGGAAAAAATCGTAAACCCTGTCTCATTAATAGAGAATTATATATTTTTTAATAATTTAAATAGAATGCGTGGGTCAGCTATGGATGGACCCGCATGTGCATGCAGAAAAAACTGGGCATAGTCGCATATGGATTTTAAAATATTGTTTTTTTAGAAATGTGACCAAGTATGAATGGAAGGGCTTCCCAAGGCCAATGCTTAAGTCATCAAGTATACAGAGGTGATAATTGATGCTATAACACCTACTACATGGTATTTGGAAATGGATCTGTGTCGAGGGACTCGCCATTGGATTACAATGACTGACAATTTTTTGTCAACCTTTGGCTTGGTCGGGGGATCAGAGGGATTAGACGAAGCCTTGCAGGATATAGAATCACTTATCTTTGATGATTCCCGGCCTCGGCTAGAATGTTCTGTGCCAACATGGGAAGTGTATATGCAAGATATTTTCAACTGTAGGAACCTGTCAGTAGAAGATAAGGAAGAAGATCCAAGAAATATCAACACACATGATTCCGAGGGAGAGCACATGGTAGCAGGGCCCTTATTAGGAATGGTGGATGTAACTAAGCCCCTGAAGTTGAAGGAAGTCAACATTGGGACATAAGAACAACTCAAGTTGGAAAAAATAGGATATTACTGGGATGATGACACAGTGGGAAAGGTTATAGATCTGTTGACAGAGTATCAGGACCTGTTTCCTGCGAAGTTGTCTGAGATCAAAGGAATTGTAGGATATTTAGGCGTTATGAAGATCACACTAAAACCAAATGCATGCCATGTCAAGCAGCGACCATACTAATTAAACCCTAAGTATAAGCAGAAAGTGAAAGAGGAAATAAAGAAGATGCAGGAATCATCGAGCCTGTGGAGCAGTCTGATTGGGTGAGCCCAATGGTTGTTCAAGAAAAGAAGACTAAGGGAGAGATAAGGATTTGCGTGGATCTGTGCAAGCTGAACGATGCATGTGTGCATGAACCCTTCCCTACTTCATTTTCAGATGAGATCTTGGATAATGTGGGAGGACAAGAGGCTTACTTGTTCACTTATGGATTTTCAGGATACCACAAGATCAGGATTGTACCAGAAGACTGAAGCAAGACCAATTTTGCAACAGAATGGGGTTATTTCCAATACATAGTCATGAATTTTAGATTGAAGAATGCACCTACTATATTCACGCACGTATTAGTAGTTGTGTTCAAAGAATTCATGCATAAGTTCTTGGAGGTGTATTTTGACTACTGGACTGTGTTTAGGCTGGCAAAGAAGCATGTTTCCAACTTGCACATGATGCTTGATACTTGTAGGAAGCATCAGATTTCTCTTAACTTGAAGAAATATATATTATGGATTCATTTTGGAATATTGTTGGGCCATATTGTGTGTAAGAAAGGGTTGATGGTAGATCCATAAAATATTGCAATTATTATCAACCTTGAAGTCCCTACCAATGAAAAACAACTGCACTCCATTCTGGGACACACTAGATATTACCGAAAGTTCATTAAGGGCTATGCTTTGATCACTATGCCTATGGAGAAATTGTCGAAGAAGGATGTGTCATTTTTATGGGATGAGGAATGTCAAAAGAGCTTTGAGCTGCTGAAGTAAAATATCATTACTACACCTATTCTAATATTCCCAGACTAGTCCAAGGTCTTCCATGTACATGTTGATGCATTCGGTATAGCACTTGGAGTTTTTTTAGTGCAACCAGGAGAAGGAGACATTGATCACCCCATTGATTTTGCCAGTAAGAAGCTCTCCAATGAAAAGAGAAACTACTCAACCACAGAAAGGGAAGGATTAGCCATGGTCTATGCTCTACAAAAATATAGGAACTATCTACTAGGAGGGCACTTTAAGATGTTCTCTGACCATTCTGCTTTGAAATACTTGGTCAATAAGCCTATGTCGGGGGGAATATTTGTAGATGGTTGTTTTTATTTCAAGAATATGACTTTGAAATCATTGTGAAGATTGGAAGATTGAATGTTGGACCTGATCACCGGTCACGCATCGAAAATGGGGAGGAACCAACCAACTTGGTGGAGGGACTACCTGATGCACAAATATTTTCAATTAAGGTTGTTGATGAACACTTTGCTAATATTATTCACTTTCCGACCACTGGAAGCGCGTCTTCTGAATATTCAGTGCAACAAAGGAAGGAGCTAGTTTCGCGCACAACTGATTTTACATTGATTGCTGGTCAATTGTACAAGATGGGAGCAGATGAAGTGCTAATCCTGTATGCTTTGGAACATGAAAGGTAGGACATATTATCTGAGGCTCATGGAGGAGTGGAGGTAGGAAAGTATGCAAGGAAGGCTACTGTGCAGAAGGTGTTTTTTGTTGGGTAATGGTGGCCCACACTACACATCGATGCACATGCATACTGTCAGGCTTGTAATGCATGCCAAACAATGGGGAAACCAATGCGCAGAGATGAAATGAACCTACAACCAGAGATGCCCGTGCAAGATTTTGATAAATAGGCTATAGATTTTTTTGGACCTATCAATCCTCCGGGGAAGAAAACTGGTGTGCGCTACATCATTATTGCCATAGATTATGTAACCAGATGGCCGGAAGCTAAGTTAGTCAAGGATTATAATGTAGATACTGTTGCACACTTCATTTTTGAAAATATCCCGACTCGATCTGGGTGTCCAAATATATTGATGAGTGATATGGGTACGCACTCTTTTAATGAGACCATTGAAGCTCTGACAGAGGAGTTTCAAATACATCACCAGAAGAGTACTCACCACTGACAGGAAAATGGTGCAGTAGAATCTTTCAAAAAAATATTGGAGAATGCACTCACAAAGATATGTAATGCAAATCGAAATGATTGGGACGTGCACATCCCTTCTGTGTTGTGGGATTATAGGACTACATGCAAGAAGTTGACTAGGAAAACACCCTTCAGGATAGTTTATGGGAAAGAAGAAATCATTCTAATGGAATATATTGTCCCAAGCCTACGCATCACAACATTCACTAATATGGCCGAGCCTGACATCATGGAGGAACAATTAGTGCAACTAGTTGCCTTAGAGGAGGATCGTTTCATTTCTATTTTTCATCAGCATGTGCAGAAGGCACACGAAAATGCCTGGCATGATAGACACATTTGATAGAAGGAATTCAAAGAAGGAGAGTTTGTTTTTTTATATGACAGTCAGTTTGGATTCCACCCAGGGAAGTTCAGGAAGCACTGGTTAGGGTGATACATTGTGAAATAGATCACTAATGGAGGTACAGTGTGCTTGGCTACGTTGCACGGCGAGAGTCTTCGCAGGTATTTCAATGGAATCCGAATAAAGCTATATAATGATAAATTTGTGCCTACCAAATGACTATATTTCTAGAGAATGGGAATCCAATTGTCTACGTGCTGCTTAGAGGAAATGCGTAGACATGTGCGACAAGAACATAAAGGAAGTGCGTAGCAGGAGAAACTAGCCATTGGAATAGTAAATCTGGGTGAAAAAGTGATTTTACCATTGGATGGAGTGGGTTTTTGACATTTAATAAGGATATCATACGAGATTTTTGACGATTTTTATGGGGGTAAGATGCATTTAATGAAGTTCCGACTGTTTTTACATTGGATCACCTATAAAAGGAGGGGCATGGGTCATATTTTGTTCCTTTGATGTCTGAGTTTATTGAGCCTTGAAATTCTCTGTGAATTGCGCAGTGAGTTCATATGTGAACACTGTATTTCTAGCCGTGAGACCCCCGCATCCAATGTAAGCAACCCAAATTCATTTTTAGACTAAGGAAGATGACCACGAATGAGCACTCCGCGTCACTCACAGCGTCTACGGAGCCTAGATCTAATGATGTTAATGAATTAGTACCAGAAATCCAAGAAGTCGTGTGCACGCCGACTAAAGGAAAGGGAAATATGACTAAGGGGTCATCTTCCAAGTGGTGGATGTCGCCTCGACAATTCACATCCTTGCACCAGGTAATGAAGGATAGGTCCCTTGCAGGCAACCCAACCAAGAGACACATGAGCATGACTGAGGAGGCCGTGCTCTTCGTCAACCCCATCTCATGGCTATCAAAATACTTTAAGCCACGCAGACCCTCTATGAGGGCGCCGAAAGATTTGGACATAATTCTTGCATACCTGCAGATGTCGTTGATCCCGTAGGAAGTCACTTTGGAGGGGGACATGTTTGAGAAACTCCCCCTGGTTAAATTTGATGACTATGATATGGGGAACAAGGATATGTTCCCTGAGATAGCGCATGAATATTACATGGAGCATGTATTGTTTGATGGAGTGGTGAAGGTAGAGCCTACGTTGTGGGCGCGTGGTTTGAGCAACGTAAGGATTCTCAATCTGCTGAGGATTCCCCACTTTGGCAGGTATCCCATCACCACCATCGGTGTGCGTTAGCTACTAGCTGTCATCCATGATGTATGTTTATGAATCACGAATAGAATCCCAATAGATGTCGCGCTAATCCATCGGATCACCAGCCTCTCCAAGAAGGGGCCCCATCCCATGTACAATTTTGGGAAAAGTAATGAGCTGAAAATCACTGCCAAATTTAAGAAGGATTAAAAGGTAGCGCCCGACTCCAGGGGGTTCCTATTACAACAAATCTCCGATCCAGTAGTACGTCTTGGAACCCTAGTCTTGGGATGCAAGCTAATGCACAAATGTTGACCTAAGGTGGTTCCTATGCAGATTATCACAATAGCGGGATAGTATGAGAAGGGAGTTAGTTATAATTGGTCCCAATATCTCTGCCAGGAATTCTTGGATAATGTGTGTGAGGTGAAAGAGGAAGGAAATAAGTTCGGCTACTCCTAGTTGCTTCTGTTGATTTCTTTAATTGCGTGGGAGATGCCAGAGGGCACAGTTCTCCCAGAGGTCCAATCTAGTGTTTGCGAAGGGGCATGTTATGCCAATCTATGGGATTTTCCATACCCATGTTCAAAGTCAACAAGAAATGTGTGTCTAATTTAATTTTCCCTTAATTAATTTGGATAATAAATTGTAATATTATCTCATAATCACTTATAATAGTTAATTGAGTGTGATAAAATCAGTTAGCTCATGAAATTCGAGTTGAGGGTGTTTGGTGAGGCATGTAGAGTGATTCTATTTGTTTTAGATTCAAATTTGTGTTAGTGTATTAGTTTAATGCATGAGAAAGCAGTTAAACTCAATTAAGTGAGTTAAAATCAGTTTAACTAGTTGTAATTGATTATTGCACTAGCGATAGGTCAAGTGAATTAAATTAGATTTAATTCACATGCAGTGATCTGTCAAGTAACTGATGATTTACTATATATAGCTGCATGCATGTCAGTTCTAATGAAGACCCAGTTGAGACATAGGTTAAAGGGATGTTAACTATCAGTTGTATTATTAGAAAACTGCCCTCATGCAGTAATACACCCATAGGATTTTCCATGAGCATCACGCAATTTTGGAAGGTTGAAATTCCTAAATAGTAGGGATTTAATTCTACAGGAATTGTACAAGCAAGGAAAGCTGAGCAAAGGTAGGTTGAGTAGAGGCAATAAATTGGCTAAGTATTTTTTGATTTTTTCCGGATCAGTGTGAGACAGTTGGTAGAGTGTAGCAGACTGTTGTGAGAAGAGTTAATTTTATTTTTTCATGATTACTTGGTTGAATATAAAATAGAATATAGAGGGTTTTTGAGCAGTAAGCTTTCCCCAAGAAAAATATATGTGTTGTGGATTGATTTGCTTCTTTCTTTTAATTGGTGTGATTGTGCGATCGTGTTTATTTTTCGCAATTAATTTGTAGAAGGATTTAGTATCTTGATTTAGCATATCGCATGATTAGATTGAATACGTTGGTATACATATTGTTTGTATAATTTCTACATGGTATTAGAGCATAGGAAATCACTATAGTTGAGAATAAATTGAGTTTGTCCTGAACAACATTCAAATTTGAAAAAATATTCTTCGGTGTGACAGGTAGATCAAGATGGCTTTCAATGGCTTGAGATTGGAATATGCACTCGAAGGAAGTTATAAATATATTGCATGGAAATACATAATGGAGGTAGTTCTGGAGGACAACGGGTTGAAATAATTCATTGATAATGATATTCCCAAGCCCGTTGCAGCAGACGTCACTCTTCTTAATGCTTGGTAAAAGAAGGTTGCAAAGGCGAGGAGGATCTTATTAAAGGGAGTTCAAGATCACATTGTCTCGAGTCTCCATGGAAAAGTGACTCCATATGCAATGCGGAAGGCTTTGAAAGATCCGTTTCAGAGAAGCAGTGACCACATAAAATTGGCACTGAAGGACAAGCTTAGGAAAATCAAAATGGAGAAAGGTGAAACTATTCCGAAATATTTAACCAAGTTCATCCAATGTCAATATGAGCTTTGGAGTGTCAGGATTACTGTAGCGGATGATGACTTGGTGAGCCTAGCACTTCCACACCTTCCCAAGAGTTGGCATAGTTATCAGGACTCTGTCAATGGGAGGGAGAAGCTACCAGATTGGGAGTGACTTTGGTTGGATTTGGTACAAGAAGAATTCAGGTGGAATACTAGGGATGGATCCTCATCCAAGACAGATGATGAGGAAAATTTTTCCTTGGATGGTAAGGCAAAGAAGGGGAAGGGAAAGAAATACTATTCCAAATCTAAGATCGGAAAAGAAGGCAAGAAGCGTGACATGTCCATACTGAAATGTTTTCATTTTCACGAACATGGAAATTATGCCACTAATTTTCCACAGAAGAAGAAGAATAACAAGAAGGCTTCAGGATTTGCAATGGGTGAATCTTTGGCTTCATAATTCGAGTTGGACTTCTTAGTCATCACATGCATGGTGTCTAGTGCGATGGGATTAGTGTGGTACATGGATAGTGGTGAATGTTTCCACATGACGGGAGACAAAGAACTCTTTAGTAGCTTGGAAGAGAAGGATCTTCAGATGCACATCAAGATGGGTGATTACGAGAGGTATAACGCTACTGGGATTGGTATAGTTACTTTCTAGAGACAGTCAGGTAAACCTTTGTTATTAAAATATGTCATGCATGTACCAGGCTTAAACAATATTTTAGTTTTAGTTTCTATGTTGGAGGATAGAGGATATGATGTGGTTTTTAGTGAAGGGAAAGCATTCCTTTGTCATAAAGCCATAGGAAAAGTTAAGAAGATTGGGGATTATGTGAAGAATATCTAAAAACTTGATATAGATGGTTGCGCAACATTTATGGGTAAAGAAGACAGAGTGGTGAGCCGGGATGAGGGTTAGTTATGGCATAGGAAATTGGGCCATCTACACCACCATGCTTTGAAGGTCATGCAACAGATTTCTACGGGGCTTCCAAAGGGTACTATTGGGCAGATAGACACATGCAAGGGATGTACCATGGGGAAGTATACAAAGGCCACTTTTCATGAGAAGGAGGACTGAGCAACGAAAATCCTTGAGAGAGTTCACTCAGATGTGTGTGGACCATTCTCTATAGCTTCTACAACAAAGCATAGTTATTATCTACTTCATGCAGAAGAAAAATCAGACGTTCTCAAAATTTTGTGAGTTCAAAGCACTGGTTGAGAAAGATACAGGGAAGCATGTGAAGGCTCTGAGGAATGAAAATGGTGGTGAGTACATCTAAAATGAATTCAAGAACTTTTGTAGCAAAGAAGGAATTTGGAGAGAGTTGATTGCACCTCATAACCCACAATAGAATGGGGTTGCAGAAAGAAAGAACAAAACAATTTTGGGTGTGGCACAAGCGATGTTACATGATTAGGGCCCACCATTTCATTTGTGGGCAGAGAAAATGTGCAACACAACCGTATTTGTGCAGAACTATAGTCCTCATCGGATACTTGGCATGCGTACACCAGAGTATAATTTTCCTGGTAAGAAAACTAATGTTTCATGTTTTAAATTTTTTGGCTCATCTGTCTATTGCCATGTGACCAAAGATTCCAGAAAGAAGCTATAACCAACAACTGAGTTTGGGATATTTGTGGGGTGTTATCACTGGAAAATCGAACAAGAAAAATGACATTATGAAATGTCAAGTAGAAGGATTTGTAGTGTTAGGAAACATTAGAGAATCTAAAAAATTTAAAAATATCTAAGGTCAAGAGGAAAAATGTCAAATTGTGCACCAAATACACAATCAAAACATTTTTATTCGATAGGCGTGTTGTTCTGTGCGACTTTCCCTCAAAAAGCTGCGCGGTCCTGGGAGTGGCAGAAGTCACCATCTAGGACCACTTGACACACTTCAGGAGATGACCCTATTCTTGAGGCCACCCAAGGATAGCTGCCTGGAGCCACCATGGGACCTCAAGTGAACACACAAAGGAATCAAGTGGGCACAAAAAGGAATCAACCATCTCTCTTGGATCGCCATCAACAAGTGCACCAAAAGAGGGAAGAAGGATTTTAATTTTTCTATAAATTTCCACCATGATAAGAACAAAACGAGAACACATTGTTATGTTGGCCAAATTTCCCATGAGAAACCAAGCAGTGTGTCATCTAGAGCAGCAGTAGAGTTAGAGGATTCAGTTGTTGGCCACCTAACAACTTCAGTCCCTTAGGAGAAGAGAGAGGCCTTGCAACAT
This sequence comes from Pinus albicaulis, assembly GCA_034641835.2. NCBI lineage: Eukaryota > Viridiplantae > Streptophyta > Pinopsida > Pinales > Pinaceae > Pinus > Pinus albicaulis. The sequence goes on along the minus strand of CM076584.1, from coordinate 866,113,758 downwards.
CAGCTCAAGGGTAAAAACCTCCTTGCATTGGGTCTTATAACTCCATAGTTCTAAGGATCCTTTGGAAAGTGTGTAACGTTTTACCTTTCTTACTAATTGCGGTCAATAAGAGGGGATTTTATTCCACCGTTTGTATTATTGTCTCATTTGATTGATTGTGAGCTTGTGTTTTTGTTTTAGTTTAGTTGTATTTCTTTTTCTTATATGCAGCATACTACATTACATAATTTAGTGTGTTTTATATGTATTAGCATGTGGTCACTATCCTGCTAACCATATTTTCTTCGTGTGACCATAGCTTGTAGGTTGAAACCATTCCTACCAAGCACTGGTGGTTCGGTACACTTGTTCACCAAAACCACCATTACAAGATTGGCGATTCCACTTGCTTTACCCTTTACTTAAGTGGTTGTGCTTGTTGCAGGGGCCTTCTCTCTGATCTCGAGTGTTGTTTGCACAACTCTTCTTCTTCTGTTCTCTTCTGATTCACCCAATGTGAAGATTTGCAGTTCAGGAGTTCCATAAATTTTTCTTGTAGGAAAAATATGCGCATTTTACTGAGACAGGCGTGATCGTCTGCATTTAGCTTGGTCCTGCATGTAGAGTTGTGCGCCTGTGTAATAAATTTCCTCACAGAAACCAGAGACCATATTTCTCATTCTTTTTCTTCAGTTTTTCCAATTGTAAAGTGACTGGGAGCCCAGAAAAAAACTTCCAGCACTATTTTTGTTGTCCCATGACTATTTAGAACATGCTTTTGGCCGCATTTTAGTATTTATAGTTTCATAGTTTTAAATTTTAAATTTTATCTTCACAAAACTCACATAGTTTAAGTAGGGGGAAATTGAGTGGAAAAAATCCACCCTTGCAATCTGAATTAGCTCATTTTGTGAAAATATACACCAAAAAACACATAGGTAATTAGCAGGAGTAAGTGGACCATCCACATATGCTTAGCTAGTTTCCATTTATTTCTTCCTCGTTGATCATTAATTTTAGTTTAAATTTTTGCACTAGGAATTAGAAACAAGACTTAGTTATCTTAGAGAAGAAAGTAATCTATACTTCCCTTGCACCTTTTGGTGACCCTGGGCATGCATATGAACACTCTCTTTTGATAATTTTCCATCCCCCTTTAGTAAATCATTTAGTTTAATTAGGCAAAATTGTAAGCGGCTCGATATCCGCATATCATTTTCTTATCGTAAGGAACAATAAAAACATAGATTAATAGGGGATGTGTAAAGGATCACCGCATATCCACATCTTAAAAATTTGTTATTGTTCACTTTCACTCACACACTTCCACACCTCAAGAAAACTAAGCCACCTTAAAACTAACCATAAGTGAACTCATTAAATCTCCCCACAGGAGCCACAGGATAAATAATAATTCAGGTTAGGGCCATGGGGGTAGGCATCCAATAAGCTGCCATGGCTAGTTTACATCTTGAAGCATAGAATTTGAATTTATAGGGAGCTTTAAACCCGTCTATCCGCCCACAGAAAAGAAAACCCTAGCGCCACAAAGACCCAATTTAGATGGGGTTAAGCTTAGGCTCAGTGTGTGCGGTATTATTTGGGGCTACCTGACACATCTAATTCTCGGTACTGGTAGCTGATTTACCAAGATTCTTAAGATTCGAATGCTTACGTGGGATGACGGTACTTAGTGGAAAAATCTAGGGAATCCTTCTCTATAGGTAATGGTGGAGGAAACACTAGATCCTCTACCCATTACCTTGGTCGAAAATGTGACTGTTGGAAGGTGTCACTAGTTCTTTCAAGAGGTTAGCCCCGATACCCACCAGAAGATATCTTCGCAAGACCTAGTTTCAATTGAGAGTGTGAGGACGTTTAGGTCTTTAAGATTTTGAGTATCACGCTTAAAAACAACCAAAACCATTTTGATTGATTGATCACATAGAACTAATCTAAAGGGAAATTAACCTTTTGTTTCACTTTGTTTTATGTATGTGGTCACCTTTTTTTCTTTGATATATAATCTCTCTCCTCTCATAGAACTGAAGAATATTTCCAAAACTATACCGAGTTGACACCATAACGGACCCAACAAGACCTCATCGATCTAGACGTATTTTGGATTTCCCCCCTTTAGCGAGAGGAGTTCTAGGTATTTCTCCATTTAGGAGTCAAATACATAACACTGCCACCCTTATTGATTCATCCTTTATCGGGGCATATTTAGTTGGTAGCCCCCAAGGGTCACCCAAGGATACACTAGTGGAAACTTCCATAAGGTCACCACACACCACTCGTCCCACAACCCCTAGGGGGAAGAGGAGCGCTACCCATTCGGGGAGCCAATCGAATGCATAATCGGGTATGTCATAGAAAAACCCCATACCTAACCATAACCGTGTGTTTTCATAGTCTACAATGACACTCAACACAAAATTACCTTTCTTAGCATCGTTGAACTTACCTGATCTAACAAAGTCAATGAATGACCCCATTGAACACAACCCCACTTGGCCCCCCATGCCCACGAAGCTCCCTTTGGACATTTCAAAATTCGAAGGGAAGCAAGTGGAAGACCCCAGAAATCATGTAATGAATTTCCACTTGAGGTGTTCGTTGAACACTATCATTGATTATACTATTCGGGTAAGACTATTTTAGTGCACCTTAACTAGACCAACTGAGAAATGGTATGTGGAGCAACCTTTTGCTACACATGGTACTTTTAGCATGCTCACTACTACATTCCTCACATATTTTGAGTTACCCATCCACCATGATTCAGGGATGGAATTACTGACACAGTTTAGATAGACACAAGCTGTCCATATCTTAGACCAGCTCCATGAATCACGACGATGTCGAAGTTTGTGTAAATTCAAACTCGACAATCAAGTTCTGCTAGACCTATTCCTGAAAACTCTCACTGCATAGATTTCAAAGGATGTAGCAACTCAAAAACCTACATCCGAAGAGGATTCCATCAGCAAGGTCCAGTAGCTCGAGCTGATATACACGCAGTCAGGATACATTTATAACATCCCGCATGACGCCCTGTGCCTACAAACTTGTAAATAATTTCCAGGCGCATCAAACACTATAGATAAATCGATAGGGTCATTGACCCAAAATCACCTAGGCCATAGTAATCCGTACCTCGGTTACGCATATGATCCTAAATAGAACATCTCGCGAAAAGGCTACCATCAAATTCATCATGCACCTTTGCATAACATGACCAATAGGGCATAGTCGTACCATCATCAACAAGGAGGACCATACCCCCCTGCGTAGGGGACCCAGTATGCAACAATAAATGCTGACAGAAGAGATCCCCCCCAACAGCCATTCAAAAACTAGGGACAAGGACCCAAATATTCCAAATCCCCAGCACAAAACCCACTGATGCAAAATAATGCACCAGTGAAATTTGTGCAACCCTCCCAGGCACAATCGTGCCAGTCATATGACCAGGAGAATTCTAGTTATCCTCTTAACGTGGCAAGGAAAAAATAAAAAAACAAACAAAAGGGAAATCCTGGATAGGGGGGAAATAACCGTTAATTACCTCCACGATCTCAAGCTGGGGGGAAATCCAACCAAAATAAAAACCAAGAGCCAAATAACTCCCAAGTGCCGAACGAGACGGAAAATATTCAGACCAACCACTCTTGCATAATTTGTGGTGAATATTGCCATTACACTCATCACTGTCTCGAAGTCCTCGAGTTGAAGAAGCTTCAAAGTAATCGAGGATGGGGGGGGCCTTCACAGGAGACAGTGGTCATGCAGGTTCCCTCCCCCCACGAAGGGGCGGTTAATATCCAACAATAGTAAGCACTCCTCGACGATTCCGGAAAAAACAACCATGAAATCTATATGACTGGAGAAGACATGTTTTTTCAAACATGGAACCAAAGTTACGACACCCCGCAAGACACCAGTTTGTCAAGGGCTAGCCAGAGTACACCAACAACACCATCGACTATATAGAAAATGCCTATTGAACCTTTGCTAAAGATGGCCAAGGGACCAACTAGGTGACCAGGAAACCACTCCAAATAATCCCATAATTATGGCATTGTGGACGATTTAGCCCAACACCAGAATGTCAAGTGATGGTTGCAAATGGAGGAACTATAAATTTCTCTGGAAAATGCCATAATATCAAGCTAACCATGGGGGAGTATGTATTGAATAGTCCAATGCTTTCCATCCCAATGGGAGGTGCTGATGTTGTACTAGGACTACACTGGTTACAATATTTGGGGACGGTAGCTTTTAATTTTCAAAAACGTTCTTGAAATTTTTTTCGGAAGGAAAGGAAATCGAATTATGGGGTATCACAGGGAAGCCAAGAAAGATAATAAGCTCTAATGTCATGAAAAAGCTTCTGAAGAAAGAATAACGGGGCATAATTGCACAATTATGCTCACTAGATGTTCCAACATCAAAATCATCTATTTCTCTAGATCTCCAAAAAGTCTAGGACAATTATCTAAGGTGTTTGATACTCCCAAAGGATTCCCACCTATTTGTGATTATGATCATGCTATTCATTTGATTCCAGGAAGTGTTCCTCCAAAAATCAGGCCTTACAAAATATCCTTATGTTCAAAAGAGCGAAATTGAACGTATGATTACAAAAATGTTAGAGGCTGGTATAATTCAACCTAGTCAAATTTCTTTCTCTGCTCCAGTAGTATTGGTGCACAAGAAAGATGGATCATGGCGCATGTGTCCGGATTATAGGGAGCTAAATATGCACACTGTTAAAGATAAATTTCCCTTTCCTGTGATTGATGAATTATTGGATGAATTACATCGAGCAATTTATTTTACCAAGTTGGATCTTCGTTTAGGATATCATCAAATTAGAATGAAGACTAAATATATTCTGAAAAAAACATTTTGAACTCATGAGGGTCATTATGAATTTTTGGTCATGCCTTTTGGCCTTACCAATGCACCTTCTACATTTAAAGGGTTGATAAATTCCATTTTCAAACCCTTCCTTAGAAAATTTGTGCTAGTATTTTTTGATGATATACTAATCTACAACAGGTCTTGGAAGGATCATGTTTAACATGTTGACAGGGTGCTCAAACTATTGCAGGAGAAACAATTATATGCAAAAACATCCAAATGTTTCTTTGGAGTACAAGAGGTGGAATATCTGGGTCATATTGTATCTCACGAGGGTGTTAAGGTAGACCTTAACAAAATTAAATCCATTAAGGAATGGAAAGTCCCCACAACCATAAAGAAGTTGCGAGGATTTCTTGGGTTAACAGGGTATTATCGAAATTTTGTTAAGAATTATGGGAGAATAGCAGCACCTCTAACAACATTATTGAAGAAAGATGCATTTTCATGGACTCCTGAAGCAACTAAGGCCTTTGAACATCTTAAAGAGGCAATATCCCTAGCACCAATATTAGCTATGCCAGAATTCACAAAAACTTTTATTATGGAATGTGATGCCTCGGGAAATGGAATTGGTGTTGTTTTAATGCAAGAAGGAAGACCCATTGCTTTTGAAAGTCGTTCAGTCAAAGGAAAGTATTTACAAAAGGCTATTTATGAGAAGGAAATTTTGGAAATACTACATGCACTAAAGAAATGGAGACCTTAATGGGAAGACACTTCAAGGTAAAAACTGATCATGATAGTCTCAAACACTTTTTGGAACAAAGACTATCTTCAGAAGAAAAACAAAAATGGGTCACAAAGATGTTGGGTTATGACTTTGAAATCGTCTACAAAAAGGGAAGCTAAATGTTGTTGCAGATGCACTCACAAGAAAGGATGACGAGGTGGAAGCATTGCTTTGTGCCATTTCAATTATCCAACCAGATTGGATAACTGAAACAAGGGATGAATGGAAGAAGGACGAAGAAGTGTGGACTCTCATTCAAAATTTGCAACAAGATCCTAGTTCATTTGATACATTTAGTTGGAAAAATGATTCCTTATGGTACAAATATCGCTTATATATTTGCAAGAATTCCCAACTAAAAAAATGATTATTTTGGAATTGCACACTTCTCGTTTAGGATAATTTTAATTTTAAAAACCTTACCACTCAGAAGAAATTTTTTTGGGATGGCCTTAAATCTGATATTCAAAATTTTGTGGCGAAATGTTTGGTTTGCCAGCAAAATAAAGTTGAGACAATTAAGACCTCGTGTCTTCTACAACCTTTATCCATTCCAAGTCAACGTTGGGAGGAGATTTCAATGGATTTTATCACAGGTTTACCTAAGTCTGAAGGAAGGAGTGTCATCATGGTGGTAGTTGATATACTTACCAAGTATGCACACTTTTGTGCATTATCTCATCCATTTAAAGCGAGTACATTTGCTACTGAATTTATGGAAAAAATTCAAAAGCTACATGGAAACCCGAAGATTATTGTAAGTGACAGAGATCCCATTTTTATAGGAAATGTTTGGATGGAATTATTTACTTGTTTGGGTACTCAACTAGCTCATAGCCCATCTTATCATTCTCAATCCGATGGTCAAACATAGATAGTAAATAAATGTTTGGAAGGATATCTTCATTGTTTTGTATCTGATAAGCAAGCATAATGGGTCAAGTGGTTACCTCTTGCTGAATGGTTGTATAACACTTCCTTCCATACTGTAGCAAAAATGACCCCATTTATCAAAATTTATGGATATCATCCACCATCCATCACATATTCTTTAAGGGAAAATGCTAGGGTTAAAGCAGTGGAGGATCACATCGAGCATCGAGAAGAAGTTCTCCAACTCTTTAAGGATAACCTAAATTTGGCACAAAATCGAATGAAACAACAGGAAGATCAACATCGCAGTAAGAGAAGTTTTGATATGGGAGACCGGGTATTTTTATGGCTACAACCATACAAACAAATGTCCCTCAAGCAAGCTAAGAAGGATAATAAATTATCACCAAATTACTATGGTACTTACAAGGTTTTGCAAAAGATTTGTACTATGGCATACAAATTGGAGCTTCCTGCTTCTTCGCGAGTGCATCCAATTTTCCATGTTTCATGCTTAAAAAAGGTTACAGGGGACAAAATTCCTGTTCAAACAATATTTCCAGAACTTGATGAGGAAGAACAAACCATATTGGAACCTGAAGCAGTGACGGAAACAAGAACTTGACAACTAAAAAATCGATCAATTTCAAATTATCTCATCAAATGGAAGAACTTACCCACTGAAGATTCTACATGGGAGGATGAGAATTTTATACAAAAGCACCCAGAGATACTCAAGCGTTGAGGACAACACTTTCTTGAAGGAGAGGAGCATCTTAGGCCCCTATATTACTAGTATAGTTCCTTATTGTTGTTTGTGTAACCCCCTTATTGTTATTGTTGTACCCCTCAGAACCCCCATATTGTTATTATCGTGCTTTTAAATTATTATTGTTAGGTTGGATAGGATTACATTGTGGCCCCATGGACTCCTATATATATAAAGGAGGTTTTGTCATTTGTATCTTCCAAGAATTGTTCATTTATGTAATGTATTGGAGGTTTCCCCCTCTAAGTGGCTGATTTCTAAGGCATTGATCTCTCTTTTCTTCTATTTTTGGAGTTGGTTTCACAACAAATGCTCAGCTGTATTACAATATACTCCTTGGGTGGAGTTATATGTATGCCATGTTTGCCATAGCATCCTTCATCTTCTGAACCATGATGTTCTCCCACAAGGACCACATCATTAATGTCGACCAAATGACATATCACGACAAGAGATCCCTGACAAATGCCAATATAGTTCTACCCTATGTAGACACATCTGTTGAGATGCTTACATGGTACCAAGAATATGGCCCTAGCCAATTCAAACCATCGTCTATCCTCAGATCATTCCTAGGAGATCCCCCTATCATACCAGAATCATCTGCTAATATCATAGGGTATTTGGTGTACATGATGTCTACATCAAGCACCGAAGCGATCCAGGAGACAGAGAAAAGCAGTAACGACACTGAGGCCTCTTCCACGATGACCTCTCTAGCCTATGCCATCTCCCAAAATCCTTTCCTATACCCTCCATCTGGTTTTGTTTCACAACAGGTTTTGGCAACAGTAGTGTTGCCAAATTTATCTTTCAAAATACTGGTTTGGTACTTGGTCCCACCTACCATGACAGGAGTCACAGGTATCACCTCTATAGGGTTAATCCCCCTCTCTCCTATGGAGGCCCCAACTGTTAAGGAGACGACAGCAACAAAACCATATAAGGAAACTCCCATCGCAAAACCGATCGTCACGACCAAGAAATGTTACACTAAAATTTTCACCATGACGTTTTACTATCTGTATGGGTTCATCATTACTCATACAATACTCCCTTAGAAGTATACAAACATCAAGTTTCTAAAACCAAGCCTTGAAATTGAGAGAAAATCTTATAAAAGTCATAAAAATACTTGTACCTCACTTTATCTTAGTATTACCTACGGTGCTGCATCTGTTTGTTCTAGAACATGAAGAATCGAACGCACTTTTTCTTCATTAAAGGTGAAAATTCCTGTAAAAGGTAAAATGAAGGTGGAAGTAAAATTTGGAAGCACAACTAGTTAAATCTGGAAGCTTCTGGAAGCAATTATTCAGTGGAAAGTTCGCTCCTTTCATGTACATTCATCCCTCCATTAAAGGAGCCTACCCCTTGGTATGTGGAACTTAATCCATTGAAATAGGATTCTATCCCCTCTTATTTGGAGCTACAACCTCTTCTCTTTTGCTATAAATTGAGGCCATAGTTCAGCCTCAAGGGGAGTTAGGCTTTGAGATTTTTTGAGGAGAATTGCTGGAAAAACTCAAACTCTCTTAACTGATTATCATATGGGAATGATTAGACACTCATGTGTATGTCAGTCGAGAGAGTGCAAAGGCTTGTCCAAGTAGAAGAAACACTTGTTCCGGGCCCCAGGTGGACCTGTATGACATCAAGGCGAACACGGTTGTAAGGCACCTTTTTTTATTAAAGATAATACAAATGGATCTTGTTTTCTCAATGAGTTGTTTATTTAAATGGCTTATTTCTTGAATTCCTTGATCATCAAGATAGATTTATGGTTTATGAATTATTCTATATTTTATAGGTTCTTCTGATTCTTTCATGTTTTTGATTGCAAATCCTGAAAGGAGACGTATTCAAAGTGATAGGAAAGAAGACTACGAGAAGCGTTGGACTACAGGTAAGTCCTAAATCCTTCATTATAGATAATTCTAGATCAAATATAATATAGATAAAGTAGTTTACATCTGTTTGTTTGTTGCTAGTTATCGTAGGATACTAGGGAGATCTATCTTGTCCGCAAGAATGATTTATCCGTCCAACAAAATGCCGAATCCACTGGGGAATGGATCTTGAACATTTTTTTCTTTTATTTTTTGACTTGTGCAATTATTTTTCTGATTTTGATTGATTGATACTGGCTTGGGTAATATATTCCTGTAGAATTCCTGAAAAGTGCTTTATAATTTTTTATTTTTCTTTAAGTTTTCTGGTCTCCGCACTTTGTCCTTAGGCACAGTGCGGTCATCTCCACTGTTTTTCTGTATACATAGTGCGGCACCGCACCTGTTTACACTAAAACCTGCAGACCCTGAGAAATTTTTTGAAAAACTTAAAATTCTCTTTTCTAGGATTTTCTTGCAAGATTCTCAGTACATACCCAGACTTGTATTTCTATCAGAAAGCTTTGTGTGAGAGTTTCTTTCAGATTTTTTAAGTTTTGAATGATTTTATATAAGATCTGCATGTTATAAGTGATTTTTTCTTTGTCTTTGTGTCACTCAAAGATCAAAAACCTCTGTATGCCTTAGATCACTGGTATTTCATTATTTTCTTGTTGAGTCTTTGACTTCATGGCAGAAATTTCTTTATGAGAATTAGAACGCATTTTCTTAGTTTCAAATCTTTAACAACTTTTTCATTAAGTTTTGAATTTAACTTAAAAAACAATAATTGGATGTTTTCGAGTTTTTTCTCATTTCAACAAAGAATTTCTTAGTTAGATTAAAAAATAACCAAAACATCCTCAAAATATTTAAACTTTTGATTTCAGATTTAATTCAAGAATTTTTAGATCTTGAAATTAGTGTTTTTTGTTTTGAGTGTTATTTCTAGAAATTGTAGTTTTCTTTTGGAGAATGTTTGTTTGTAGTTTTGATCTTGAAGAATAAAGGGATTTCTTTTTGAGAAATTGATAATTCTAAGTTCTCATAAGATAAGATTTCTTTTCATATGTTCTTGTTTTGAAGGAAAGAATTGTTTTAGAAAGATTGCATCTCTCAACTCTTTCTTTTTGATAGAATTCATCGAAAAGAAATGAATTGTTTCTCATAATAGATGCATCTTTAGTGTGTTTTAAGTCGAGTCACTACATATCATCAAAGTTTCACTTTCACACCTATTGTCCTAAGAAACAACCTATTAAAAGCAACGCTTAAATTAAAATCAATCTAGTAATTTTTATATTTCTAGGACTCTTTTCACCAACATAGCTTAGGCTAGTGTCTTGGAGTAGGGAGTAATTAACTCTCCAAGACAGTTAAAACAAACAAGTAGTTAATCTTGTGGTAGAAAAAATCCAATAGTAGCTTGTATGCTCTAGGAAGCTCCTCCTAAAGGATTCAAGCACGAGATCATATCCGAACTAGTGAGGTGATCAATTCCATCTCATTGGGAACAATAGAAGATGTGCATGTATTAACAAAGGTAAACCTCAGATTGACCATTGTCGAGGAACCTGGGGTCACTTGTCTGTATACCTTGGATTATGTCAAGGAGCCTTCAAGGGGATTGAACTTTGTTTCTCTGCCCTTGTGCATATATCAGATCGTAGACTGTTCCCCCAAGTATATTTGTTCCTGTTGGTGACCTTAGTGGCCATAAACTTTAAGATTTTTTCCTAAGGTGACGGTGGAGGAAAGATCTCACTATACTTGGATTAGACGTCGACTATACTCACTTGGACTCTCTGGAGGGTTATCTTCACTCGAGATGGTTTAAGTGGAGAAACTTGCACCGGTCTGTTTCATTAAGCAGGTTGTCGGGGTAACTGTTCCAACTTCCATTTCTACATTAAATACTACGATGTTGGATTTCATCACCAACTAGTGTTTTTAGTGTGGGAATCTACTGTTTGTGTGTGGTTTGATCTCCTAGATTTGATAAGTGTTTGATCATTTGATTGTCTCCTTAGTGACTTTAGGACTTTTGATTGAAATTTTCTTTGATTGCGTGTGATTAGTAATTTTTAATAGTGGCTGAATTACCAAGACAATCCGTAGACTTCAGGGGAAACCCCCTGAGTATACACCAAGCCAACTTGAAGGATTGAAAGCTCTGGTACCACATAGTAACAGAATAATTAGATCGATGGAACCAAGAGAATCATCCATAATTACTCATTCTGATTATCATGAAGTAAATCAATCACAAACAACAGAATATATTCAAGAGCCAATTTCAATTTCCGAAATCACTGACATTGCTTCTGCAACCAGTGAACTAGCTGAAAAACCTGAAATTTCTGAGCCAGAAACTAAACTTGCTGTGTTAGAATCATCTTCAGGATTTTTTACTCCGACTTCTAGTGATCCTAATTCACCTAGAGTAAGACATCGCATTACCGAAAATCTTCCTTCTGATCTCATATGTATTGAAGAACTTCTTGGTCCAGACAAAGACGTAGTTCTTTCCGAAACCTAAGAAACTTTAAATCTTAGAGAGCGTGAATCAATATTCTATAGTCCTTTTAGAACTGACACTTGGTATTTATCATTGACATATTTTTTACAAAACGCAGGTCTTACTTATTCACCACTCTGAATTACTTTTTACCCTACATCGAGAGGTTATCGACCTTCATTAGCTATGTTGAGTGAGTCATCTATGTTTTCTGAATCTCCATAAAAAATTTTATACGGTGGTTCATCTGTTCCTCTGGGATACGAGTCGCTCTCTAGTACCTTCTCAGGATCAGCTCCTCAACCAATTGAATAAATGTTATTATCTAGTACAAATGGAACAAACACTAGCACGTTGAATATAGAACAAATTTTTATGATGTTTGGAAATCTTCCAAATCCTCAACCTCAAGGAAGTCAGTTACTGCCTGGGGGGCACCCTCAAGGAAGTTAGTTACCGCCTGGGGGGCAACCTCATGGAAGTCAGTTACTGCTTGGGGGGCAACCTCAAGGTGGTGAATTACTGCCCGGAGGGCAACCTCAGAGTAATGTTTTACCACTTGGAGTTCAAACTGTAGGACAATATTTCCTGCATGGGGAGCAACCTCAAGGACAGCACATACCTCAAGGTCAATATCAACCCCAAGGACAGTACATACCTCAAGGTCAATACCAACCCCAAGGACAATACATACCTCAGGGTCAATATCAACCCCAGATTTCGTACATGCCTCAGAGTCAATATCAACCTCAGGGTCAGTACCCAACTCAAGGTTTTCAACCTCCTTCAGGTCAACCATTATTTCAAGGAGCTGGAAATTTTCCAGTTAACTATCAAACTTACGTTCAACTTGGTTATGGTCCTTCATATGCACAACCTTCTATGGGTCAATATTCCGAAGTTAATATGGTGTGGGATCCATCTCAAATTCAACAGAATTTGCAACCCAATGTGCAGTTACCTAATCAACCTGGACAACTGATAGGTTCTGGTCCAACCCAATAACCTATCTAGCCTACCATTCAAGTCTCTGCACCTCGTTCTGTTCAACAGCCTGGGCCTAGTACACCTAGAACTCCGCCTCAAACTTCTGCTGCTGCTGAAACTTTTGTTCAACCTACCACACCTATTTCTGGAGTATCTGCAGCTCCTGTTTCTACCACCCCTATATCAGTGCAAATTCCTCAAGTATCTGTGCCACAGTCAAGACCTACAATTTAGACTATGGTCCAGATGCCTACAGGAAAATTTGGTATGAGTACGATTCTCACTATTCAACCACAATTTACTTATTAACCGTACCAAGGGCAGTATCAATTGGGACATACTACAAAAAATGCAACATATCAGTTTCAGCCGTATCCTGGGTATACTTATCAAGTTCCTCAACAACCCCAGTATGTTCTGGTTAATCCTAGATATCCCCCTCCTGGCACTGGTTTGATCACACAAGGTTATCAAGACCCTAGCCATCGGTTACCTTTCATAGAAACTTTAGATTTACCTGATCTATCACACCTTATGAATGATCCTATATTTTATCTTCTGTATTGGCCACCAATGCCTAATAAGTTGCCCAGTGATATTCCAAAGTTTGAAGGTAAGTCAGGAGAAGATCCATATAATCATGTTATGACTTACCACGTCTGGTGTGTATCCAATTCACTAATCGATGATTCGATTTGATTACGTATTTTTCAGAGAACTCTCACTGGTCTAGCTGTCAAATGGTACATTGAGTTACCATGAGGCTCATTTAATAATTTTCATGCACTAGCTACTGCTCTCTTAACCCATTTTCAGTTACCTGTCAGATACGTCAATGGTACGAAATTGTTGACCTCATTAAAAAAATCTGCGTCAACATACATATCTAATCACATTCATGAATGGAGACGTAGGAGAAGTTTAGTGTAAGTATTTATTCCGGATCAAATTTTGGCTGAATGGTTTATCAAATCATTATTGCCAAAAATTACTGAAGATGTGGCCAAAGGAGGCATTATTACAGAAGAGCAAGTCATTGCTCAAGCTCAGTACCTTGAACTTGTATATACACAATTAGGTACTCTGTAGGACAAAATCCCCAATTTACCAAGACCTGGTCAATTAGCTACAACTCCTTCAGGCTCTCATGCCGCTGATGGTGTAATTGGTTCTGTTAGCACTAGCAAGAGTAAGAAGAAATCTTCCAAGACGACCTCTCCTATTATAAATTTACCTGATTTACCAAAAGGAGATTCTTCCGTTGAAACTTCCACCGATATTGATGTTGTAGAATCATCTACAACCAAACCTAAAATTGGTGGTAAGAATAAAGGTAAGAAAAAGAACAAAAAATCATCTTCAATTGATAAAAATGATAAAACTGAACCAACTAGCGATAAACGAAAACCTCATTATCTTTGTCTGATCTGTGATGAGTGTCATTTTGCTAAAGAGTGTTCGCATAGAGTTGAGGTATCAAAATTGTTAAAGGTTCGCCCACACCTACTGTCTTGAAGGATCCCTTTCCTACTCAAGATAGTAATATGATTGGATCTTCCTCGAATACGCTAGAAGATATCTTGATGGTTGCGACGCGATCGCAAGATTATGGTAGTACAAATAATGTTGGTGGTAAAGAAGTAGAAAATTCTAATTCCACATCAAGTACATCTCCCTCAGTTTCTGATCCACTACAGATCAAGAAACCGAATCCTGAATTAGTAATCAAACTGCCTGCTAAAGGTGTACTTCGTAAATCAACTTTCAATCCACATGCAAGAGCTTCTCAGAACTACAATATTGTTGAGGACTTGGAAATTTCCCCTTCACCAATGTCGGCTTTGGAAGTGCTGCAATCATGTCCAGCCCAAAGGAAATTACTACTGTCAGCCATAGGAGCTGTAGACCTTCAGGATTCGAACCTAATGATATTCGATTTAGAGAATTTTACACCCCGTCTACCCCATCAAATGGTTTTTCAGATTCCATTAATAGTAAAAAACAAATGTTGCTTTCGTACTGTTGTTGATGAAGGGGGTTCTACGTGTATCATGTCGTTAAAATGTTGGAAATCACTTGGTTCTCCGACAATTAACCAATTGAAAACTATTCTCAAAGCTTTTGATGGAAGAGGTTTCCATCCATATGGTATTTTACAAGATCTACCAATAGAGGTCGAAGGAAAAACCATTAATCTATATGTGGAAGTGGATGACGCCCCTCTGGATTAGAACCTTCTCCTGGGTCACAGTTGGTCTTACGCCATGACTGCTGTTGTATCATTGGTATTTCATCTCATCATGTTTCCTCCTAAAGGAAAGATCGTTAAAATAGATCAGCTCTCATATTATTCATCTGAGCCAGCCACTACTGATAGCATCCAACATGTCGGAAAATCGACTATCCCTTATAAAGATGTTGAAGTAGGTTTACTTAAAGATTCCGTTTTACTGGGAATGTTTTCCCTTCCTGCTCCCAATGTACCTCCTCCTATTGATAATATCAATATGATTACATCAAGTACTATTTCCTTTGATGACCCTTGGTTAGTACCTTCAGACTTAGAATTGGATTCTTTCGATGGTGCGATGCCTTTGAGTCCTTTTGAATTAGCATATCAGGCAGTATAGTCATTTTCTGATACTCCTTCAACTAAACCTGATCTAGTGAATGTGATCAATCAGGAATCACTTTCGATATCAAGCTCAGCTTTGCCATCAATTCTGGATCCTGTTCAAAAAGTATTCAATACTGATGATCATATTCGTGAATTTTTTTATATAGAAGAATTACCATGGGAAGATCTACATCATCGATCTTCATTTTTACCTGATCTCGATCATTTTGAAACTGATTTTTCCTCCATTTTTACCGCTGATTATGTCAATGAACCCCGAAATACTCTCACGATTTTCGATTCTGAATTGAACTTAGCAAAAATTTCTATGAAAGTTCCTATTGACATCTCAGTGAAACCAGGAATTGTTGAAAACATTCATATATGTGCTTCTTGTACGCCAGATGAAATCCAAGCATATAAAGCCCTATTTCAAGAATTCCATGACATTTTTGCTTGGTCATATGAAGATATGCCAGGAATCGATCCATCAATTGTTGTTCATGAAATTAAAACATACCCGGATGCTAAACCTATCTGACAAAGATTACATCAGATACATCCGTGAAAAGTTGCCGCTATTAAAGTAGAAGTTGAGAAATTACTTCATGCAGGTTTTATTTATCCCATTCCTTTAACGGATTGGGTATCTAATATTGTTCCTGTTAATAAAAAACAAGGGAAGATACGAGTATGTATCGATTATAGGGATATAAATCAAGATCTTCCAAAAGACAATTATCCAACCCGTTATGTCGATCAAATTATTGAAGATTGTGCCGGAAGTGAAATGTTTTCATTTATGGATGGATTTTCAGGTTACAATCAAATCAACACACTCCCTGTTGATCAACCCAAAACAACTTTAATTTGTTCGTGGGGGACTTTTGCTTACTGCAAATTACCTTTTTGACTGAAGAACACTGGTGCAACTTTTTAGAGGGCAATGTCTTATGCATTTAATGACATTAAAAACATTGTGCAACCCTATCTCGATGATTTAACTGCTCATTCATCGCACAAAGCAGATCATGTTACTCATCTACGAGCTATCTTTATGAGATGTAGGGATTATAGGATTCGTATGAATCCTCAAAAAATGTCTCTTTTATGTTGAATCTGGATGATTTTTGGTATTTTTTGTCTTAAAGGAAGGCATTCGTGTCGACCCATCGAAGGTTGAGGATATCATCAATTTACCTCCTCCTTCTACTCTTCGCCAACTCTAATGTTTGCAAGGGAAAGTGAAAATTTTACGTTGATTCATTCCTAACTATGCTGAGTTAACCAAAGGTTTTACTAGGTTGTTAAAGCAAAATATTTCTTTCTTTTGGGACGAGATTGCTGATCGATATTTTGATGCTCTTAAACACACGTTGACCCATGCACCGTTATTGCATCCTCCCAATTACAACCAGGATTAATTTTTATACTTAGCAGCCTCCAATTCTACGATTGGCATGGTATTAGTTCAGGAAGATGAATTCCACAACGAACATGTGATTTATTATCTCAGTCGCAATCTGCATCCGATTGAAATCAAATACTCACATGTGGAGAAATTGGCCTTGGCAGTCGTTCAAGCTATCCAACGATTCCGTCATTACATATTATTACACAAAACAACAATGATTTCTGATTGTAACCTATGATTTTATTTTTGACCAAACAACTGCTAGGGGGAAAATACTCCAAATGGATTTTTATCCTGTAGGAGTTTGATTTGGAATTTGAAAAATCTGATCACGGATGAATCTTTGTTTCTTATCAGTACCATCGATCCTTGGTATGGAGATATCATCATTCATCTCCAAACCCAAACTTTTCAGCCTGAACTTTCACGGTCACAACGATGAGAAATTCGTTTCCAGTCTCAACAATATCATATTGTTGGTGACAGACTATATTATCGTGGTGCGGACTCTATTTTTCGACGTTGTCTAACTCTTGACGAAGCTGAAAAGGTTTTAAATGATTGTCACTCTGGAGTGTGTGGCAGTCATATGTTTGGGTATGCCACAGCCCAAAATATATTGTGCGCTGGCTATTTTTGGCCGTCCTTATTTAAAGATTGTATTTCTGTTATCCGAAAATTCCACAACTGTCAAATCTTTGATCGCAAGATGCGTGCACCACCCACTCCTCTTCACCCTATAATTGTTGTCGGTCCTTTTGAAAAATGGGGCATTGACTTGATTACATGTAACCCTTACTCGGCCGGGGGGCATGGGTATATTATTCTCGCAGTAGATTATTTTATCAAATGGGCTGAGGTGATGCCTACATTTGCAGCAGATGGCAAAACTGTAGCTACTTTCATGTTGTTTCATGTGATTGCTCATTTCGGTGTACCCCAAGCAATAATTACTGACCATGGGAGTCATTTTCGAAACATCATGATGACTGAACTAACTGATCAACTTGGCCTGCGCCATGACAGTTCTACACCATATTATCCGCAGGCTAATGGTCTAGTTGAAGCTAACAATAAAGTCTTAGTCACCATGATCAAACGAATCATCAGAATTCATAAATCGAATTGGCATACCGTGCTTTTTTCAGCACTTTGGGCATATCAAACCTCAGCAAAAACATCAACAGGCTTTATCCCTTTTCAACTAGTTTACGGTCTAGAAGCAGTATTATCGATTGAATGTGAGATACCGTCACTCCACCTAGCCATAGAGTTACTACCAGCCATTTCTGAAGAGGAGAAACATTTTTTGTACTTAGCTCAATAAGATGAGAATCGGTGCACCACTGCATTAGCTACTGAAACTCATGCGAAACGAATGAAAGCTCAGTATGATAGAAGTGTTACGCCTCGTATTTTTTTAGAAGGAGACCTGGTATTGGTTTATGATCAAGCTAATGATAATCTAGGGGCTGGGAAATTTGAACCCATGTGGCATGGTCCTTATATTGTCAAGCGAGAGCTTGAAAAAGGGGCATATGAACTGATTGAGTTTTACGAGGGTCTCTTTAGGAAAACCCAGAAATGGGCTTTATCTGAAGAGATATTACGCTTGATTCTTGTGTGGAGACCTTCCCTTTTATATTAGTTATTTTCATAAATTTGTGTGTTGTAGATTAGAGAGCATGCCTAGTTTTAGTGTGCTTTTACCACTATCCCTGCTTATTTGGATCACTCTTGATTTTGTAGATGTCAACATCCATTCAAACATACATTGGTTTTGCCGATGATGCTTGTCGTAGTACATAGAACATTTCTTCCGCAGCTTGGGTTATTTATTCACCCACTGATGAGTTAGTATCTATGCATGGGGTAAGCCTAGGTCAAACGACGAAAAATATTGCGGAGTATAGTGAAATTATTGAGTTATTGTTTGAATCCATTTTATTTGGAATTCGAAGTTTGATCATTGGGTTAGATTCTGAACTTGTTGTATTACAATTAAGTAGAGTATATGCAATTAAAAACCCAGTGTTGTTAAGATTATTTTTGAAATTTCGTCTCTTGGAACGAGAATTTGATTGTATTGAGTATCAACATATTCCGAGAAATTAAAAAAAATTAGCTAATGCAGTAGCTTCTAGTGTTATAAACATACATTTGCAATAATTAAAGCAGTATATCAAAATAACATTCGATAACATGTTAAGACAGATAACTGGAAATAATAGTAATATCATAGCACAAGAGTAGTGTTTTTAAAAAATATTACATCGTCCTCGATCATAGGTTCAAAATGCCTTATGATCGGAAAAAGTGATACAAAAAAATGATATAAGTCTACAATATCAATCATCCACTATCCGTGGTGATGATTATGATAAAACACTACAGCCTGTGCCACCTTGCTCAGAAATCTCCTGAGCGGTCCCAGAACCCCGATAACATATCTTTGTAAGTGGAGTGGAATGTCATCGATGGTAGTCTCTGGAATATCTAAAGTCAACCGCTCCAGATGGCTTTCTAGGTCGGTAAGGACCTCTACTATCTGATCTTGTGGTGGTGCTGGTGCTACAGCTGGCTTCCTGTCAAAAGGACGGAGAGTGGTTGGTCGACGTGGACCCACATCTGCATTTGAAATTCTTGTCATCAGTTTTGGATGATTCAAAAAACAAAATAAAAATTATAATTTAGAACATGTCAAAGTGATTTTTACCTGACTCATCCCACTGTGTCCCTGGAGGAAGAGACATCTCTTGATCGCTGCGAAAATCTATCCCAGCATAAGGGAAATCTTCTATCACAAAGATTTGATTCTCCAACCAATGGAAATAGGCTGGAGTAAAATGAAAAACATCACCACCTTCATTGTGACGGGCCATAAATGCAACCCATCGAACCATTCAAGGCTCTTTGAATCTACCATGATCAACTGAAATAACTTGTGGGGCCAGTAAAGGTATCCTCTCTAGAGAAAATGTAACCACGATCCCTCCATATCCGAAGTTTTTCAACTTCGTGTTTTTTTCTCTAGTCAGTTGGCCTTTGACATTGGCCAACACTACTTCACACCAATTGAAAATGGTGCCTCTAAAGCAGTCAACAACAGTTTGCATTTGGGATCTTGTAGCGACATGTGGGGCTACGTTCCCACAAAACCTAGTTACCGTAAACACAACCACTTTAAGCTCAGGATGAATAATGGTTTTTATGTTAATGCGTTTATCCTTGGGGTTTGCTTCTTCATTGCAAAATTCTTCCTGAAGGCTAGCAACAGACTGGACACCTACCCTAGCCCTAAAAAGGGAGAGTGGCTCGCCCCTCGTTGATAAACCAGTGATGAAGTATATATCTTCTAGCTCAATTTTGAGCTGGTGACCTCCAATGATAAAGCATTGTTCTTGTACGTCCCATTTATTTACTATCTAGGTAAGTAAATCCACTTGAGCTCTCATACCCTGAATGGCCCAAAATTTGTACAAACCGCATTCTCTTAAAACACGTAATATAGGTGGATGTAACATGGCCACATCATAAAATTCTTCATGCTCACGTTCTCTCCACTCAAGCATTGTAAATATCCTGCAATGGACAAATTGAAAGATCAAAAACAATTTGAATGGGAAAATTTGGTTTAAATTGGGAGATTTGTTCATTTTATTTTTTCTTACAGTGCCTCCGCACTTTTCACATAAAAACAATGAATGGATCCGCATGTGTCTTATGTGTAAGGTGTGGGACCATGAAAATTTTCCCTTTGTAAAATTTTTGGGGTCCGTAGGTTTCATGTGTTTTACCTGCGGACCCCCGTGGGTGGATTTTTGAACATATTTTCCTCCTTAAAAATCAATTTAAGCCCTAAATTAAGAAAGTAAACAGACAAAAATGAAGGTAAGGATGATGTGGATTACCTGGAACTCAATATTTTCGATTCTGATGGGCGAATCTTCTGCAATCTCCTTCAGAATGTTTTTAACCAAAAGCTCTCAATTTTTACTTTGAAATCAAATGGTAAAAATGATTTAGAAAAACTCCTTTTTATAAGACTTTTTGAATAAATAAAATATAATTTTTTTTATTTTTCACTTTGAAAAATTGTTTTTCAAATTATTTTTATTAATCTTAAACAAGTATGTTTAATTTTTGAGTTTTTGTGAAGAATACAAGATTTTTTGTGTGAAATAGTCATTTTGACAGAGTATACTTTTTATCACTTTTTCGAACTCGGTAAAAATTATGAAAAAGCAAATGTGTACATTTTTATCACTTTTTCCAACTCGTTAAAACTTATAGAGAAAGTGAAACTAATGAGTACACTTTTATCACTTTTTCAGACTCTTAAAAATTACGAGAAAGCGAAACCCTGGAGTTCTCTTTTAAGCCCTTTTCAGAATCTCTAAAAATGAAAAGATTTTCGAGTACTTGAGTATTAGAACTCGTTAAAGGAAATGAACAGTCGTCCCTTCAGCATTAGTTTACCCCTTTTCCGGACTGAAATGGACTATTTACGAAAAATGTATACGTTGATTTTTTTTTTTTTTTCTACGAAAGACTCAATGAGCTTAAGTTTTTATTCTAACTCCCTAAAATTGAAAACACCGAGTTTCTCCTACACTTGACTCATTAAAATTTAATAGTAAAGGACCTGTCGATTACAAACAGTAACGAACCACTCCTTCTTAGGGTTCGATTTTAAACTAAGTTGGACTCATCCGAAGGATGAGCTTATATAACAAGAAAATGTTATCTTCCTCAAGCTTGTCAAAAATAAAGAGGTACTTGCCAGAAATGGTGGGGGAAAAAGAGAGAAAAAAAATTCGTTTGTCACACTTTGTTTAAAAAGCAGTTTACCACTCTTGTACATGACACTTTTTGTCACAATTCTACTTGGGTTGGGAAAATCCTTTGCCTATCTGTTAATCAAACCATATTGAAAGTATTCAACTGGTTTCTGGGTATTAGCTTAGGTTAATTTTCACCAAACCATATGCAGTGTCGTTATGTGTTCAAGAGGACAGTTCAAATAAACCATTCATTTGCAAACACATGTCTCCATTTGCGTTGACCATCCCTGAGTCAGTCCTTGAAAAATATTTCTGCAAAACTTGATATAATGTTTCATGTCATGGGCTTTCCTACGACGGATCACTTTCTATCGACAACAACTCATCATCTAGGAAGTTGATCGAAAATCCTTCTGTACATTGGAATCTGCATGCCTTCATGGCAAGTTTCTCGCCTTCGACGACAGGTTTCATCATTGACCTTCAATCGAACGATTCCGTGAAATGTTCGACTTCAGATTGTTTATTCACATTTCATGGATTGTACTGAGTACTTTGAGAGCCATTTTCATTATTGGTGGTTTCTATCACACTTGTTAACAGTTCACATCATTGAATGGTAATTAAGTGGTTTCTACCATGTTTGACTTCGACACAATCAATCACATGGATAGAATCGTACTAATTCGGGTAGCGGAAATCAAGACCCTAGATCTTGTTTCCACCATCCAAGCTGTGAGGAGTTTTATTATTAATTATGTAGTAGACTATTCATGACAGATGGCTATGTCCATACTGTGTCTACATTATTGAAGTGATAGTAAAATCATTTCTACATCAGAACAAGTTTTAGTTAGTGTTTGATCTGAGTATGAGAATGTCGTTAGGGTCTGTATATATATATGTTTTGCATTGAATGTTTTTACAGGGTTCTGACTCAGGTTTCCACAAGCTAATCCTCGAAATTATAAAGCACATCACTCTTCGAATGGTCTCAGACTTCACACTTTAGGGGGCAATCTGTTACACTAAAATTGTCACCATAACGTTTTACTGTCTGTATGGGTTCATCATTACCCATACAATACTCCCTTAGAAGTCTACAAACGTCATGTTCCTAAAACCAAGCCTTGAAATTGAGAGAAAAGCTTATAAAAGTCATAAAAATACTTGTACCGCACTTTCTCTTAGTATTACCTACGGTGCCGCATATGTTTGTTCTAGAACATGCGGAACCGACTGTAATTTTTCTTCATTAAAGGTGCATATTCCTGTAAAAGGTAAAATGAAGGCGGAAGTAAAATTTGGAAGCCCAGCTAGTTAAATTTGGAAGCTTCTGGAAGCAATTATTCAGTGGAAAGTTTGCTCCTTTCATGTACATTCATCCCTCCATTAAAGGAGCCTACCCCTTGGTATGTGGAACTTAATCCATTGAGAGAGGATTCTATCCCCTCTTATTTGGAGATGCAACCTCTTCTCTTTTTCTATAAATTGAGGCCATAGTTCGGCCTCAAGGGGAGTTAGGCTTTGAGATTTTTTGAGGAGAATTGCTGGAAAAACTCAGACTCTCTTAATTGGTTATCATATCAGAATGATTACACACTCATGTGTATGTTAGCTGAGAGAGTGCAAAGGCTTGTCAAAGTAGAGGAAACACTTGTTCTAGACCCCGGAAGGACCTGTACGACATCAAGACGAACACAGTTTTAAGGCTTCTTTTTTCATTAAAGATAATACAAATGGATCTTGTTTTCTCAATGAGTTGTTTATTTAAATGGCTTATTTCTTGAAATCCTTGATCATCAAGATAGATTTATGGTTTATGAATTAATCTATATTATGCAGGTGCTTCTAATTATTTCATGTTTGTAATGTCCCATTTTTTTGCAAATAAATTGGAACATTAATTTTTTCTCACATTATCTAGGAGATAAATAAAATGGGTGAGGAGAACCATTTGCATAAATAAAATTACACATGAAATGGGATGGGATCCATGGAGTAGCCATTTTTGCACCTCGTAGTGTAAAAAGGGGGCAAACACATGAGGATGAAGTCATGTTGACCAAGTCAACAGCGCAACACAAGAGGGTGTAGCTTGCTTGGGAAGCTAGCACAGTTAGAAAGGGAGGAAACTTCTAGAGAAAGGAAACCCTAAAAGGGTGGGGTCCATGGCATAGAGAAATAATTTGAATATAAGTAGGATGAGGCAGCCATAGAGATTATTATTGAATATTTGGACTTAGAGTCTATTTGCAATCCCCAGCTGTTCCGCTGAATTGCAGTGCCTTTGGCACGAGGGATTCCTGTTTAGGAGTTCCTCTCTTCTCTTGAGTAGCTCAAGGAGAATTTCTCTTCATTTCTCCATATCCAGGCATTTGGCCATAGCCACTTCTTCATCTACAGCCCAGTCACTGGGTTGTGTTGCAGGTGTTGCTGTGTAGGAGATTCCATAACACCATTCCTTGGATCATTTCTCATAGGAAGGAGTTCCTATTCTTTGGGAGGATTAGAAAGGAGGGTTTCTAGTGCTGATTTGCGTATTTTGGCAGAAGGCCCAGCTTCTCCCACCTTCATCAGCGCATTCCATTCCATAGACTGCGTTATCTCAGAGTTTTTCTGCAGTGGGGGTTTGCTCCACCATTTTGGAGGAAGAGATTTCTTGTGCCGGGATCAACCCTACACTCAAGGAATCCATTGGAGGAGGTTATTTCAGTTTGCAGACCATATTCATTCTCCTCCTACTATTGTATATTTTGAGTTGCTGCAGCTACCCAGCAACTCCGGCATTATTTTATTTTCATATTTTATACATGTTTTGCAGCCAATCCTTTTAAGGATTGAGTATTAGTGTTATAGTAGTGTTTTCAAGGGTTGAGAGCATGCTCCCCCTCATTTCTTAAGCTATTATTGTAATATCATTTCATTACCATTTTACATGTTGTAGTGTTTCCATGTAACCGCGCAGTCATAGTTGGGGTTCACTTGTGTAGCTGTGTTTATCTCATGATTATTGTACTTTTGTCTTGAGGATTGCTATTGTTCATCTTGAGCATCATTTCCCTCAATATTCTATATACATTTGTAGCTGCTATTATTTCAATAAGATGGCTATGAGTTCTCCGACATTTTCAGAATTTTGAGCAATTTCTCTTCATGCTTATGTTTTGCATATTGCTGTAGCTCATTCCCTTGAGCAATATCTTCCTCAGGAAGAAATATTTGCATAGCTATAGGCAGAGCCTGAGCTAGGGCCAGATATCCTCCGGTTCTCACCCTCTCTTTAGAGGTGAAATAACTAGTAAAAGCCCTCTCAGTTAATCTCTGACATAGCCTTGTTCATATTTTCTATAAAGGAACACTTCAGCGAAGAAAATTTTTGCTGATTTCCATTTCGGGACATTACTGTGGTATCAGAGCATCTTTCTTGGCTCAGCCTGTGGCCTTCAAGCCCAAGAAAGAAGAAATCAAGATGATGAAGAGGATGAGCTTGATCTCATCAGTTTTTAGATCCGGAAAGAACCTCTCCAAGGAGGTTGAGGAGAAAGAAGAAAGAGAGGAGGAGGGACCCTGCACTTCCTATTCTCATCAAGAAGAAGATAAAATTTTGAGTAGGAAGAAGACTCCATTTTCTGATGGAGGAAAGGGGTATAAGGTTACAATGCTTCTTCCTAAATCTGCACCAAGCATTCATGGAGATCTCAAGGAGATTATGAGGGAAACATATGAAGAATCCCCAAGAGGGTTTGATCCTAAAGCAAACTCTAGATTTGTGCATAGTGGGTGTGAGCATTCAGCCACACACTATGTGCGTCAGTGCAGTCATAGTCCCAACAGCACCATAAGGGAGGTGGAATAAGAAGAAGAAGATGAAGATGTGACCAAAAGGCAGCATGGTAGATCTTATCTATCACATTTTGATGGTTCACTTGCCAAGTCAACCAAAGCTTGGGTGGAGGAATTAGACACCTTTTTGCAGCAGCACAAAATTCTAGAAGAACAAGCTACCAAAGTTGCAGCACTGCATATGAGAGGTAAGGCCTATGATTGGTGGATCTTTGAATCCTTTCCTTTGAAGAATAATGGCATTAAATCTTATGAAAATTTTACTAAGGCATTAGTGAAGAGATTTTATGGGAGGATCCTTGAGACACACATGGGTTTGCATAAGGAAGGCAAAAAAAAACCCTTGCATGAAAATGCAATGCCTCTTCATAAAACAATAGAGCAGGCCAAAAATCTGAACCAAAAATTGCTGGAGAAGGAACTTTCATCTTACAACTTGGAGCAAGGGAGTATGGGGATCTCTTTCCCAAACAAGGATCCAATCATTGAGAGGTTGCCCACTCATGTTGCAGATATTGAGGGCAACAATGTTGTTAGATTGGAGTTGATCTAGTACCTCATGCAGAGGGAAGAGGAGCTCTTGCTCCACATAGAGGGATGCTTGCATATTTGCAAGGAAGTCCCCAGGATCTCATGGATGGATATCAGGGCACATCTCATGTTTTATTTGTGCCATTCTTAAGGAGGTGTGGAAACTTGGAGACACAAGGAGGAAGTAGGGAGAAGACCCAACATCATGAGATGAGGAGTACACATCCCTATTCATCTATTGGAGGTTTATGCACCTGAGGAGATGATTGGAATGAACAGTGAAAGCATGGAGGGTTATCTCCATTCATCTATTCAGTCATCATTTGATAATAATGTCTCATTGCATGGAGGCATTTTGCAGAAAGATCTCATGTGTGGAGATCAAGGCACAATTCATGTGCCATTATTGGAGAGGTGTAAAGCCATGGAGTCACAAGGAGGAGATGGGGAGAAGAATCAACAACATGAGTTGAGGATTACTTACCCATATCCATTTTTGGAGGTTATTTCACCAAGGAGGGAAGCTGGATTGCGCAGTCAGGGCATGGAAATTAGTGTTCATCCATATGTTCAACCTTCTCTTGATGGAGATGTCTCATCACATGGAGGCATTTCACCCAGGGGGCCACTAACTCAGCAGAGGAGGATGGTTGCTTCACACTTGGAGGCACCAATCATTGATTTTATAGAGGAGGGAACCTTGGGAGAGCTTGAGACAGCAGTGGGAGTTTTGGATGGATTCATGAAGGATGGTTACATTTCCTCAACCCCCTCTACACCTACTCTCATTGCAGATTCTGCGTTGTGGTAGAAGAAACATTGGAAGGACAACAACCTTCCAAATTGTGACTTGGGCATAAGAGATGTCAAGGAGGAGGACAACCATATGACAGATGTTATTCATAAGGAACTACCAACGCTGTCATTATGGAGGATAGATATGCATTGGAACTCCTAGATATTGGTGGGATATTCCAATGATCCTTTCACCTGCAGGACATCCGATGATCAACATAGGAGGAGATGCGCCAGCCATATGGAGACGGGGGAATCAACACAACCACCCCTTTTTCCTTTATGTATGAGAGGAGATTCATCTATGAGTCCCTCAATTGATGTGAGCAGAGAACATGGTAAGGGTGTACATTTTTTTTTCACATGCACATCTATATGATACATGTATGTGTCCCTTAACCATAAATATGCAAGAGAATGCTCCAAGGAGGAGCATACATTTTGCTAGATCTCATGGTTTAGTGGGGGCCATAAGCATGGCTAATGGCCAT
The DNA here is from genome assembly GCA_034641835.2 of Pinus albicaulis. NCBI lineage: Eukaryota > Viridiplantae > Streptophyta > Pinopsida > Pinales > Pinaceae > Pinus > Pinus albicaulis. The sequence goes on along the minus strand of CM076584.1, from coordinate 866,086,603 downwards.
TATCTTGAAGGAATTGGGGGGGATAGAGACCATAGATGACATGCTCAATTTTCAGCAAGTATCATTTACCTTCCCCAAACTTGTGAGGAGATTGATGCAACACACAGGTGGTTGAGCAACCACAATTTATATCAGTCTCTATGGCAGTGGAGCACTAAGCTGCATTGGTTACACTTGAGGGACCATTTTCCTTCTCATTTGTTACACATGGAAGCAAGCATGATGCTCATATTTTCTCCCTATGAGTCTATTGTTCATGCCTTTATGAGGAGTAAGATTGAGGAGGAAACACATGGAATGGATGTATCCATTGAGGGAGGAGTCCCTCACATCTTTTGCATTGCATGTTCTAATGGGAACATGAGAAATGGTATGGCCACTGCAACAACAACAATGTTTTATTATGAGGTGGGCCATATGAGAGGTATGAGACCATATGAGGACGATTCCCGACTCATCACATATGGGGATGTTTGGGCCAGCATGTCTTGCAATTTTGGGGGAGAGACCTTGGGAGGTCTAGCCTTCTTCTTGCCACTTGATGGCAACATTATTGCAGCCCATGATCAACAGAAACTCTACACTTATCTTAAGTGGAGAGATGGACAACGTGGGGTAGACTATATGGTCTACCATGTGCAGGTTTTCAGCACACCTTCTTTTCCGGAGCCAAAGGTGGATGACAGTTTTTCTGAGTTGCCTAGTTGTGAGGTGACTCAATTTGCATGGCACATAGCTTGGGGATGGATGGAACATATGGGGGAGGCAATTCCCATTCGATTTCAGACTCCATTCCTCACGAAGGGACCTCTAGACACCACTTGCTATCTTCTTGAGCATTATACCTTACATGATGATGGCTTGACAACTACTTGCATGCTGAGGAGGAGCATTGTGGAGGATTGGATTGATAAGATAGCATCACTGCATTTGGAGGAGATCATCATACAGGGATGCTATAGGCAGAGGAGAAGAAGACAAAGTCTATCCTTTCACTTGCTTGAGGGCAAGCAATCTTTGGGAGGGGAGGACTGTAATGTCCCAAATTTTTGCAAATAAATTGGAACATTAATTTTTGCTCATATTATCTAGGAGATAAGTAAAATGGGTGAGGAGACCCATTTTCATAAATAAAATTCCACATGGAGTGGGATGGGATCCATGGAGTAGCCATTTTTGCACCTCCTAGTGTAAAAAGGGGGCAAACACATGAGGATGAAGTCATGTTGACCAAGTCAATAGCGCAGCACAAGAGGGTGTAGCTTGCTTGGGAAGCCAGCGTAGTTAGAAAGGGAGGAAACTTCTAGAGAAAGGAAACCCTAAAAGGGTGGGGTCCATGGCATAGAGAAATCATTTGCATATAAGGAGGATGAGGCAGCCATAGAGATTATTATTGAAGATTTGGACTTAGAGTCTATTTGCAATCTCCATCTGTTCAGCTGAATTGCAGTGCCTTTGGCACGAGGGATTCCTGTTTAGGAGTTCCTCTCCTCTCTTGAGTAGCTCAAGGAGGATTGCTCTTCATTTCTCCATATCTAGGCATTTGGCCATAGCCACTTCTTCATCTACAACGCAGTCACTGGGTTGTGTTGCAGGTGTTTGATTGGAGGAGATTCCACAACACCATTCCTTGGATCATTTCTCATAGGAAGGAGTTCCTATTCTTTGGGAGAATCAACAAGGAGGGTTTCTAGAGCTGATTTGCATATTTTGGCAGAAGGTCCAGCTTCTCCCACCTTCATTAGTGCAGTCCCTTCCATAGACTACGTTATCTCAAAGTGTGTCTGCAGTGGGTGTTTGCTCCACCATTTTGGAGGAAGAGATTTCGTGTGCTGGGATCAGCCCCGCACTCAAGGAATCCATTAGAGGAGATTATTTCAGTTTGCATGCCATATTCATTCTCCTCCTACTATTGTATATTTTGAGTTGCTGCAGCTACCCAACAACTCTGGCATTATTTTATTTTCATATTTTATACATGTATTGCATCCAATCCTTCTAAGGATTGAGTATTAGTGTTATAGTAGTGTTTCCAGGGGTTGAGAGCATGCTCCCCCTCAATTCTTGAGCTATTATTATATTATCATTTCATTACCATTTTACATGTTGTAGTGTTTCCATGTAACTGTGTAGTCATAGCTGGGGTTCACTTATGTAGTTGTGTTTATCTCATGATTATTGTACTTCTGTCTTGAGGATTTCTATTGTTCATCTTGAGCATAATTTCCCTCAAGATTTTGTATACATTTGCAGCTGCTATTATTTCAATAAGATGGCTATGAGTTCTCCGGCATTTTCAGAAGTTTGAGCAAGTTCTCTTCATGCTTATGTTTTGCATATTGCTGTATCTCATTCCCTTGAGCAATATCTTCCCGAGGAAGAAATATTTGCATAGCTATAGGCAGAGCCTGAGCTAGGGCCAGATATCCTCCGGTTCTCACCCTCTCTTTAGAGGTGAAATAACTGGTAAAAGCCCTCTCAGTCAATCTCTGACATAGCCTTGTTCATATTTCCAATAAAGAAACACTTCAGTGGAGAAAAATTCTGCTAATTTCCATTTTTTTTAAATGCAGATCCCGAAAGGAGACGTATTCAAAGCAATAGGAAAGAAGACTACGATCAACGCTGGACTACAGGTAAGTCCTAAATCCTTCATTATAGATAATTCTAGATCAAATATAATCTAGAGAAAGTAGTTTACATCTGTTTATTTGTTGCTATTTATCATAGGATACTAGGGAGATTTGTCTTGTCCGCAAGAACAATTTATCCATCCAACAAGAAAACCCATAAAAGGGGAAGAAGGTAGAAAATCCCGTCATACAACGGGAATTACAACCTTGCGCCATATGCGACATAGTATGCTACCCTACCCATATCTTCCTGGAGCTAAATGAACTAAAACCATTTGTAAGATTCGAAGTAAATATCGCGGCAACAAGTTCCTGTAAAAATGAACTGACCACCAAAAATCAAGGCAAGGAAATGTGTACCAAGTACGCATGCGTCATTGTGGAAATTATGGGCATTAAACCCATAATTTACCAGAAATACTGCTATATAGGGATTCCTTACATGCCTTTGAATAGCCATATCAAGAGGGTCCCTCCATCTGATAAAATGGAGAAGAACCTCGTGTCATATTATACATGCATGAGGCACTACAATCACCAAAAATACCCCCATTCACCCCTCCTCCTATCGAACGATGTGCATTATATGATGAAAGAGATCATTTCATCGCCGAATGCGTAGCCCTAGAATTGTTTCAGCTATGGTATCCAGTTAATGTAGTATACCACGCCGACCTTCTAGCCATCCAACATTCATGTAGGTATGTGGTGGCGATCACCCATTACGCCATTGTCACTACATCCCTAGATTCAGTGCAATGCTAGCCAGTTTATGCACGACCATAGTTCGGCTCTACCTAGAATACGACTCAGACACAAAATCCATGGATAGATCGACAATTCAAGAGGATGTGACAAGTAGGTCCATTCTCTTCCTGTCAGCTGAAAAGCAGCCAGTGGGGGAACCTTTAGTCACCCCCACCGACCCTCCACAGAGAAGACCAACATTTGTGTTGTGTAACACACACAACCATGTGGTTGCCACATTCCCAGAGATAGAAGCACTACGCCGCTGGTAACTAATCACGTCACCAAACGAACAGGACAGGAACACCCAAGAACAACATTCTTGTCTAGTATGTCAGGGAAACCATCATGATCAGTGCTGCACTTACATCCCTTGAGTGTGCCCACTAATTGATATCATTCATTCATTTGAAATGCACCATCGATATATCACCAGTCTAGAGCTTAGAAACCATAATGGAAGGCATATTCCCCCCAGGTAGCCTACCCCATTTCCATACCAACACGTTGGATAAGTTAAAAACGCACATCGACCTAGCATGACCCTTGTCCAGCCTAGGCCGGCATGCAGGCTATGCGACAGAATCAACCACTAGGTCAATGAGTGTAAAGAAATAAAGCACCTCACAAACAACTTTCGCATGGTCTCCTCCGTCGCTCAGAGACATCTCTTGAACTAAGAGAAAATCACACACTGCTATTGCTGGATCTGCTCACATTTTCACCATACCATGAAATGCGAACACCTCCCTAAGCATATCCAGCAGGAAGACCCATATCTAGGTCTCCACGGAAATCAATCCTAGCATATGGATAAGGGAGGAACATCTAAGGGTTGGCCTCAACCCAAGCCTCAGTGATTGCGTTCCAGTAACGCCCCACTGCACCTACCCCACCGTGAGGCATCACTAGAGCACATCTCCTCATGCGAGGGTCCCGATGACCCCCCGTAGGCATAACCACCACAAAATGAAAGCAATACAGTGATCAAAACCTCATAGTGCGCAAAGGAGGCTCCACAAAATCACACCTCTGAAAAAATTAAATTTCAGTTCTAACAGGTATGTCTCTCTTATCCTTTGTTCATTCAGTACATGTTTTCAATAATATTTGAATCAGAAAAATGCTTTCACTTGGGGTGTTTTGTTGCAGGTTTTGTACGGCATGACAAGCCATCTATTGCCCCAAGCACTGAAGGATCCAGAGCAGGTATCATTCTACCCTCAATGTGATATAGTCCTAGAGTAACTCTGAATATCCTGACATCATTTCTCCACAAAAAATCAACCATAGGTTCCAAACACCCGACCATTTTTATCATCTCCCCACCTTGCAGATGATAAACATCCTTTTTGGTTGGTAGAGCCCCGCCTCCATGGCACCTGTAACTCAAAGTAGACCACCCATCATAAAAAAACGATGCCATGGCCATACTACCTATGTCTGAGAAGCACTTCATTCATCTGCTATGCATCAAGTCAATTTTTATCATATCAAAATAAAACCCCTTTCCCGGACTACCTTTTTTTTTGGAAGTAGATCAAATACGCACTACCACATCTCGCATCTGGCCTACCATCCCTCCATCAGCATAGCCCATCTAGGATATTTTCCATCTGCTTCATCATCCCCACATAGAGACCAACCAATTGGGCCCCCACCCTTAGCAAAAACACCTTCCTCAAATCATCAATGAGAGAGAATTTTCATGTTTTTGGGACACCCATCTCTGTGTTTTGTACAATCCAATCCCATTTTTTATTCTTTTGGCAAGTGTATAAATATCTAAAAAGGAGAATAGTCCCCCACTCATCCATCCATTTTTCTCCCATAGCAGCACTACCTAGTCACCCTTGTTCAGAGCATCACACCTTCCACGCAAAGCCACCACGCCATTCATAACCAACATATACCCAAACTGGACATCCTACTGACTCCATGGATTTCGTCATTAGAAATAGTTATGACTGCCGCCAATTTTTTTTTTTCATGCTCCGACCTTGGGCTCCCGAACTCCCATCATCAGTTTTCAGTCATCCCTCGCCATCATGTCTACATTAAACCTATCAAATCAGATACCCTAGTCCCTTGCATCAGTAGATCTCTCGTTCGGTTGAGGATCCCTTTTTGTCGACTTCAACACCCATTCTCCGAAAAGGAAGTAGTACCTTGGATGACTCCTCACTCCAATAGGGGCATCCTCTCGTGGCACTATGGGAATCATCATTTCCCATGGATGTCATCGATCCTCTCGACATTCGACTACAACAAAAGGTTTCATGTCAAGATGGTATCGTACTTTACAACAATTTCACTTTGACCAGATTCATCGAAGACCCATGCCATTACAAGCATCTCTTTGAACAATGCTTATGTGGGAAGGTCCCAATCATACACCCATGCATACAATGAGCATTTATATTCCATACCAAGATCATGCATGTTGGAACTACATTCAACCTATTTTAAAAGAAAAAACGTCCCTGAGGGTGTTAGCAATCATTGTCATCAACCAAATCAGTAGATCACTACCATATCAGTGACACAGACATAACCTTTACCTGTCAGATAGATTTTTTTAGCTAGCTAAATAATTACGAGCATGGGACATACAAGCTTCGCAGAAAAATTATATTTATTATATCATAAAATTTCTTGCAGGTTTCTAACAGAACATGGTCACTCTTTTACCCACTGTAAGGGGTTTCCAACCTTGGGTTGTACGCAGGTCTCTATCGCTCTCGACACAGGTTACACATAACAAAAACTATAATATATTTCGGCTATACAGTTCTTCCTAGACGTCACACATTAGGGGGAAACTGTTATCACTGGAAAATTAGACAAGAAAAATGACATTATGAAATGTCAAGTAGAAGGATTTACAGGGCTGAGAAACATTAGAGAATCTGAAAAATTTTAAAATCTCTAAGGTAAAGAGGAAAAATGTCAAATTGCGCACAAAATACATAGGAAAAATGCGCATTGTGTGCATTTTTCTTTGATAGGCACACTCTTCTGCGCAACTTTCCCTCAAAAACCACACGTTCTTGGGAGTGGTGGAAGTCACCATTCGGGACCACTTGACACACTTCAGGATATGATGCTACACTTGAAGCCACCCAAGGATAGACACCTAGAGCCACCTTGAGGCCTCAAGTGAGCACACAAAGGAATCAAGTGGGAACACAAAGGAATCAACCCTCTCTCTTGGGTCACCATACACAAATGTACTAGGAGAGGGAAGAAGGATTTGAATTTGCCTATAAATTACCACCATGAGAAGAAAAAAATGAGAACACATTGTTATGCTAGCCAAATTTCCAATGAGAAAACCAAAAATGTGTAATCCAGAGTAGCAGTAGAGTTAGAGGATTTGGTTGTTGGCCACCCAACAACTTCAATACCTTAAGAGAAGAGAAAGGCCTTGTAACATCAGCTCAAGGGTAAAAACATCCTTGCACTGGGTCTTAGAACTCCATAGTTCTAAGGATCCTTTGGCAAGTGTGTAACGTTCTACCTTTCTTACTAATAACAGTCAATAAGAGGGGAATTTATTCCACCATTTGTATTATTGTATTGTTTGATTCATTGTGAGCTTTTTTTTGTTTTAGTTTAGTTGTGTTTCTTCTTATATGCAGCATAATACATTCCATAATTTAGTGTGTTTGATATGTATTAGCATGTTTTCACTAACCCGCCAACCATATTTTCTTCCTGTGACCATAGCTTGTAGGTTGCAACCATTCTTACCAAGAACTGGTGGTTTGGTACAGTTGTGCACCAAAAACACCACTACATGGGGTACACTGATACTCCCCACAAATATCAGGTGTATTTTCCAACCAACAGGATGACTATTGTCAAATGGGATGTAAAATTTGATGAGGAGAAAGCCATGCGATTGTCCCTTAAGAGGGAGCTTGATTTTCATGCAGAAGAGGAACTCTTGGTTCCAAAGGATGAGCCTCAATATGTGGAGAAACCACATGCAGAGGATCATGGAGTGGCAGAAACCACTCATACAGAGCAATCCACTAGACATGGTAGGATGCACACCACAGAAGTTGATAGATTGAGACTTGATGTGGCAGAAAGTGTAGGAGCACCTACATCACTGCATAGAGAATGATAGTGACCAAAGAGGTTTACTAGATACATGGCTCTTATGAGAAAGTGTATTGTCACAAAACCATCCTATATTTAGGAAGAAATGCAGCAACCAACTTGGTTTGACGCGATGGTTGAGAAGTATGAATCCATTGTCAGGAACAATGCATGGGAAGTTGTCCCAAGAACAGTCAAAAATCAGTGGTTGGATCTATATGGATCTATAAGGTGAAGCAGGAAAAATATGGGAGTGTGGAGAAGTACAAGGCTATATTTGTAGCCTAGGGATTCTCATTGGTTGAGGTGATTGGCTATGAGGAGAATTTTGCACCGGTTGCAAGGTACTCATCGATTAGATCTATCCTCGCACTCTCAGCGCAGATGGGGTGGAATATACATCAGATGAATGTGAAGAATAAATTTCTCAATGACGTTATTGAGGAAGAAGTGTACATTGAGAAGACAAAAGGTTTTGAGACCTTTTGACAGTGAGTTGCATGTGTGTAGACTCAAGAGAGAATTCTATGGGATGAAGCAAGCACCTCATTCTTGGTACACCAGGATTTACAACTATTTCACCAGGTTGGGCTTCACGAAGAGTGAAGCGGATGCAAACCTATACCAGATTGTTGTTGATGGTAAGATTTTGATTAGCGTACTTTATGTTGATGATCTTATTCTGACAATGATGAACAACTCATAACTTATTTCAAAGAGGATCTTGCAAGAGAGTTTGAGATGAAGGACATGGGACTCCTTCACTATTTCCTTGGTTTGGAGATATGGCAGTGAGATGGGGAGCTATTTTTTTCTCAAGGAAAGTATGAAAATGAGACTCTGAGGATGTTCCACATGGATAGCTGTAAACCCATGGAGACACCTCTTGTAGGAAACTAGAGGGAGGATGCTACTTTAGGTGAAGTAGTGGATGCTATTGTTTACAGGAAGGTTGTGGGTTCACTCATGCGCTTGGTGAACACACGACTAGACATATGATATGCAGTTAACCAAATTATTCAAGCTATGGTTAAGCTGACCAAGTTATTTTGGAAGGTGGGGAAGCATGTCTTGAGATATCTCGGGGGCACTCCAAAGTATGGATTATGGTACAGACAGACAGAGGGAGTGAAGGTTCAAGGCTTCACTGATGCGTATTGGGTAGGCAGTCCATCAAACATGAAGAGCACATCAAGAGGGATCTTCAGCATAGGATCGACAATAGTTTCTTGGTACAACAAGAAGCAGAGATCAGTTGCACTCAGTTCAGCCGAGGCAGAGTACATGGCAGCCAGTCAGGGTGCATGTGAGGCCATTTGGAAGAGGAAGGTAATTTTTGGATTGTTTGGTAATCAGATGGATTCGACGATGATACATTGTGATAATCAGAGTTGCATAAAAATCTCGGTTAATCTGGTATTCCATGACAGGTCCAAGCATATTGACATTTGGTACCACCATCTCAGAGATTGTATTCAGAGACACATTATGTTACTTCAGTACATTCCCATAGAGGATCAAGATGCAGATATTCTGACGAAGGTGCTCGCCAAGAGAAAATTAGAATACCACAGAGGCAGGATCAGGGTAGCTGATAATCCCTTTCTTGTTGAGAGGGAGTGTTGAAAAGTCAACAAGAAATGTGTGTCTAATTTAATTTTCCCTTAATTAAATTGGACAATAAATTGTAATCCTATCACATAATCACTTGTAATAGTTAACTGAGTGTGATAAAATCAGTTAGCTCATGAAATTCGAGTTGAGGGTGGTTGGTGTGAAGAGTGATTCTATTTGTTTTAGATTCCAAGTTGTAGTTAGTGTATTAGTTTAATGCATGAGAAATCAGTTAACTCAATTAAGTGAGTTAAAATTAGTTTAACTAGTTGTAGCTTATTGTTGAACTAGTGAGAGGTCAAGTGAATTAAATCATATTTAGTTCACATGTAGTGATCTGTTAAGTAACTGATGATTTACTATTAATAGTTGCATTCATGTCAGTTCTGATGAAGACCCAATTGAGAAAGAGGTTGTATTATTCGAAAACTTCTTGCATGTATTAATAAACCCATAGGATTTCCCATGAGAATTGTGCAGTTTTGGAAGGCTGAAATTTCTAAAGAATAGGGATTTAATTCGACGGGAATTGTGTAAGAAAGGAAGGCTGAGAAGAGGCAAGAAATTGGTTAAGTGTTGGTCAATTTTGTCTGGATCAGTGTGAGACAGTTGTTAGAGTGCAACAAAATCTTGTGAGAAGAGTGCATTGTATTGTTTCATGATTCTTTGGTTGAATATACAATAGAAGATAGAGGGGTTTTGAGAAGAAAGCTTTCCCAAGGAAAAATATCTGTGTTGTGGATTGATTTGCTTATTTATTGTAGTTGGTGTTATTGTGAAATCATGTTTATTTTCTGCAATTAATTTATAGAAGGATTCAATATCTAGCTTTATCATATCGCATGATAGGATTGAATCCATTGGTATACATATTGCTTGTGTAATTCCTTCAACCTGCACAGAGTAAAGGAGAATATAATTTTCGGGGCTTTATTTAAAGGTGGACTGGCAACAACTATTCACTCATGGCCTTGATTTTCCTCGACCATTTATGCTAAGTACAGATATATCACAAATTTCCAAGTGACGATGCCTAATGTACAGATTCGGTCGTGTAAGGACTGAGTTTGGTACAACCTACCATACATGGTCACAATGGTTGAAATCGACCAAGTGCTTGAGACTTGACCTGAAGCATTAAGATCAGGCTAGAATTGCTACGCCTGTCACAACCTCCAAATCCGGTAAAAAGGGCACATCCGACAAAGAGGAAATAAAGGACAAGGAAGAAGAAAAAGAAATAGAAAAAGAAGACGAAAAGCATACTGAGAAGGAGGCTAAGAAAAAAACAGATCAAGAGAGTGAAGGAGAAGCAAAGTTGGATAATAGAGGCCTAGATGGTTTGGATGGTACTGGAGTTGGCTCTCCCAAACGTGGCACTGAGACCCCCAAGGGCGCGCGCAAGAAGAGGAAAGGCTCGAAGGTCAGAGGAACAGAGGATATAACAGTAATAGATGAGGACCTTGATAAGATAGGATATGTGGTCACATCTGCCTCCAAAGATAGGTGGACAGTGATGGAAGAAAAATACAAGGTTGTCGTCGAAGCATTGCAGTTGAGATTGCAGGTGTTGCAGATGAAGACCAAAAACATCCAGGCAAGCTTGAATCAAGTGAGTTAGCATACAAGTATGATCATCAGCATGATATATAGCAGGATATGCCCCTTCCCATGCACAACAATCATTGTACAACAACTTGAATTGCACACACAAGGGAAAACATGCCCATAAGTTGGGATAGACTTGTTGATGCTTCCCAGTGGTAAGTTACATGCAATTTAAACAATTATCACAGATAAACTACAGTGCAGGGAGGTGCACGTGCACCAACAACTGAGTGAAGTTGAGAAGAATATTGTGGAAAAAACAAAGAGTCTATCCAGGCTCACACGGTGCAACAAACAATAATAGCACAACACACGAAATTGTAGACTCTGATTGACAAAATTTGTGGTGACTTGTCAGAGGCTTCCATTCCTACTTCAGCTACACTGCAGGCTAAAGTTTAAAGTATTGTAGCAATGCCAAAGGCCTCTAAATCAGAAGTGTAGGCAGTGAAACGAGATTTTGAGCAACAGATCGCAAAATTGTAGGCCAAGCTTCAACTTGAAACTCCGCTAGAAGTGTGCACAGATTGAGCGGCCTTATTCAAGGAATCTTTAGCCAGTATTTTCGGCACAGTCGATATGGAAACCACACTGTTAGACAAAACTATGGGCCTATGGACATCCGTGCAGACAGATCCCCTTGTCTCAAAGATTTCGCAGGAACTGCGTGCCAAGGAGTAGGTGTTTGATGATCCTCAGGAGGCACTGCCTATGTTTTTACCTACTCAGAGGAGGCTCATTTGTAGAAAAGTAAGATATTACGTGATGAAATTGAGGAGCTGCGTAGAAAGAAGCACATCGTGACAGACCATATGAAGCCATGGGCCGATGAAGTGATGAAGCTGGATGTTGTCATAAATAACTTTAACCAAACATATCAGAGCATCAATTTAGTCGCAAAAGGGATGACCTCGCAAAAACTGGTTGATACAACACAAAGTGTGGCTAACCAGAGCACCAATGTCCTGGCACCCTTCATTGCTACCATCGAGGAGCTGCAGAAAAAATGAAGATTCTAGTACCACTGTGACTCGGGATGAGTCACAAGATTGTGTTGGGGGCTTGTTGGAGAGGGGTCCCCTAGGACCACAAATTTGATAGAAAAATATAGAATTTTTTTAACTTTGAGTTGTGTGCGTTAAGAAATGCATAGGTTAAGGTGCTTTGGGGCAGGTCAAATCCCCTTCATGAGTAGTAATGGGAAAAAGGGTAGAACTAGGGGTCACAAACCACAGTTTGTGGACCTTAGATGAGTGCATGCTAAAGATATAAAAAGAAATCTAGATCAAGTGAGATAGGACAATTTTTGTAGAAGTTCTAAGTAAGTTTCGTTAATATTGTGATTTTATGAGTTGTGAAGTGAATCTATGAGTGTCTGAAAGGCTCATTTTGGCTGTGTACATAGAGACCTTAGTCCGGCTGTGTGCGCAGGTAGACTTGAAGAAGTGTAAATGTTTTTACGACTATTAATGAATACAGAAGTATTTTGGGATAATTCTGAGTATAACCTGCATCTGTGATATGTTTCTTACGATTTATGTTATTTGTAATTGGATCGGTTACGTACCTGATTTTCTGTCTTATATGAATGTTGAATGCATAGGTATGTTATTGTAAGACTTGAATGTCACTTTACTAAGATTGTTGAAGGGATTGTGAAGCCCTTTATCTTTGCACGCATAGGATAGCCTGCGTAATTTGACCTAGATTTGGTTGGTTAGTATTTATGGGTAGAGTTTTTGTTGCGAAGGCCAATCTACTATCATTATAGATTTTAAGGCACCCACATCATTTAATTCTCTCTCAGGGTGTGGAAACCTGGTTCCAGCACCCCCCCATATTGCTTTGGGTAAGACTTTGATCTGCACAAGTAGGTCACTGTTGAAAGGGCCAGTAGTAAGAGGTTTTTGTTGGTTAAGCTTAACTTTGAACCTGTGTTAGGACCCCTTAAGCCAACAGTGGCCCAATACTAATCCTGCTCTTTTTAAGAATTCACACTTTTTGGGACTTAGGGAGAGATGCATCTCAATGCACCTTCTCAACACCTTTCCCAAATTGAAGAGAGATTATTAGAAGTGAACCCCATAAAGTGTGAAATCATCCATGTCAATTTCAACCAAGTCATGGAATTTCTCAAAGAAAATACTCAAGACAGCTCTTTGGAAAGTAGTCAAGGGATTGCACAACCCAAAAGGGAAGGACTTGTAAGCGAAGGTGCCCCAGGGACATGTGAAAGTAGTCTTGTCCTAGTCTTCAGGGATAATTTGGATCTAGTTAAACCCTCTAAACCCATCTAGGAAAGAAACAAATTTCTTTCCTGCAAGGCCATCTAGTACTTGATCTATAAAGGGCAAGGGGAAATGGTCCTTCTTGGTGGATTTGTTGATTTCCCGGTAATCAACACAGATTCACCATTTTCCAATCTTCTTTGGGACTAGGACAAAAGGAGATACCCACTTACAGTTTGATATAGGATATATGAAACCTACATCCAATAATTTATGCAGTTCTTCCTTCACTATGTCCTTTAGAGTTGGGTTCATCCTTCTTTGAGGTTGGCGCACAATATTTCACCCTTATTTAATGTAGATATGACGTGTGCACCCATTTCATGTCTTTATAGTCCCAAGAAAATGAATCAAGGTTTTTTTTCAAGAGTTGGCATAGTTTCTCTTCTTCTCTAGCTGATAAGTGTTAGTGTCAATATGTCAGTGATCAAACATACTCTTTCAGTTAATTTACTAGTGTCATAGGTCAAAATTTTTGGTCTTTTCAAACAATTTTTCAAAATAAATTTTGGTCACTGAAGGAGTCTAGGTTAGACTTTATCCTCCCCTCATCTCATCCATGGCCATCATCACTTTAAAGGTCACCTCATTCATTATCATTTAGAAGTATTAATTCATTCATTCCATCTCATCTAGGTTTGTTGTCTTGATGTCATTGTTTTACCTTTAAAAAAATCTAATTTGTAATTAAACAAGGAAAAAAATCATTCATTTCACTCATAAGTCTCTTAAAGGGGAGCTAGCATACTTAGGAAGTAGAAGTAAGACAAGTTGTCTTATTTAAAAATGTGTTTTAATGTCAAAATTTTTCAAAAGGAAAAATTGTCTTATTGTTGCACTACAAGAGAAAAATGGTCATTTCAAGCTCATCCAAACTCATTATTCTCCTTTTTTGTGTGGTAGAGCTCATCTCTTACCTCTATTTCACTCTTTAGTGGTCAATGATTTGAAACCAAGGCGAGAAATTACTCCAAGGAGCCTGTTGTTATGATTTTGAAGCCTGTTGTTATGCTTTTGGAAGCAGTTGTTACGTTTCTGTAACTTCTTCTACACTTTTGGAGGCAATTTTTATGCTTCTGTAACTGGTTGTTAGGCTTTTGGAAAGGGTTCAAAATTAGGGTTTTTTGGCTCCCAATCCATTTAAACAAACTAAAAGCTTGTTGGAATAAGTTCTTGGAGTTCTTACAATAGTAAGTTAACTTCCTATACCCTCCAGTGATCAAACATCAAGTTCACTATTGATTTTCATACTCACTCCAATACTCCATTATATTTTCACCTGTTTATATCATTGAAATATTCTAGTGAAATAAACCCTAACCCTCCCATCGAACACTATCCTACACCTCCCAAATACATCAAACTCCCATCTCCCACCATCCATATCCTTCTTAAGAGCCATTTTCACTAAACCCTAATTTCTAGCCAATTTTCACAGTGTTAAACTGGGAAATTCCTATGTTTCTCTCATTTGACTACTTTCCTCACATCCATTTCACTTTATTTCACTCATATCATGGAGCCAACATGTAAGCCTATCTTTGCAATTGTTTGTAGAATTCTCCTTGGCTTCAAAACCCTTCATCTCACCCTATATGTCTATCCCATCCCTATACTCTATTTTTCCCAAATTACACTGCACATACCCATTCCATCTACACAGTAGGGTTTCATATTTTCATTAATAGACAATATGGAGGGTGAGAAGAAAAACCTCAAGGGTGGCTGCCACATAAAATTTGAGCCCTCCACCATGCAAGAAATCAATGCTTCACGCTTGGAAAAAGGATGCTTTGAGAGGACTGGATGTTTGAGGTTATGTGAGAAGATTATAGAGGGAGGATATCATCATCAACTTACAAGCTTATTTTCCTCTAATATCAACATGGGAAAGGCCATAATTGTAGGTGTGGAGTTTAACCTATCAACAAATGTGTTTTCGTCAACAACTAGTATACCTAGTCATGGGCAAAAGTGGTTTAAGGGCATGGACATAGACCTTAAACATTAAAAATTATTCTTCAAACCTCAAGTGACCTCCAAAACCAGTAATTTGAAATTCCAAAGGCTTCTTCATGTCAATTCAAGATTCTATGAGTGTTTTCCGTCATTAGGGTTTTTCTTTCCTCCATTTTAGGGTTTTTCTTTTCTTAATTGGTTTAGGCCATTGGAGACCCTTTTCCCACTAGAATCCTTCAAAAAACCTTCAAAAACCATACCACAAAACCCCCTACCACTTACAGTTCCCTTTACCCTTCTTCCATCAAAACCCTAAGTCCCTACTACACTTTCACAGCAAAAGTGGAAAAGTTTGTGTTTTCCTATTTTGACTCACTTTCCCATACCCATTTCAAGTGATTCCACTTGTATTCTTGAGCTAATACATTACCCTATTCTCTCAATGTTTTTGGCAATTTTCCTCAACCTCCTCATACCTTATCATATCCCCTAAACCTACCCTATCCACATCCCTTGTTTTTCCAAATACACTCATCTCTACCCACTCATTTCATATAAGAAGGTTTGATTGTGTTCAAAATTACTATGGAGAGTGGAAAAAAAGTTCATAAGGGAGATCATAATTCCAGGATTAAGCCAAATCAAACCCATGGCATCATTTTCAGAGTTTTGTGATCAAGCTAGTGTTTACATTGCACACTGGGACAATTTGACTTCAAAATTAGTTTTTGAAGAAATGGAGATGAATTTGCGAAACATGAAACAGGTTTTTGTAAAAAATAGACCAAAAACAAAAAGCCTCCTTTAGTTTATGAACAGGTGTTATGGTTTGAGATAAATTCCAAAAATATAGTTTCTCTATGTCATTTTCTGCTCTTTTGAACATATTGTCTTCAAGTCAATGTTTTAGGGGTTTGGAGCAAGGTTTTGTAGTGCCTGATGATTCCATTTTGTAGAAAACACCATACGCTTTGCAGGCATACCACTTTAATCCAAAAAATCCTCCATAACGGCCTCCAAAATCCCTCTCAAAGTAGGTGCTACGCTTCAGCTCAAAGTGCACTACACTTTTGCAAATTTTGAGTGATAAACTTCAAACTTGGATTCTCAGCCAATGGGAATTTATTTTGGAAAACCAGAGGAGGTTATTGTTCATAACACGCCAAATAAAAAAAATCTCTCTCATTTTTTCTGAAAAAATGATATTATGGGAGAGTTATGGATCTATATTTAAGACCTATTTTTGTAGAAAGTTTTTTGGAAATTCTAGATTTTTCACAATTTTGGAAATTCTTTCCTCACAGGAGCATAGAAAAATTTTTATACGCTTATTTTAGGGGCATCCAAATGATGATTTATTTATATGGTTGGATGCATTTTGATGAGTAAATTACAAATCAAGAACCCTCTTTTCATGACAGGCTTTAATTTTGCAGAAATGGCCAAAAAACCTCTCATTTTCTATGCTTCTGCCACATTTTTGGAGGCCTTGCTATGCTTCTGGAGTAACCTTCAGAGAATGAATGTTTGGAGGCCTTCCCATGGGTCATTTTGAAAACTTGAAGATGTTCTGGAAACTATACACATAAGGCTAGTTGACCGTTTTTTAATAATTGGATTTGGACTCCTAAAAGTGCCTCAAATATTGATACACAATTCTTCTATGCTTCTGTAAAATTATGTTACACTTCTGTCAGAAATGTTACACATCTGCATTGGATTGCTCATGACACTTTTCAAGCTCAAAAAATGTCAGAAATTCAAGTTTTTACTGTCCTATGAGTTGGAATTAGAGTAATTGAGTTTTTTTTTTCCTGTTATCATGAGGGAACATGTAATTTAATGTAAGGGACACACACTCTCAGTTCATAGCTGAAATTCAGGGAATGGTTTCTAACCTCCCTAGAATCTAGGAAATGACTCATCTGATGTATTCATGATGCATTTTGGATGGGATTTATACCTGATGAGGTTTCATGGTTCATATTTTCTATAAGTAGACTCTCTTTAGTCCTTTTCTGGGTTGGATAGCCTTATTTTTGCAGTGGAGCTATTGTAACAACATTTTGGAATGAAATCAAAGACAATATTACAGAACTTATGTTGAGAATCTTGTGGTCTGAATTGGGAAATTTTTTCTTCCTATGTATGTTTATCTATTCATGTTAAATGGTATATTCTCCTCTTTCAAATAAATATTTCCATGTCTTTATCTTGTAATTTTATAAGCAGAAATCATGTTTGTTCATGCTCTATTTTAGACAAGGTTTACATGATATGTCTGTTTACTTCTAAATGAATGAATTCACCTCAATGCTCATTCAGAATCTATATCACTTCATCCTATAATCAATGAAAAATTAAGAATTCTTTCAAACTACCTATCTAGCATCACACATTCTTTGCAAATTGACCTTGAAATTCATACCTAAAAACCCTAGACCTAGACTTCTCACTGACCTTTATATCAAGCACTTAAAACCTCAAACAAAAATCCTATTTACCGATCTTACATACCTAGCCTAAGATAATTAGATATTCAGTCAATCCATTGACTACAAAGTGATAATTTGAGAGCCCTCTCTGGTCCTGGTAGGGCTAACTACTTGACCTAAATCATGGTATGTGGTTACCTTCCTTCAATCCCACTCTTAGCCTTGGGAAGTTGGGGGGGGGGGGTGATAAAATTCTTGGCACTGTTGCAAGGGAGCGAAGGTTAAATATTTCCTAGGAAATAACAACAAATATTAGCTCTAATTTTTTATGGTGAAATAGTGGTCAGGCACAAGAAGGCTATGCATATTTCACCTGGCGACTCTAGTGTCAAAGAATCCAAAGGTTTATAGTTTTCATGGTGACTCCATTGTTAAAAAACCGGTAGCTTGAAGAAAATTTTGGCGAATTCATTGTTTTCAAGATGGATTCAATTTCTAGAAGGTATTCCCCTATGAATTTTTCTCACATTCTTGGTTTTCCAAATAAAAATCCTTGCATAGATTGGAAAATTTATTTTCCCAAATTCATAGATGGAAATGAGGATGAGGCTATTATGAATCTAATAAAATTTCATTGGCATATACATAAGCTTGGGATTAGTTTTCATGAGGATTGTTTGATGAAAATGTTTATGGCTACCCTAGAAGGGAAAGCAAGATCATGGTATGAAGGGTTGAAGCCAGGTAGCTTATTATCTCTTAAATATTTTCATACAACATTCTTTGAGTTTTATGGAAATTCAATTCATTCTTGTTGTTCAAAGATTGTTGTGAATCCTGTGAAGTTTTCATTCAATACCTTGAAGAGGATTTTGGTGATGAAGAGTGTTTGGATTATGAGATTATATAGGCCCTCCATGAATTTTCTTATGAATAGAAAACAACAGAGATTAGTTGTCTTGATACAAAGGATCATTCACAACATGCATCAACTCTTTCTTTTCTTGAAGATGAAACAAATTTTCATCCTAAAAGTCAAGTTATATCCCATGAAGTTAACAAAGTTTCGCATCCTTGTCCATATTTTCATGATCAAGAGTATGAGAACTCTTTCAAACAAGAAAATGAAATTTATAGTCCATTGGTTTAGTCATCTTATGGGTCAATGATCGAGGAAAATAAGATTACAAATTCTTTTGAAAATTATTATTTTCTGCAGC
Source organism: Pinus albicaulis (assembly GCA_034641835.2). NCBI lineage: Eukaryota > Viridiplantae > Streptophyta > Pinopsida > Pinales > Pinaceae > Pinus > Pinus albicaulis. The sequence goes on along the minus strand of CM076584.1, from coordinate 866,067,992 downwards.
CTGAGAATGCAACCCAAGACGATGGGATTAAAGGGGTATGTGACCTAGAATTTCATATTTCTTTACCAGTTATTGAAGGTTCCATTAAATTTAATCTTCTGTAAATATCTAATGAATTTGCTACTTTAGAAACTCTTAATTCAGATTCACATGAAGGATTAATCCTAAATCCATTTTCCGAAAGAGAGATACATGTACGTTCATATTTTGAAGATTCTAGGCTTCAAATTGACCATCATAAGTTGCAGGAAAGCATTGAAAAAGAAGAGGTTGTTTTAGAGCCTTTTTCATATGATGATCTTCCTCCAAATTCAGAAATTGAAGATTCCGCTGAAAAATAGGAGTTTGTCCAAGATCCTAAAATGTGTACATTAAATCTCTTGATCATCTGGCTACCTCAAACACAGACTTTCAATAACAAAATTCCTTTTATCTTGATATTATTGAAGACCCTATTGCAATATTGTTGCAGGCAGGGAAAATTTTAGGGGCTAATATTCACAGGTGGGCTAATTTTCCATGATTTTTCCAAAAAAAGATAGCCAATTTCCATTTTTTGAAAGTTGATTCGCCAAAATTTTATAGTATAATTTTTTTTTACCCTAAAAATTGCCAAAATTTTATATAGACTAATATAAAATAATTAGAAGCCTAAATAATTTTACAAAATATCATCAAAATTTTTATAATTTACATATTGGGGAGTAGTAAGATTCGCCAAGGTTTATAAAATTTAAGATAAACTTCCATCCTTAAAATTTTCCTTAGTTACAACCATCTGGGAAGATCAATCTTCTTGTATTTATAGATGATGAGCACATGTTCAGTGGACACTTTGAGTTTCCTATATTTTGTTCCTTTTGCATGCTCAAGGAAAGTGTGATCATAATTCAAGTAAGTAGCCATTTGTTGGATTGGTTACACAAGAGGGATCATATCACATGATTGTATATATATCTTCCATAGGTGGTCAATTATCATAAGTATTTTAAGTCTGAGGCGAAGGCCCTAATATACCAATGGTATGTTGCCATAAGTTGTTAAGTCGGAGTCAAGTCAGTTTTTTTGAGTCAAAGTCATTTTCTGTTTTAGTTAGTCATTTTAGTTTGTCTAAGTTCTTTCATTTTTCATTTTTTTACTGCATCAGCCAATGGTAAGGCTACCCAATCTACAGTGTTCTTGACACCCTTTGAAGGAGCTTCCATCCCCAGCTAGAGCTAATGTTAGTGTCAATATGTCAGTGATCAAACATACTCTTTCAGTTAATTTTCTAGTGTCATAGGTCAAGATTTTTGGTCTTTTCAAACAAGTTTTCAAAATAAATTTTGGTCACTGAATGAGTCTAGGTCGTATTTTCTTCCACCCCACATCTCATCCATGGCCATCATCACTTCAAAGGTCATCTCATTCATTATCATTTAGAAGTTTAAGTCATTCACTCGATCTCATCTAGGTTTGTTGTCTAAGTGTCATTGTTTTCCTTTGAAAAAGTCTAATTTGTCATCAAATGAGGCAAAGAATCCTTCATTTCACTCATAAGTCTCTTAAAGGGGAGCTAGCATACTTAGGAAGAAAAATTAAGACAAGTTGTCTTATTTAAAAATGTGTTTTAATGTCAAAATATTTCAAAAGGAAAAATTGTCTTATTGTTTCACTACAGGACAAAAAAGGTCATTTCAAAGCTTTAAAGGACAAAATAAAGCTCATCCAAACTCATTATTCTCCTTTTTTGTGTGCTAGAGCTCCTCTCTTACCTCCATTTCACCCCTTAGTATTCAAGGGTTTGAAACTAAGGTGTGAAATTACTCCAAGGAGCCTGTTGTTATCCTTTTTGAAGCAGTTGTTACGTTTCTGTAACTTTTGCTATGCTTCTGGAGCAGTTTTTATGCTTTTGTAATTATTTATTACGCTTCTGGAAATGGTTCAGAATTATGGTTTTTTGGATCCCAAGGAATTTAAACAAACTAAAATATTTTTGGCATCAGTTCTTAGAGTTCTTACAACAGTAAGTTAACTTCCTATACCCTCTAGTGAACAAATTATCAAGTTTACTATTGATTTTAATACTTACTCCAATACTCCATTATATTTCACCTCTTCATATCATTGAAATATTCCAGTGAAATAAACCCTAAACCTCCCATATAACACTATCCTACACCTCCCACATACATCATACTCCCATCTCCCACCATCATATCCTTCCTAAGAGGTAGTTTCACTAAACCCTAATTTATATCCATTTTTCACAATGTTAAACTGGGAAATTCCTGTGTTTCCCTCATTTGACCAATTTTCTCACATCCATTTCACTTAATTTCACCCATATCATGGAGCCAAAATGCAAGCATGTCTCCTAATTTTTTTGTAGAATTTTCCTTGGCTCCAAAACCCTTCATCTCACCCTGTAAGTCTACCCCATCCCTATACTATATTTTTACAGTACACATGCCCATTTCATCTACAAAATAGGTTTTCATCCTTTCACTAATAGACAAGATGGAGAGTGAGAAGAAAAACCTCAAGGGCGAGCACAACATAAGATTTGAGCCCTTCACCATGTAAGAAATCAATGCTTCACACTTGGCCAAAGGATGATTTGAGAGGACAGGATGTTTGAGGTTTTGTGAGAAGATTATGGAGGGATGATATCATATTAATCTTACAAGCTTATTTTCCTCTAATATCAACATGGGAAAGACCATCATTGCAGGTGTGGAGTTTAACCTATCAACAGATGTGATTTCTTCAGCAAATAATATACCTATTCATGGGCAGAAGTGGTTTACGGGCATGGACATAGACCTTAAAGATTAAATTTTTTTCCTCAAAGCTCAAGTGACCTCCCAAACCATTAATTTGACATTCAAAACCATTCTTCAAGTTAATTCAAGATTGTATGAGTGCTTTCCATCATTATGGTTTTCTTTCCTCCATTTTAGGGTTTCTCATTTCTTAATTGTTTTATTCCATTGGAGACCCTTTTCCCACCATCATCCTTCACAAAACCTTCAAAAAATATACCAAAAAACACCCTATGACTTATAGTTCCCTTACCCTTCTTCCATCGAAACCCTAAGTCCCTACTACACTTTCACATCAAAACTAGAAAATCTTTCTTTTTTCCTATTTTGACTCACTTTTCCATACCCATTTCAAGTGATTCCACCTGTATTCTTGAGGTAACACATTACCCTATTCTCTCAATTTTTTTGGGAATTTCCCTCAACCTCCTAATACCTCATCATAGCCCCTAAACCTACCATATCCATATCCCATGTTTTTCCAAGTCCACTCATCCCTACCCACTCATTTCAACTAGGAAGGTTTTATGATGTTCACAACTAGTATGGAGAGTGAGAAAAAAGTTCATAAGTGAGGCCATCATTCCAATATTGAGCCAAATCAGACCCATGGCATCATTTTCAGAGTTTTGTGATCAAGCTAGGGTTTACATTGCACACATGGATAGTCTGGCTTCAAAATCAGTTTATGAAGAAATGTAGATGAATTTACAAAACATGAAAGAGGTTTTTGGAAATCATAGGCCAAAGAACAAAAAAGTACTTAAGTTTATGCACAGGAGTTATGGCTTGAGATAAATGCCATAAATATAGTTGCGTGAGGTCATTTTCTGTAATTTTGAACATGTTGTCTTCAAGTCAAATTTTCAGGGGTTTGGAGGAGGCTTTTGCAGTGCTTGATGACTCCATTTTGTATCATACATCCTAATATTTCCAACCATACCACTTTAATCCAAAAAATCCTCAAGAAAGGACTCCAAACTCCCTCTCAACGTAGGCGCTACGTTTTTTCTTAGAGTGCGCTACGCTTCTACAAATTTTGAGCGATCAGCTTTAAACTTAGATTCTGAGCTAATGTGAAAGTATTTTAGAGACATGGAGGAGGATATTGCTAATAACATGCCAAAGAACAACAAAATATCCTAGTTTTGCCAAAAATCTTATGGTGGGAGAGATATGGAACCATATTTAAGCCCTAATTTTGCAGAAATTTTTTTGGAAAATTTTGGAGTTTTCCCATAATTTTGGAAATTCTCTCCTCACAGAAGCATAGAAAATTTTTGATACTCGTATTTAGGGGAATACAAAAGATGATTTATTTATATGGTTTTATGAATTTTGATGAGTACATCACATATCAATATACCTCTTTGCATGATAGGCTTTAATTTTGCAGAAAAGGCCAAAAAACCACTCATTTTCTATGCTTCTGCCACTTTTTTGGAGGCCTTGCTATGCTTCTGGGGTAACCTTGGGAGAATTAAATTTTGGAGGCCTTCCCATGGTTCATTTTGAAAAATTCAATATGTTTTGGAAACTATACACACATGGCTAGTTTACCGTTCTTTCAAAATTGAATTTGGACTCCTAAAAGTGCTTCAGAAATGGCTACAAACTTATACTACGCTTCTGTAAAATTCTGTTACGCTTCTGTCAGAAATGTTACACATCTACATTGGATTCCTAAAGACACTTGTCAAGCTCAGAAAATGTAAAAAATTCAAGGTTTTTCTATCCTATGAGTTGGAATTAGATTAATTGATTTGGTTTTTTCCTCTATTCATGAGGGAACATGTAATTTAATGTAAGGGACACATAGTCCTATTTCATAGCTGAAATTTAGGGAATGGTTTCTAACCTCCCTAGAATCTAGGAAATGACTCATCTCATGTATTCATGGTGCATTTTCGATGGGATTTTGACCTGATGAGGTTTCATGGCTCATATTTTATAAAAGTGGACTCTCTTTATTATTTTTTTGGGTTGGATAGTCTTATTTTTGCAATGGAGCTATTGTAACAACATTTTGGAATGAAATCAAAGACAATCTTGTAGAACTTGTGTTTAGAATACTGTGGTATGCATTCTTCCTATGTATGTTTATCTATTCATTTTAAATGATATATTTTCCTCTTTCATATACATATTTACATGTGTTTATCTTGTAATTTTATAAGCTGAAATCATGTCTATTCATGCTTTTTTTTTAGACAAGGTTTACATCATATGTCTATTTACTTCTGAAATGAATGAATATACCTCTGTTATCATTAATACTATCTATCACTTCCTCCTATACTCAATGACCCATTAAGAATGCTTTCAAACTACCTATCTAGCCTCACACATTCTCTGTAAATTAACCTTAAAATTCATACCTAAAAACCCTAGACCTAGCCTTCTCACTGACCTTTCTATCCAACACTTCAAATGTAAAACAGAAATCCTATTTACTAAGCTTACATACCTAGCCTAAGATCAATAGATATTTAGTAAATCCAATGACTACAAAGTGACAATGAGAGAGCCCTCTTTGGTCCTGGTAGGGATAGCTACCTGACTTAAAGCCTTGTCTGTTGTTGCCTTCCTTCAATCCCACTCTCAGCCTTGGGAATTTGGAGGGAGTGATAACAATAGGGATGTGTTAATTTTTAGTGATTTTTATGGGCCAAATTCCACATCCTTGGTGGTTTCAGAAATTGAATCCACTAAGTGTAGTTCCATCCAAGTGTGGCTTTCAGACTCTTTGACTAGGTCATCATGTGGAATGTCAGTGGGGGGCTGGTTCTGAATGATTTGATCGATGAGGTCATCCTAATGAGGTTTCCCCCCTCTAAGAACAATATCTATGGTACAAATGGGGTAGGGCATATTGTTATATACTTCATCTTCTTCTTCTTCATCCTCCATCCATAAAGTTATGTCATGGTCAATGGAAGGTTGGGTAGGAGGATACAATACCAATTGTTTAGACAAGGGCCCATTATTTATAGTCATGTTTCTAGCCCGACAGCTAATATAAGCATCGACATTGGATAACCAAGGTCTCCCTAAAATGAGATGTTATCCATTAAACTTGGTTTTTTTTCTGGAGAAAAATGAAATATGTAGGGTACTCCCAAGGGTCGATTGAAACCATAACATCCTCAACAATTCCTTTCGAAGCTACTGTGGACTAATATGCAAGTTGTAGAATCATTGTGGTTTTTCTCAAAGTCCCTTGGAGGTTGAGTTTAAGCATAGTTTCCTTGGTCATTACATTGATGGAAACTCAGATAGCAATCATAGTATTGGGGACTATGAAACCATCTATGTTTACATCTACAACTGGACTACCAGGGTCTAGGTACTTCGAGAAGATCACCCTTCCCAACATTAAGTTGGACAACTATCATACTGCATTGATGGTGGGGGTATCTTTCTTATTTCTCCCAGGTTTCTTAAAGCACTTTTCCTTGATGAGCCTATTGTAAATAGGGACACCCTTAATGGCCTAGAGAAGGGGTATTTTCACACACAAAATTTTCAGTTCTCCTAGAAATTCAGTCTCCTTTGGGGTGTGCTGACTAGAGTGGATCAAGCACTCAGGAAAAGGAGGTTATTAGATCTGAGTGTTACTTTATTCCTTTTCGTCCTCAACCTTTGTAGGTGGATATGGAGGATTATTTCCCAGTATTACTCTTCCTGACCTGAGATTGATCTCATGTATCTCCATTGCATAAGCTGGATATGATGTCCCTCCATTGTAAAACTATTGTGCCTGCTTTGTTTTTTGGGTTTGCATTGTGCTGTGTAGACATATGAGGAAGCTTGAGTGGATAAGAATGAGTGAGATGAGGTTGAGGTTGGGGTGGAGGAAGTAGAGCAGGTGGTTGATTATGTCTAGGCCTCAACCCTTGTGATGGGTTACTCCATTGAGGTGGTTGAGGAAGATATTGCTGAAATGGTTGGTTCAAAGGCTGAGGGTGATATGGAGTGTTGTAGGGCCAGGTAGGAGGTGTAGGCCATGATTGAGGAGTGGAGGTGTACCAAGAATTCATTGGTGCATTTTGATTGTTATGGTAATAGGATTAAGGTGCACATTGCATACCCTACTGATATGACCTAGGCCCTTGAAGCCTTCTTTGATTTATGAAACAGAGTTTCTTTAGTCCTACTTCCCCACCTTGATTTACAACTTTGAGCCTAGGTGAGGAAGGACACTTATCTATGCCATGAATCCCTTCACAGACTAATAAAACTTCTATGAAATTCAATGGAAATTCATTCCGAGGGTGTTTTCTAGTACGTATAGGGTAGAAGATAGCCAAGGCTATTTTTTCTTCCTCTTGCTTCCTCTTGATATGAACTACATCCATTTGCAAAGAAAAGGTGTGTAACATCTCACTCTTGAAGTCCTCCAAAATATTTCAATCTCATGCTTCATGGAGGTGGAAGAGGAAGGGGTGTTGATCATATTTTTGGCTAGCTCTACCTTTCTTCCTAGCTGCCCTAGAATGGTTCTTGAAGATAGTTTTGATTTCCTCATAAGGCAGCTGGTAGATATCACCTGTTGATAGAATATTAAGGGTTTCTATCACCTCCTTCCTAATCCTTTAGAGAAGTACCAATTTAAGTGATCCGAGATCAAGGGTGTAGTTGCCTTTTTTATAATTTAACTGGAATATTTCTTCATAATCTTCTACATATTCATCATGCCCTAGAGTCATCCTAAATATTTCCTCTTTAGTTTCCTTGGACCTAAAATAGTCTCTGTACTTGTTTTTAAAGGCCCCTTCGCATTTGTGCCTAGGTATTTATTTTTTTCTGAGGAAGACCCATGAACCAACACAAGGCTGCATCCTTGAGGGTGGATGGGAATAACTTCAGCTTTTGATCATCTAAGACATAGTCATAGGTCATGCAGACAACAAAAAATTAAAACATGACGGTGTCAAGATACTTAGAGGTAAGTCCATGGAAATGTGGAAGGGCTAAGGGACTGATTTTATTCATCCTAGTTTCCCCATATGTTTCTCTAATGGGAAAGAATAATTGGGTCACACTCTTAGCCATGGCTTGGATTGGTGAAGCAGGTTCCTCAGGTGAAGCAAGTAATTATTATTCTCCAATAGGTTCTTCAAAGTGTTCAAGAGACTCACCTATGGTGTGTTTAATCTCACAGTCACTGAAGAATATTGAATGGTGACTGTGTGGGGTTGTGGGGGTCATCGATAAAAACTTTCCTTGTTTATCCCTTCTCCTACGAGGCATGTAAGTCAAATTGTTTTTTTTTTTTAATATTTTTGAAACTGAATGTAAAATAAAAGCAAAAAATAATGCTAAAACATAATCAAAGCATCTACATAGACACCTCCCTAGAAACGGCGCCAAAAAGTGGTGAGCCTTGGTATTGCACCAAGAGTGATGCAAATCCCAGGGGCTACTCTACATTACTTTAGCAACCTGGGGTTCATAAAAAATTGGAGGTAATAGTGCTATATACACAACATATGCATTGTACTCATGCCATCCTCTTCTGAGTCCTATGAAAAGGTGCTATTGCTAGGGTTTCTGAGTGAAGTCTGTCACACTTCTGAATTAGAACTAGAACTACAAATGACTCAAAACCATTACTCTATCAACAATCAAAGGAATATTCTAAAGCAAGAAGATACATCTAGCTATTTTATGGTAATATTCAAGAAGAAGATTCAACACCCATGCCTAGTGCATTAAGCACCTGGTTGCATTAAGCACCAAAACTAGGGTGGGGCCCACAATGCCATTTTTGGGTACATGTCTATTTTTATTATCCCTTAATTTAGATGGACATTAAACTATAATCTATTCTAAATGTGGACTTTAAATAGTTAACTGAAGTGGAAAATTCAGTTAGCTAGTGGATTTCGAGTTAGAGGTTGGTTGGTGGGACATGCAGAGTAATTATAGTTGTAACAGAGTTAAGAGTGCAGTGGTGCATGAGTTGGTGCAAGTTATAAATATTTTAACTCAGTTAAGTGATTTTAACTCAGTTTTGCTAGTTGTAACTGAAGATACACTAGTGAGAGATCTAGTGAATTAAATATTAATTAATTCACAATCAGAGATCTGATATGCAACTGAGGATTTACTATTATTAGTTGCATGCATGTCAGATGCAGTGGAGACCCAGTTGAGTTCTAGGTGAAAGGGAGGTTGACTATCAGTTGTGACATTATATGCTTGCACACACACAGGAAAACACCCTGTTAGGGTCCTATAATAATAGGGATCATAATTTTGAATTGGCTATGTTTTAAATCTTGTAATATTGTACATACCTTTTCTTTTTGCAAAGGTTTTCCTATATTAAACAATGAGAAGAGGGTATGTCCTAAAAGAAAAATCAAAGGACCAAAAAAAAATGATCAAAAAAGGAAATGTAAATTATGAACCCCACAAAATAAATAAAAATAGATCCTGAAAGTGCTGCACATTTAAATTCCACTACATTTAATTTTAGTTTACTTTTGCAAAATAATATTGTGTGTAGCTTGTCCAAAAAATGCCACAATTCATGATGATCAAATTGCTTAATCTTGATTCATTCATGTTTAAAATTTCATGTTTATAGTTAGTGAATAAATATCTGGCAAAACTGTTTAATCTTGGAAGATCAGTAATTAGGTAGAGAATAAAAGAGCTCATCAGTTTAATCTGAGCCTTGGGAAGTTATAAGGTTAGAAATAGATAGTTTGCTTTCAAAAGAAAAATAAAGGGTCAACAAGCTTAAATGCACCCAATAAATGAAGAAAAAATGTAGGTAGAAGTGGTTTTCACAAAGCATGGAAAGCATCAATTGGTCATTTCATATCAATAATATCCCCCAAAATACCCCATTCCCCTCATTCTAAAATTTTCGCCTTCTTAAACCCCTTTACCTAGCTAAAACCCCATTCCCATTACGAATATCCCTTCCCCTTCACTCATTCCCCTTCTTTCATTATAAACAATGTAAAACCCGCTTTCACATTGTTTTTAAATAATTTTAATCTATCGGGTCCCACTTTAAATAAACCCTATTTATTTCACCCGACCCCTGTTATGTTAAAATCCCGACTCATATTCATATTAAAGCCTTCAGTTTTAACCTTTCTCGCTGCTTTTCATTTCATTTACCCCCTCGCTTTAATGTAACCCCGGGCCCCACTTTATATTTAAACCCTCCATTTTCGTTCAAATCCCATCCCCACCTATCAAACCAACATGTGATTGATCCAACACCCGACCATCGTCCGATCTCCTCCACCTAATCTGACGGCCCCCGATATTTTTCGCACCCCCAAATTCCTGTTGTTTGAACAGTCGGGGGGTTGCGAAATGAGCGGTTTTGAAACCCCTCCCATCCCGCACACGTCTTCCCCATAATTCATCGCATCCCGTCAAACTAAACCACCAAATCGCTTATCACCATGCGATAAAACCATAAAACCGCTTCCTTGCATATAATAAAACCATCCGATGTGTAAATTTAAACCCACTTTCCTCACCCTGCGCCATGGGATAAGCCACCATTGCCCGCCTCCCTACGGAGTCCCATTTTATTAATAAATTGTTTTGATTTTTGTAGGTGATCTACATGTCAAAAGATGGGATAAACGATTCACGATGCTAGTTCCAACAAATTTCTTATATCCAGACTCTCTGGATTTCTATTTAAAACCCTTATTCACCAAAGGTTTATGAGAAGAAGAACAGATACAAGCAAGAAAAGGAGTAGTCAGGGTAAAGAAGAAAAGAAATAAAAGACACAGTTAAAGGACAGAGTTAAGAAATAGTCAGATGATAAGCAACGTGAAAGATTAATTTTTGCAGTGCCAGCAATGCATCCTCTCTTATGGTTTATGAAGTGGTAAATCCAAAGACAAAGCTAGATGTCAAAACCACTCAACATTTGCCTCTTCACAACCATGTTGGCCACCTCCGGCTTAATTTTGATTTAATGAAAACTACCAGAGTTAATATTACAGTCAGAGATATTTTAGCATCAGTTCACAAGTTATTATAAAAGTTAATTTTGCAGGCAGTTGGTCAAATATATTTTAAAGTTAGCTCAGGAGTTAATTTTAAAGTTATTATTACAGAAGGTTTGTCAGAGATATTTTTGACTTGGGCCTTGCATGGTCACAATTGTCAAAATTTCATTTACTCTATAGAAAATGCAGTCTGTCAACCTAGATTAGGGCATCCACCTCAGTTGTAGTTAAATACTACATGTATTTTCATTATCAAGTGTTGGACTTTGTTTAGACTCTAAGTTTAAAATATTATTGTGTTGGAGCACTATAATTGTTTTTGAGCTGGACATCAATAATACAAGCACGTTCACAGAATCCTTGAGCTATGTTAATGGTGATGTTATCCCTTTTATGTTAATGTTTCCCTTTGTTTTTCCATACTATACATCAAGTTCTCTGGTAGAAAAACATAAATTTTAGATTAAGATATGCTGCATGAGCACCTTATCTCTGTTATTGTTATCTTAATGTTTTCCTCTGAAAGTATAACTAAAGAATTCTTAAATGCTCTTTAGTATTACTGGACTATTGTCTTGAGGTTTTCTTTGTGAAGTATATTTAAGTAATTATTAAATTCTCTTTAGTTTTACCAAACTGTTATCTTAAGGCTTTTTCTGAAGTTTAGTTAAGGAATTCATTAGGGGAATTTTGAGGTCCAAAATGGGCCTTCTAAGGAAATTATAAAATAATAGTGGAAATAATAAAATAAGATTTGATTACAACATCAAATTTTAGAGGAAAAAAATAAAAAACTACTTTTACAACTCCCCCATGGTTGACATCATCATCTTGAATCCTATTGGTTCTCATAAATTTTATTTTGGTTGTACATTTTTCTTAGGAGGCCCATTTCAGACCTCAAAATTCCCCTAGTGCTTAACTTCTCTTTAATTTCACTCAACTGCTATCTTGAATGTTTTTTCTCTAAATACCTGAATTCAAAATTCAGAGACTGTTTTCTCTGCAATTATGTTGAAGTATAGTTAAAGGATTCTTAATTACCCTTTAGTTTTACTGAACTCACAACTTTCTATCATCTCCTATTTATCTTGCCACACAGATCTATTTGACATAGTTAACTTTCCCTCTGAAAACCCTTGAGAAGTTGATGTACAACTCAACACTTTTATGACTCCATAGCCCAATGGATTAAGCTTCCCTCATTCTATCTATCCAACCAAACAAACAAACAATCAAACAATCAAACCCAATCTTTATAACTAGCCTAAAGTCAGAAAATATAATCTAATCATAAAGCTAAATCAATTAATCATAAATACAGAGAGAGCCCTCTCTGAGCCCGGGAAGGCGAGGTCCTGGACTCCAAAGTGGTTTGATGTTGTTCTCTGGTATTTGTTCTTGCCAATCTTGCAAATTAAAGAGAGCTAACACACCAATTGGAGTGCCCATAATACTTACGCAGTCAAGGTAGGCAATGATTCCTATATTTTAGGGATCTTTACCATCAGGGATTGCACAAGCAAGGCAGGATGTCTAGAGGCTAAGAATTGGCTATGTGTTGGTCATTTTTGCATATGACAGCGTGAGAAAATTAGCTGATGTACTGAGGGATCTTGTGAGAAGAGTTTTGTATGTAATTATTTCATGATCCATGCGTAATATACAATAGAATATAGTGGGGTTTTTAGTTTTAATCTTTCCCCAAGAAATTATCTCTGTTGTGTGTGATTGATCTTTCTTCATGTTCATGTGATTAGCGATTGTGTTTTAAATTCCGTAAAAGATATGTAGAAGCAATTAAATATTTAACTTTAGTACATTGTTCGACCGGGTGAATACAAGATATACATGCTTGTTTTATACTTTCTACATGGTATCAGAGCACAAGAAATTGCAGAAGTGAAGCAGGAGATGAGTTTGTGACTGGATAGAATTCAAATTTGCAGAAAGGCTTTCTTGGTACTACAACTGATTCAAGGTCAAAATGGCTTTCAATGGCTTGAGGTTAGAGTATGCAATTGAGGGTAGCTTGAAATAATTTTTTTTGAAGGACGGGATGGAGGAAGTACTCGAAGAAAATGACTTGAAGGAATTCATTGACAAAGATGTTCCTAAGCCATATGCTGCAGATGCTTCCAATATTGATGCATGGCAAAAGAAAGTGTCAAAGGCGAGGAGGATCCTGTTGGAGGGAGTACTAGACCACATTGTATCAAGCCTACATGGGAAAGCCACACCATATGCAATGTGGAAGGCTTTTATGGATCTATTCCAAGGAAACAATGACCATAGGAAACTGGCGCTCAAAGATAAACTTAAGAAGATAAAGATGGAAAAGGGTGACACCATTCCAAAATATATCATGAAGTTTTTCCAATGTCGGGATGAACTGGGGAGTGTGGGAATAAGAGTCGCTGATGATGATTTGGTGAGCTTGGCTCTCCTAGGACTTCTTAAGAGTTAGCACAGTTATCAAGACTCTATCAATGGAAGGGGAAATTTTCTAGATTGGGAACGACTGTGGTCAGAATTGGTGCAGGAGGAGTTCAGAAGGAACACCCGAGATGGATATTCATCTAAGAATGAGGATGAAGAGGATTTTTATTTGGATGCCAAGGCGAGGAAGGGGAAAGGGAAGAAATTTCCTTCAAAATCCGAGTCCAAAGGAAATAAGCAGGAGATGGCCAAGGTGAAGTGTTTTCATTGTCACAAACATGGGAATTTTTCTACAAACTATCCAAAAAAGAAGAAGAACAAGAAGGTTGTTGGATTTGCAGCTGGCAATGCCCTTGACTCACAATTAGATCTTGACTTCTCATTGATCGCATGCATGGTGTCAAGTGCATTGGGATTGGTGTGGTATTTGGATAGTGGTGCTTCCTTTCACATGATGGGAGATAATGAACTTTTTAGTGACTTGGAGGAGAAAGATCATGAGATGCATATTGAGATGGGTGATGATGGACGGTACAATGCTACTGGGATTGGTACCATTACCTTTCAGAGGGAGTCATTCAAACCATTTCAATTAAAATATGTAATGAATTTACCAAGTCTAAAGAAATATTTGGTCTCATTCCCAATGTTGGAGGACAGAGGCTATGATGTTGTTTTTAGTGATGGAAATCTTTCCTGCGACATATTACAATGGGTCAAGCTAAGAGGATAGGGATTTGTGTTAAGAATATCTACAAGCTAGAGGTAGATGGTTGTGTTTCCATGATGGGCAAGGTGGAGAAAGTGGTGAGCTGGGATGAGGGTGAATTATGGCATAGGTGATTGGGCCATCTTCATCATGAAGCCTTGAAAGGCATGCAACAAATTTCTACTTGACTTCCAATGGGAACACTTGCTCAGTTATACCAGTGCAAGGGTTGCTCCACGGGGAAGTATGTAAATTCCACCTTTCATGAGAGGGAGAAACATGCTTCAGGGATCCTTAAGAGAGTACACATAGACATGTGTGGACCATTCTTGGTTGCTTGAAAAACATAGCATAAGCACTATGTAATCTTTGTTGATGAATTTTATCATAAATTCCAGATCTTATTCATGTAGAAGAAAGATCAACCATTCTCTAATTTCTGTGAGTTGAAGGCATTGGTGGAGAAAGATTCGGGGAAGCAAGTGAAGGCTTTTAGGAGAGATATTGGTGGAGAATACATCTTTAATGAATTCAATAACTTCTGCAGCAAAGAAGGAAATCGAAGATAACTCATAGTGCCTCCCACATCAGAATGGGGTCGCAGAGAGGAAGAATAGAATGATCATGGGTGAATCATGAGTGATGTTGCATGATCAGGGCCTACTAATGCATTTGTCAGTAGAAGCATGCAACACTATGGTTTATGTGCAAAACCATTGTCCTCATAGAGTACCTGGGATGAGTACACCTGAAGAGGCTTTCAATGGTAAGAAACTTGATGTTTCACACTTTAAGATTTTTGGCTCATCTTTTTATGTGCATGTGACTAAGGACACTAAGAAGAAGCTGGAAGCAACATCTAATGTTGTGATTTTGGTGGGGTACACAGAAACACCCCATAATTATCATGTGTATTTTACAAACAGTAGAATGAGTATTGTGCGATGGGATATAAAATTTGATGAGGGGAAATCCATGTTGTTTTCCCTTGAGAGGGAGATGGACTTGCATGCAGAGGAGGAACTGCAGGTTCCCAGGGATGAGTCTCAAGATGTGGATCATCCACATGAGGAGCTTCATGGAGTGGAGGAAATCACTCATGTAGAGCCATCCATCAGAAATGGCAGAAGGCGCACCATGGAAGCTGATAGGCTGAGGCTTGATGTTGCACATAATGTAGGATCCCCTAATTCATAGTGCAGATAGAGATAGTCTCCTGACCAATTTACTGGATACATGGCTCTTATGAGAAAATGTATTGTGACTTAGCCATATTCTTTTTAGGAAGCAGTGCAGTAGCCTACTTGGGTTGATGCAATGTTGGAGGAGTATGACTCCATTGTCAAGAACAGTGAATGGGAGATAGTCCCAAGACTAGTCGACAAATCAATGGTAGGTTTAATATGGATCTACAAGGTAAAAAAAGCTTCTGATGGGAGTGTGGAGAAATACAAGGTAGATTTATGGCTCAGGTTTTCTCACAGATAGAGGGATAGATTAGGATGAGACTTTTGCGCCTGTCTCAAGGTACTCTTCCATAATATCCATCCTTGCACTCTCAACGTAGATGGGCTGGTGCATTGATCAGATGGATGTGAAAATTGTGTTTCTCAATGGGATCATTGAGGAAGAGGTGTACATCGAGAAAAATGAAGGTTTCGATATCTTCAATAGTGAGTCACATGTGTGCAGAGTCAAAAGTGCGTTGTATGGGCTGAAGCAAGCAACCCATGCTTGGTACACTCAGATAGAAATCTATTTCACTAGACTGGGCTTCACCAAAAGTGAAGCAGATGCAAACCCGTACCAGATTGTGGTTAAGGGTAAGTTATTGATCATTTTTCTTTATGTTGATGATCTAATTTTGACTGGTGATGAACAGCTGATACACTCATGCAAGGAGTATCTTGCAAGAGAGTTAGAAAAGAATGATATGGGCCTCCTTCATTATTTCCTTGGATTGGAAATATGGCAGCGGGATGGTGAACTTTTTAATGTCTCAAGGAAAGTATCCAAAGGAGATACTGGGTAATTTTAACATGGAGATTTGCAAACTCATGGATACTCCTCTTCCAAGAAATTGGAGGAAAGAGGATGCTACTTCTGGAGAGGTAGTGGATGCTACCGTCTATCGACAGTTAGTGGGTTTGCTAATGTATCTAGTGAACACGAGACCGAAAATTTGCTATGAAGTTAACCAACATATTCAAGCTATGGTGAAGCCTACCATGCTCTTTTAGAAGGCGGGGAAGCATGTCTTGAGATACCTGACGGGCACATTAGAGTATGGTCGGATGAAGTGAAGTTGCATGACTTCACAGATGTAGATTGGGTTGGAAGTCCATCGGATAGAGAGAGCACATCAGGGCGGATCTTTACCATTGGATCGACAACAGTTTCCTGGTACATCAGGGAATAAATATCCGTGGCACTTAGTTCAGCAGAAGTGGAATACATGGAAGCAAGTCAAGCTGCATGTGAGGCTATATGGATGAGAAAGATCTTGGTTAGTTTTTTTGGTTCTCAGATGGATCCGACAATGATTCGTTGTGATAATCAGAGTTGCATTAAACTCTCTATTAATCATGTGTTTCATGATAGGTCCAAGAATATAGATATCCAGTACCATCATATCAGAGACTGTGTGCATAGGAGGATCATGTTGCTTCAGTACATTCCCACGGAAGATCAAGATGCAGATATTCTGACGAAGGCACTCACCAGGAGAAAATTCGAATACCATAAAGACAAGATCGGGGTGAAGGATAATCCCTTTCTTGTTGAGAGGGAGTTTTGAGTTTCAACAAGAATATTCAACACCCATGTCGAGTGCATTAAGTAACTGGTTGCGTTTAGCACCTAGTTGCATTAAGCACCAAACTTGGCTGGGGCCTACAGTGCTATTTTTGGGTGCATGTCTATTTTTATTATCCCTTAATTTAGATGGACATTAAATTGTAATCTATTCTCAATGTGGACTTGAAATAGTTAAATGAAGTGGAAAATTTAGTTGGCTAGTGGATTTCGAGTTAGAGGTTGGTTGGTGGAACATGTAGAGTAATTCTAGTTGTAACAGAGTTCGAAGTGTAGTAGTGCATGAGTTGGTGCAAGTTGTAAATAGTTTAACTCAGTTAAGTGAGTTAAACTCAGTTGTGCTAGTTGTAACTAAAGATACACTAGTGAGAGATATAGTGAATTAAATACAATGATCTCACATGAAACTGAGGATTTACTATTATTAGCTACATGCATGTCAGATCCAGTGGAGACCGAGTTGAGTTTCAAGTGAAAGGGAGGTTGAATATCAGTTGTGACATTATCTTCTTGCACACATGTAGGAAAACACCCATTGGAGTGCCCATGATACTTCCATAGTCAAGGAAGGAAAGAACTATATTTTAGGGATCTTTACCATCAGGGATTGCACAAGCAATGCAGGTTGTCTGGAGGCTGATAATTGGCTATGTGTTGGTCAGTTTTGCATATGATAGTGTGAGACAATTAGATGATGTATTGAGGGCTCTTGTGAGAAAAGTTTTGTATGCAATTGCTTCATGATCCACACTTAATATACAATATGATACAATGGGGTTTTTAGGTGTAATCTTTCCTCTAGAAACTATCTGTGTTGTGTGTGATTGATCTTTCTTCACTGTTCATGTGATTAGTGATTGTGTTTTTAATTCTGAAAAATATTTGTAGAAGAGATTTAGTATTTAACTTTAGTAAATTGTTAGAGTGGGTGAATCCAAGATATACATGCTTCTTTTATAATTCCTCCATGGTATCAGAGAGCAGGAAATTGCAGAAGTGAAGTAGGAGCTGAGTTTATGACTGGATAGAATTCGAATTTGTAGAAATAATTTCTTGGTGCTACAACTGATTCAAGATTGAAATGGATTTCAATGGCTTGAGTTTAGAGTATGCACTCAAGGGCAGCTCGAACTACATTTCTTGGAAGGACAAGATGGAGGCAGTACTCGAAGAAAATGGCTTGAAGGAATTCATTGACAAAGATGTTCCTAAGCCAGATGCTGCAGATGGTGCCAATCTTGATGCATGGAAAAAGAAAGTGGAAAATGCGAGGAGGATCCTATTGGAGGGAGTACGAGACCACATTGTTTCAAGCCTCCATTGGAAAGCCACACCATATGCTATGTGGAAGGCTTTGATGGATCTATTCCAAAGCAGCAATGACCATAGTAAATTGGCACTCAAAGATAAACTCAAAAGATCAAGATGGAAAAGGCTGACACCATTCCAAAATATCTCACAAAGTTTGTCCAATGACGGGATGAACTAGGGTGTGTGGGAATAATAGTTGCTGATAATGATTTGGTGAGCTTGGCTCTCCTAGGACTTCCTAAGAGTTGGCACAGTTATCAAGACTCTATCAACGGAAGGGAAAAATTTCCAGATTGGGAACGAATGTGGTCGGATTTGGTGCAGGAGGAGTTCAGACTGAACAACAGAGATGGATCTTCATCTAAGAATGAGGATGAAGAGGATTTTTATTTGGCTTCCAAGGCGAGGAAGGGGAAAGGGAATAAATTTCCTTCAAAATCCGAGTCCAAAGGAAAGAAGCAGGTCATGTCCAAGGTGAAGTGTTTTTGCTGTCACGAACATGGGAATTTTGCTACTAACTGTCCACAAAAGAATAAAAATAGGAAACTGATACGTTGATGATTTAATTTTGACTGGTGATGAGAAAATAATACACTCATTCAAGGAGGATCTTGCAAGAGAGTTTGAAATGAATGATATGGGCCTCCTTCATTATTTCCTTGGATTAGAAATATGGCAGCGGGATGGTGAAATTTTTGTGTCTTAAGGAAAATATCGAAAGGAGATACTGGGTAAGTTTAACATGTATAGCTGTAAACCCATGGATACTCCTCTTCTAGGAAATTGGATGAAAGAGGATGCTAATTTTGGAGAGGTAGTGGATGCTACTGTCTATCGACAGTTAGTGGGTTTGCTAATGTATCTAGTGAACACGAGACTGGACATTTGCTTCGTAGTTAACCATTTGAGTCAAGCTATGGTTAAGCCTACCAAGCTCTTTTGGAAAGTGGGGAAGAATGTCCTGACATACCTGAGGGGCACATCAAAGTATGGCCTATGGTACAAAAGGACAAATGGAGTGAAGTTGCATGGCTTCACGGATGCAAATTGGGATGGAAGTCCGTCGTACAAAAAGAGCACATCAGGGGGGATCTTTAGCATTGGATCGGCATCAGTTTCCTGGTACAGTAGGAAACAACGATCTATAGTAGTCAGTTCAGCGGAAGCAGAAAACATGGTAGCAAGTAAAGCTACATGTGAGGATATCTGGATGAGAAAGATCTTGGTTGGTTTGTTTGGTTCTAAGATGGATCCGACAGTGATTCATTATGATAATAAGAGCTGCATTAAAATCTCAATTAATCCTAATTTTCATGATAGGTCCAAGCATATAGATATGTGGTACCATCATCTTAGAGATTTTGCGTAGAGGAGGATCATGTTGGTTTAGTGCATTCCCACGGAATATCAGGATGAAGATATTCTAACGAAGGCGATTCGACAAGATAAAATTTGAATACCATAGAGACAAGATCAGGGTGAAGGATAATCCATTTATTGTTGAGAGGGAGTGTTGAGATTCAAAAAGAAGATTCACCACCCACGCCTAGTGCATTAATCACCTGGTTTCATTAAGCACCCAAACTAGGGTGGGGCCCACAATGCTATTTTTGGGTGCATGTCTATTTTTATTATCCCTTAATTTAGATGGACATTAAACTGTAATCTATTCTCAATGTGGACTTGAAATAATTAAATGAAGTGGAAAATTCAGTAAGCTAGTGGATTTTGAGTTAGAGGTTGGTTGGTGGGACATGCAGAGTAATTCTAGTTGTAAGAGAGTTCAAAGTGCAATGGTGCAAGTTGTAAATAGTTTAACTCAGTTAAGTGGGTTAAACTCAGTTGTGCTAGTTGTAACTCAAGATACACTAGTGAGATATCTAGTGAATTAAATATTAATTAATTCACAATTAGTGATCTCACATGCAACTGATGATTTGCTATTATTAGCTGCATGCATTTCAAATCCAATGGAGACCCAGTTGAGTTCTAGGTGAAAGGGAGGTTGACTATTAGTTGTGATTGATATTTCTTCATGTTCATGTGATTAGTGATTTTGTTTTGAATTCCGCAAAATATTTGTAGAAGCGATTCAATATTTAACTTTAGTACATTGTTAGATCGGGTGAATCCAAGATATACATGCTTATTATATAATTTCTACATTTTGCAAGGATGTAAATCTATAATTTATGTTATTGCAAGAAATAGAAGTAAACTAGGCAACATTCATGAAGTTAATTACTGAATTGAAATTTCAGAAAAAAAGAATAATCTAATCACACATTTCTGGGACAAATGGATAAGTACTATAACTATTTTATGCTTAATTGTTATGCTTTAACAATGCATCTAGTCATGGGCTAACTATGCATGTAAATACTCTATTTTCCAGTAAAATAAGGAGGCTATAAGGTGGCTTAATAAGGTCTTGGACCCATGGATATAGAGCTGAAGGTGTCTTGGAGGTTTTGGTAGGGTTAGGTGAGGTGGAAGATGGTTTATGGGCTGAAGGAGAGGATAATTGGAGCTGCTACAGGATCTGCTACATGTTTCTTGAAGTGTTACAGGATGTCCTGTAATGCTACAGGAAACAAACCTTGGGTGTTTTCAGGCCAAAATTGATGAGGAAATGTGTCGGGAAGGTGAAATGATGGTCCATTTAGGTTGATGGAAGGTGGTCAACCCCTTGGCCAAGCTCATAACTTATTTCAAAGCTTGTATAGCACTTATAGGGTTGCTCTCGGTGTGGACGTGAAAGTCTCAAAAATAGGGTTGAGGGCGATTTTGTTGAAAGGAGGATGGTGAAGGGTGAGAAATGGAGCTAGGGATGCTGGTGGAGTCCTCCATTGTTGCTCTACTCAAACCTTCAAGAAAAATTCCTATTTATACAATAAAAATTGACAAATCTATGATGAAGGAGATGGAAAAGATGAGTTAAATTTGATAAGAAAACCTACTTATGCATTCAAATATAAATATAACTCAGTATTCTCAGCATGCTCATGAAAACTACATCAACCTATCTATTCTTTCTAAGAAATCATAAACTGAAGAGAAATAATGGGCCTGTGGTGAGGATCTTCCCTCCTCAAGCTCCAACGAAAGAGGCGAGAGAGGGAGGCTTTGACACAAAAATTTTGGAGTTTATATGCTACTATACCATGATCTACAATAACCTAACTATAGAAAATGTGAAATGGAAGAAAACCAAAAATAGTAAAATGAAATGTAAGCAAACTAGCTAAAACTCATGAAGTAAACTAACTACATTTGTATAAAAATAAAGATAAATACACAAGAGAGACACTGAGGCCAATGGATTGGGCCCTAACCCACAAGGTTAGCTCTTTGAAACTAAATTAGTGAAGGACAAACTAAATACTCATTTTATTGCAAAAATAGTCTCATTACATAACCATGAAAGTGTAAAAGGTCTATCACAAGAGCTAAGAGTCTACTAGCTTCCTCCAAAATCAAATCCTAATGAGATATTTCTCTTCTCAATTTAACCTAAAGGGTAGCTACCAATATCTCCCTAAAAAATAGGTGATGTGTCCCCTTTGATTTCAAGATAAGTGGAGCTTTGTTGCACTTGATCTTCCACTTGCTTCTCTGCCTTTGATTTCGAGTTGTTGAAGGGAATCTCGAGGATTCCTTGGCCGACTTTAGGAATTAAAGAGGTGGAAAACCCTCCTATAATCTCTCCTTGATGTCTACTTTGAGATTTTATTGAACAATCTTCAACAAAATTGGAATATCTTCATGATTATCCTGCATTTAAGCCATATTAGGTATTCAAAGTATGACAAGACTTAATCACCATATAAACTAAGAAACATATTACCATAATGTAATTAAATGTGAGAAAGAGAGATTAATAAGGCTAAAAAGGTGACAATTTACTCCAATTATACCTAATTATGGTGCTCATCATATACTGTCCTTATTATACAGTTGCATTGATTCATTGTTGTTATTCTTAATATGGAAGCAACTCACCATAATCTTATGGACTTCTCTTCGGGCTTCAATTTGTGATGTTAGCCACCCACACTTGAAGTAGAAGAATAAACTGATATTCACAATAATCTAAATGAAAACTTACCTATTCTTGAGAAAAATAATGTTTGAGTTGTCTGCCATTGACAAGTCCACCTGATATTTCTTCTAAATTCAAGTCTTTAAAAAAAATGCATTATTACCTCGGTAGGATTCAATTTTGTGGGGTCCTTTCTAGAGACTTTCAAATTTACCATTCTTGCATTTGTATTCATTTCTGACATCCCACTTCAAAACTAGATCATTCAATTTAAAATCATCTGCTTTAGTCCTTCTATCATAGGTCTTCTTGATTTTGTCCTGAATTACTCGAGCTTTGTTGTAGATCTTCTCCCTAGATTGTTTCAACTGTATGGTTTGATTTATCCTTATCTGTAAGTCATTTTTCGCTGCTTGTGATTCCTACAACAATTTTGGCACATGGATTCCGAGGGAGGTAGGAAAAATTGTATCCACTCCATATAAAAATTGGAAAGGAGAAATTCCAATAGATTTCTTAATGCTAATTCTGTCAGCCCATAGGGAATTAATAAACTTCTTATGATAGGATTTTTTATTTTCCTGCAATAGTTTCTTTATGATGTTGACTAAAATATTATTAGAAAACACAACCAACCCATTCCCTTGTGGATAATAAGTAGTAGAGTGTCCTAAATTTATGTTATATTTGTGACAAAAATCAATCATTCTCTTTGATTTTAAAGTAGCAATATTTTTAGTAATGATCTTATTTGGATATCCAAATTTGGAAAAAATATTACCTTCTAAAAACTAAATGATTACAATTTGTAATATAGCTTGTTTGGTTGGAATATTTTAATCCATTGGTTGAACCTGTTTGGTTTCTTTTGATGGTCGCTGCAATAAACTTCACTCTGGCTTTGCTTGATGGTTTGATCTTTGTACTGTCTTGACGCAAATTTCTTGAAATCACACTTGCTTGGAGATGTAAAATTGTTGCTTGTTTGAAAAAAATTTCATGCACTCAATTGATTTTGTGTAAAGGAAGGGTGTCAAACACTGTCGACAATGCACCCAAGAAAGCTTACAATGATTCACTTTAAAATAATGAATTCACTTGTCTTCTTAAAAATTCATTAACAATGAATTTTTAATGATTAACATAACAATGAATTTGATTACAAGTTCTGAAAAGAATGTATAACAACGCTGATGTAGACTTTTGAGAAAATAATACAAAATATAACTTATCACTCCAAAAAAATCACAATCTTTACCCCAAATGTACAAAAGAAATTTACCTTCTCACTCCAAGCAACTGTCTGTACCATCTATGGTTCTCCAAAGTCAGGAAAACTACTCTTGCAAACTTCCAAACCCAATTTAGAGTCCACGAAAGTGAGGTAGACTGCACACAAACAATAGCTTTTTTTTTCTACCAAATATCTGGTCTCTAAAATCAGATAATAAAATCAAGATTGATCCTCCTGAAAGAGTCTCTTGCAATTCTAAATTGACCAATATAATTGCAAGCCAAAGTGACAATAGCTACTAGTGTATTTCGTCGACTTGATATAGGGACTCTTAAAACAAAAAGTTTTTGAAGAAAATCCGATGCAGATCAAAGGATCAAACGATGTTGCAAAAAGAACAGTTGTGAACGCTGATTAAGACCCGCAAGCGGAACATAGCAGCTCCCTTAGACCTCACGGCATTTGCGGATGCAGTGGTCCAAATATACCTCGAGCATGAGGGTGACTTGGAACTTGTTGCCAAGAGCATCGAATCTGCAGATATTGACTTCTCAAGATACGGTGATACCTTTTTTGAGGTGGTCTTCATTGGAGGTCGCACACAACCGGGTTTCATAAAACCTGAAGAAGGAGATCGAAATCCTTATACTGTTTTGAATTGTGAACCTGCAAGGCATAATATATTTCCATATGTTCTGTATATACAGAAGATACTTCACAGGAGGCCTTTCCTCATCAAGAATCTTGAAAATGTTATGCGAAGGTTTTTATAGTCCTTGAGCTTTTTGAGGACAATGAAAGGAAAAAAATTGCAATTTTTACTTAGATTTCCATCATTCACAGAGTGTTCGATTGTCATGAAAGCTGTTCATCATTCAAAGGAAGGCATTTATATAATTTAAAAGGCTTATCTTCAGGTTGGCAATTGTTTTGGACAATCGATCAATCCTGCCTGAACAATTTGCTTGCTTTCCAAATAGAAAGAATAGCTCCGGTCACCATTTCTGCACTGAGGAGAATATTTTGATGATTTACGCGATCTATATGAGAACGGAAACAACTCAAGTGGAGGTTTGGATATAGCATCATAGATTCCATTGGACGATGGCGTTCCACGTGTGGCCTCTGTAGAAACCTTCAAGAAAATGCAGAACGCTGGCTGGCTTTTCAACGCAGCTACTATTTTACTGTTTTATCTCCAAAAGCGATGTTCATGTGGTTGCAGAATCGATGTTCATGTAAATGCATTTCAGCTTGATGTATTCAACATTCAGAATTATGCGTACCAGGTTTCACATCTCACTGATTCAGATTCATAACTCTGACTTCCTCATCAACAAAATCACAGAGCACTGGAGCATGGATATTCTCAACTGCATGCAGAACCAAAACTTCATCAAATCGCCACCATTGTTTGATTCGGTCTTTGGTTGTACAATTTACAGCTCATATATATGAGGCAAGATCAATAGTGCATATATCTGAGGCAAAATTAACAATGCATAATTCATAGATATGAGGCAAGATCAACAATACATAGACCTAAGGTAAGATCTGACGCACAAGGCCTCCACCGAATTTGTGATGCATTGAAGTGATTTTATCTTGGATTCACCAGGCTCGCCCATGCCATTGAGTCAATAGTCATTTTCTCTAACCCAACAGCTAACCCAATATCCAGCTTTAATGGCTCATCGCACCAGTTCAACCTTCTATGCACGAGGAGGCAAAGAAATTCCTCACACAACAATTCAAAACTTTGTTCTGCAGCATCAAAGTTCTTCCATTGCTCGACACCGAGATACACTCGCTCGTTCCTAAACTTCGTTTATTCTGATTTTTCCATCCATTACCAGAATGTGATGCAATTCATCATGCAGCTGCCGCATTCGCTAAAACCAGATCTGATCTCACTGACTATCTGGGAAGATTCGGCCTCAACATCTATGTTTCCAACCTTCTCACAAGAGACCGGGAACACTTAAATAATATCAAACCAGCCTGAGATTCCCACACATGGTGCATGCACTCTGGTTCCTATCATTCCAGACTTCACACACAGAAAACCCAACACACCACTACAAAATACACAACAACAAACTAGAATCTCCTTATTCCCTTAGCTAGGGCCAAGCCCACGACCATATGGCTATGATACCACATGTTAAAAATTAAAATAACTCAGAAACATATTGCAGAAAACATAGATACGAAACTAGACAAAACAATGGCAGAAAAGGCAGAAGCCTCATAGCTTCCTCATGTAATCTCTTACTTATTAAAAGAATTTAATTTACAATTTAAATAGATGAGAGAAGATAGTCCGTGCTATCGTAGACTCTTTTGGTTGAGATAATTTCTCACCAAAAACCCACCAAGATAGGAGTTCCTAAAAAAACTCCAATATTTGAGGAACAACCCAACAACCCAAGAATTAGGCACATATTCCTAACTAGAGATATTTAATTAATTAATTAATTATTTTGGATTTATTATTGTTATTTTAGAGAGGCTAACAGTTGACTAAAATATTATTAGAAAACACAACTAACCCATTCCCTTGTGGATAATAAGTAGTAGAGTGTCCTAAATTTATGTTATATTTGTGACAAAACTCAATCATTCTCTTTGATTTTAAAGTAGCAATATTGTTAGTAATGATCTTATTTGGATATCCAAATCTGGAAAGAGTATTACCTTCTAAAAACTAAATGATTACAATTTCTAATATAGCTTGTCTGGTTGGAATATCCTCAATCCACTTGGTGAAGTAGTTAGTGGCCGTGAAAATCCATTTATGTTGAGATGAAGAGCTTGGATGGATTTCTCGAATAAATTACAGACACCATTGCTGGAAAGGAACCTCAACTGAAATTGGTTTCAATGGAAAGGGGAAAATTTTTCTCTTGCCTTCAAAGATTTAGAATTGATGGCACGTGGTAACTTTCTTATGAAAATATGAAAGTAGGGTAGGGAAATAAAACCAACCCTTAGGATTTTGTTGGCTGTGGTTTTCAAGTATAAATGTCCTCAATAGTCCCCTTGATGGAATTACTGCATGAATTTTTCTGGTACATCCTTCAATAAAAAATTTAGCAAAATACCTCCAACATCTTTCCAATACACATTTTGATATAAAATACAAAATTCCATAGCTTTTAAATTGATAAATATAGATTTTGTCTTAGTTAAACCAGAAGGAGCTTGTAAATTCTTTAATACAAAAATAATACCTGCATACCAAGGAGAGGTAGCAAAAGTTTCAGATATCTATGGAGTCGCCTGCTCCTCATGTTCATCAACTGTAGCTACAAAATTTATGTCTAGTGCATGGAAATTGGACTCATCCATTAGTTTTTAAAATCCTTTACCTTTGATTAGGTTAGTGGGTTTTATCTCAATGACATATGCTAAAATAATTGCAATCCATTTGCCTATTTTCCCATCTGGATCAATTTGTGTAAGGATATATTTTACCACAGTATTTGGGACAAATGAAATGATATGGGAATGTAGAATGTAAACTCTAAAATATTTGATTGATTTTACTAAAGAAAAGGTGTGTTTATCCATGATATTGTATTTTAATGAGGCATCCCTCAAAGATTTGCTGAACAAAGAAATAGGTAGTTCATATCCTTCATTGTTTTTCTGCAACAAAATTTTTGCATAAAGCTAGATGAAAATGCCAATGCTTGTTTTACTTCATCAAATGATTTTTTTTCTTCTAGGTTCCATTTTACTTCAATGTCTCTTCTCAGGATATTAGCTATAGCCCTTAGAAGCTCAACTAAATTTGGTATAAAAGGATAATAATGAGTTTGGGTCAGCATGCTTTTGTCTTTTATAACTTTGAAATGACATTTTTTGTCTAGTAGTGACACAATATACAATTTTTCCTTTTGATATTTTTTCAAATTAAAACACATTTTCAAATAAGACAACTTGTCTTAATTTTCTTCCTAAGTATGCTAGCTCCCATTTAAAGGCTTATGAGTGAAATGAAGGATGATTGCCTTTTTTTGATGACAAATTAGACTATTTTCAAACGCAGATGATGAAACCTAGACAGTAGACCTAGATGAGATGGAGCGAATGACCTAAAAATTCTAGATGATAATGAATGAGATGAACTTTAAAGTGATGAAGACCATGGATGAGATGAAAATTTCTGTAAATACTTTTGATTATCAAATAGAAAATTTTTCACAATCTGATTCTTCCAGAATTGTAAATATTTTTAATGTAATTGTAGATAAGCCAATAGATAAGTCTTTATTTTGGTCGTTATATTTTGATGGATCAAAGTCTAGTGATGGAGCTGGAGCTGGATGCATCTTAATTGATCCAGATGGGCAGAAAACCATGCTGTCATGTAGGTTAGAATTTGAGTGTACTAAAAATACCGCAGAATATGAAGCCTTGGTTCAAGGACTTTATAAAGCTATAGGGTTAGATGTTAAATACTTGAAATTCTTTGGTGATTTCGAAATTGTCATAAAACAAGTTAGGAATACTATTCATTGCCTTTCAGGACATCTTAAACACTATCAAACCCTAGTACAAGATCTCACCACTCAATTTTTAGCATTCAATATTTCTCCTATTCCTAGGAATCAGAATACATCAGCTGACTTGTTAGCTAATGTTGCATCTAAACTCCTACCTGTTGAAGATTGCAGTCCTGATAGGTTTTCTGTAGAATTGATTTTTCGTCCATCTATCCCAGATAATGTTACAAATTGGAGAGTATTCTATCATGATCAAGATATTTTAAATTTCATGACTTCAGAGAAATCATATGATGAACAAATTATTGACGAAGATGATCATGATTTTCAAATTGCCTCAAAAGGTAATGAAAATCCCATTCTGAAATCTGTTGTTAAATTAGAGGACTTATATGATATTAAAGACTGATTCAAGAAAGTCACTAATGCTAAACTTCAAAGTTCCACTTTGAAGTTTGAATTAGTAAATCTTGGTTCTGACTCTAATTCTCAAAACGTTAATTTAGGACTCAATTTAACACCAAAGGAAAGGAATTCTTTCATTAAACTTCTGAACAAATATAAAAACATTTTTGCTTGGAATTATGGTGATTTAAAAACATATGATACTTCGATTATTCAGCACACAATTCCAATGCTTCCTGATATTAAACCTGTTCAACAGAAGTTGAGAAAGATTCATCCAAATCTCGAAAGTCAAATCAAATCAGAACTTAATAAAATTTTAAAAGCCAAAATCATTTTTCCGGTCAGGCACTCCAATTGGGTTTCCAATATGGTACCTGTAAGGAAGAAGAATGGTGATATAAGAATCTGTATTGATTTCAGAAATTTAAACAAGGCATGTTTAAAGGACAATTTCCCATTGCCAGCCATGGAATAGATACTTCAAAAGGTAGCTGGTTCTGAACTTATGTTCTTTGTCGATGGATTTTCGGGCTATAATCAAGTTTTAGTTCATCCAGATGACAGATTGAAAACAACTTTCAAAACAAAATGGGGAACTTATGCTTATCAGAAAATTCCTTTTGGTCTAATAAATGCAGGAGCAACTTTTCAAAGAGCCATGGACATAGCATTTAAAGGTCTGATCAATAAATCAATTGTTGTTTATCTTGATGACATAACAGTATTTTCAAAAAAGAGAGCCAATCATCTACATGATTTAAAGCAAATATTTGAAAGATGTAGAAGATTCGGTATTTCCTTAAATCCGAAGAAATCTTTCTTTGCTTTAGATGAAGGAAAACTCTTGGGATTTGTTGTGTCAAAATATGGTATATATATTGATCCAGATAGAGTGAAAGAAATTTATGATATTTCTTTACCTCATAACAAAAAATCCATGCAATCATTTCTTGGACAGATCAATTTTGTTAAAATATTTATTCCTGATTTTTCTTTTATTGTTTTACCTATGCAAAATATGATCAAGAAGAATTCAATATTAAAATGGGCGCATAAAGAGAAATAAGCTTTTGAAGAAATCAAACAAGCGATCATTAATGCACCAGCATTGAATACCCCGGATTTTTTTAAAGATTTTACTTTTCATACTCTGGCCACTGAAACATCCTATGTAGCCATTTTAACACAACTCAATGATCAAGAAATCGAAGCACCAATTTCTTTCTTTAGTTCAAATCTGCAAGGAGCTGAGCTTAAATTATTCAGATGTTGAAAAACAAGCCTTTGCTGTATTTAAATCAATCAAACATTTCAGACCATTTCTCTTGAAAACACA
The DNA here is from genome assembly GCA_034641835.2 of Pinus albicaulis. Lineage (NCBI taxonomy): Eukaryota > Viridiplantae > Streptophyta > Pinopsida > Pinales > Pinaceae > Pinus > Pinus albicaulis. The sequence goes on along the minus strand of CM076584.1, from coordinate 866,038,387 downwards.
TACAAAAATCATTGTCCCATTCTCTGCAGTGAGGAAATTATTAATTCAAAAAGAAGTAGGAGAAAAGAGAGCTAACTGGGTAACAGCCTTGTAAGAATATGATATTGATATTAAACCAGCTAAGATTTTTAGAGGACAAGGTTTTTGCAGATTATTGGCAGGAGCTCATAACATACCAGAAAATCAAGATTCAAATCAAGATATTCAAGTAAGTCAGATAAATGTTACAGATTCCGGATCTCAGTATGCTGATCTTATCTATTACTTGAAAAATGGGTATGCTCCTTCTAATCTCAACTATAAGAGTAAACGCGCTTTAAGGTTAAAGGCTATTAAATATGAGATCATTGATAATGTGTTATTTAGAAAAAATTATGATTCAATTTTATTAAGATGTCTTGAAAAGATTGAAGCTGAAAAGGTTTTGCAGGAATTGCATGATGGACCAGTAGGAGGTCATTTTGGAGGTGATACCACATCTCACAAAATAATTCGTGCTGGTTATTACTGGCCTACCCTTTTTAAAGATATGCATGATTACGTAAGGAAGTGCCGAATTTGTCAAACTGCAAGTGGAAGACAAAGGAAACCAACTTTTCCTTTGCAACCAGTGACTATTGAGCAACCATTTGAACAATGGGGGCTTGACATTATTGGTGAGATAGTACCTCATTCTTCCAAACAGCACAAGTACATCCTTACTGCAACTGATTACTTTACAAAATGGGTAGAGGCAATCCCGTTGAAGGTAGCCAATGCTGATGCAATTATTGATTTCATAGATCAATTCATCATAACCAGGTTTGGTGTACCTAACGCTCTAGTCTTTGATAACGCATCTTACTTCTCTAGAAATAGTTTAATAGAATTTGCAGTCAAAAGAGGTTTTAAATTAAAATATTCAGCAAATTATTATCCACAAGGTAATGGTTTGGCTGAATCCACTAACAAAAACCTTATCAAAATCATTAAAAGGACCGTTGATCAAAATCAAAAGAATTGGCACAAAAATTTAATCTTTGCATTATGGGCTGATCGTATCACTGAAAAAGCTTCAATAGGGACTTCACCTTTCAATTTGGTTTATGGAAAAGAAGTTGTGATACCATCAAATTTAACTCTTCCATCACTAGCCCTAGTGCAATTTATTGAAGAAAATCCTTCTTCATCCATTCAATTGAGATATGTTCAAATCCTTAAACTAGAAGAAGATAGAGATAAAGAAAAAATTATTCATGAAAAACATCAACAGCTTGTAAAATCTTCTTTTGATGCAAGTTCTACCGGCTCAAAAATTTTGTCAATTGGTGATCTTGTTCTGAAATGGGATAAAGCACACGAAGAAAAAGGTAAACATACCAAATTTCAGAAAATGTGGCTAGGACCATTTCAGATCGTTGAGAAGATAGGCTCAAATACATTCATACTCCAAGATCTAACAGGTAAGAGAGAATCTCTTCCTGTAAATGGGCTTATTTTGAAGAAATTCTTTCCATAAGGAGGTAACCCCTTATTAAACTGTACATATTCCTTTCTGCAGAGTTTTTGATTGTTGTTGCAAATAAAGGTTGTTAATGAGTCTCCAATGGACTGTTTACTATTTAAGAAAATTTCTTCGGGAGAATATTATAAATATTTATTTTGTGTAAATAATAATTTTTAAAGTAATGATCACAGTTTTTGAATAGTTTAAAATAAGATGTTAAACTTTGAAAGATTATTTCAATCATTTGCATGATCTTTTGAAAACTTGAGAAGAATGTAAATCATCATAAGTTTATTAAGCAGAGAAAGGTTATCTATCAAAGTAAAGATTTTTCAAAGTTTTGGAACTCAAAAAACTCTGAAAATTGTCATCCATTAATTCTTAAGGATAAAACTATTTCACCCCATCCATTTAAGTTGTGATTTTTTAGAATGTAATTCTAAGAAATTATACGAAAATTTTAAGAGATAAGAGGTCTCATTATGAGCCGAATTACCATGTTCATAAGGAGTAATAAAACTGACATTACCAATACTGCATACCAAAACAGGGTAATGGCTTATAAATATAAGACAAGGGGTCTCATCACGAGCCAACTTGTTCAGTTTAATTATAACTAGTGAATGACATTGTTATTAACTGGCTACCAAACCAGAACAATGACTCTTAAAACAAAAAAATAAGTAAAAGACAAAAACATGAGATAATAAGTCTTATGAATTTATCTTTTAAAAAGTCATAATTTTAGTTGGATGGGACAATGAATGGTTAATGGTTTAAAGGTAACCCTGTCGAGACTATGAACGTTTGTTGGCAGCAGAGGCAATACCTATGGCAATAGAGTATATTATAAAACCAAAACTTGGAGAAATCCACTTACTTCATTATTAACACCAATCAAAGCTTGAGATAACCCAAAATGATTTTGTTCTTAAGGAATTAGAAAGAAATTGTGAATGATTTTTATTTTTTTTTCATAGTTACATTTTATTTGAATTATCCTAAGATAGTTTTCATTATCTTTAAAAATCTTTACTTACTAAAGATATAGTGTTCATTTTATTTTTTCAGAGATAACTGTTTCTTTCAGTGAATCGCCAATTGTTGTGACCAACAACAACCCCCCTTTTATTTAATATTAGTAATGATACTAAATAAATGGGGACCCTTAGTTAAAAAATCCAAAAAATCAATTAGGATTTGTTTTCCTTTTCAAATAAAAATTTCTATCATAAACTTATAGAAATCCCTTAGAAAGAACATTAAGAAACACTTAAGTTTATGATAGATTATAATAAAATTTCTCTTTAAACAAAATAGCGCATCCATAACAAAATGGTATATATCTTTTATAAAACTGAAAATGTGATTTTACGCTTTTGCGATAATGCGATCACAAAAGCCTATGCAATAAACGTATTGGTCGCAGATCGCATAGCGCAGAAAACAGAAGTGATTAATGAATACCTTTTGCGCTATTTTCAATTTTGCGCTTTTGCGAGATTTGCGATATGTGCTTTTGCGCTATTGCGCAATTTCCACTTTTGCGCTATTTTACATAACTGCGATGGCTTCATTTTTCGATATTGCGATATTGTGACATTGCGATATTGCACAACAAATCGCAGATCGCAATGTCGCAGATTCATGTAGGCGCGTTGTCCAAAGGCAATCTTCCCATATATCAAATCTGTTATGCGCTTTAATGATTAAATTAAATGATTGGATTGACAATTAATGGTAAATGAGATTTTGTTTTGATTGAAATTCGTTTCACGATTAAAATATTATATTTCATCCGCCTTCACATTTAAAACAGTCTCATCACCTTTCTTATGCCATTACTCTCATTTACTCGTAAAACACAGGCACGAAGGATTAAACGTCTATACAAAGCTTTCACTAAACACTATGGGTAAGAAGGAGAAGAGCTCGAATTCTGAAAACAGAGAAATGGCTTTGCTGTATGCAGACACCGCTTGTAATAAGGATGCCGGTATATCCACTTGGGAAGGAATGTATAATCTGTTAGAAGAAGAAAATCCTGTGGTGATGAAAGTTGTGGCTACAGCAGGTTCTAGTAATACATCTGAAGCAACCCTCAAAGAACTGGCTTGTTCATTTCTCCATAGGATAGCGGCAAGGCCGAGGATTCTCCCATATACGGACATGGTGAAATGGGTGTTGGACAGTTTCGATATTTCAGACAGGAAATTTAGAACTCCATCTGAAGAGCTAATCGGGTCATTCACCAGGGAAGATCTGAGATTAATGTATAAGTTGCCAGAACCTCATGCGCCTTATAATAAGCAATTTATGGAAGAATTTGCCAGAGAACATGCGAATTTGTCAGAATGCACATAGGAATGGACCAAAAGAGATGAACCATTGAAGAAAATCAAACACGAGTGGATAGTACCAAAAAGGATGCCACAAGGTTATCTCCAGAAACAGAGGTTGATATTCTCCCCGTTGCGAGATGGTTTGGAGAAGAATTGTTCACTTATATTAGGGTTTTTGGAAGTTATGCTTCTCCCCATGTTTTACCCCTATATGTTCCAGATAGACTTGTAGCTCGGGAAATTTCTTATCAGACCTGTGGCCAGGGAGGTATAACAAAAGATCTAAAAGAGAAGAAAAAAGGCATTTGGCCACAATTTCCTGTAAAATGTGGAACATCTTCACTGTTCGATATTGGTCATGCATTCCAAGAGATAGGCAACATTACATGCCTACAGCTGTTCAAATTCTCGATAAGGTTATTCAACCTAGATGATATTGTTAAGAATTTTACCAATGCAATCAGAGTAGGGGAATTTTCTGGGGAACAGGATTTTTTTGATGATATGTTCCAAGCAAGAGATTCATTTAAAGAAGTTTTGAATTCAGCTCAAATGCAGTTATCTCCAGAGGATTTTCAGAAATTCAAACTTTACAGAGAAAGAAGCCTGGCTCCTATTCCTTTGGGAAATCTACGCTTAGTGCCTGCAAGAGAGAAAAATCCTAGTGTTAGTCTTAACGACAGTTCAAGTACAGATAAATCTAAATCAAAATTTGACAGAGAGACTTCTGAACATTCCAATAAGTCTAATTAAAAGGAAGATAAAATGGAAGAATCCATGAAAGATTCTGCACAATCAAAAGAACTTACTCAACAACAAATTTTGACTTCTCAACAGACAAATCCTCCTCCAACCAATGAACAACAACATCCAATCATCATTTAATTAGACAAAGAATGGGAAACCTTCAACCAATTGATTAATGTAGAAGGACAAAATGTACAGACCCCTGTCCAGACAACCAAAGTTTTGAACACAGGAACAAGCAGCACAGTCACAGTGACAGAGCACATACCAATCACACCCTCCTCTGAAATTGTACTTAATATAGATGACATTCCTCCTCTAGATGTATTCTACAGCCCAAAATACAAAGCAGTAGTGAAGAGACAGATAAAAAAGAGAAAGTTAGAAAGTGCAATTGCTACTGAAGCAGAACAAGTAGATGTTTTGTGGAAAGATCCTGCCACAGAACCTACTCATAATATTGCTAAGTTATCTCAAATGACAGGAGCTTATGCTTCTGCAACAATTTATAAAGCATTTTGGATACAACTTTTGTTGAATGAGAAAGAAGAACAGGTAAAAGTTCTGCAGCAACAATTGCAACAGGTACAGGCCAATAAAGAAGCACAATTGAAACTTGAAGAGTTACAACAACAACTTCAAGAAATAAAAATAGGACATCAAAAAAAGCTTGGCTGATAAAGAAAAACAAATAAAGATTATCCAAGATCAGCATAAAGATGATCCTAAGCTTCCAGAATTCATTTCAGAAACTATCTTTTTGAACAATCAACTACTGCAACAAGAGGAAGTTTTCTGCCAAAAAATCTTGCAATGGAATTCTTTGTGCCAAGAGAGCGATAAAATCACAAATCATGTCACAGATTTATGAAATGATTATGATTTGATTAATGAAAAGATCAATGATTATCTGAAATGGCAAAAGACAGAAGAAGGCAAAAAAGCTGGTGCACCCATTGTTAATGAAAACCATAAAGAAACACCGTTCAATAACTGGGATGCACAAATAAGAAGGGCAGAAAAGGCAGCAGAGGAGGCAACTACAGTGGCAAACACTCTTACTAATTGTGTAAATGACAATTTACACAAAGCTAATTTGATTCCAGAAACTGTTCTAGGATATCTCCCACAGGCACATCAACTGCAAACAGAATGGAGGCAAAAGGCAGAAGAAAGAGCAAAATCTATCCAAGGGCTGACAAAATTGAATTGGGACTCATACTGGATGTACTTGGTGAAGCCATACAGTCAGCACAGTGCGATTAATTGTGTCATCAATGCTACAGAGAAGATTTCTCCTACGCTTGCCGACTCTGTCTTTTCAGGATAGTTGAATTCTGAAGTCGGTCAATCGTGTCTTCTCAAAACTATGCTAGATGCCTGCAAGTTTAAAGATCAAGTTCATAGATAGTTAGATTTAGTTTTAATTTTACTGTATTTTAGCCTAGGAAAAAGACGGTCATTGAACCGAATCCTTAATTTTTGTAATAAGACTATTTTTAGATTTAGCTAAGTAGTATTTAAACCCTTCTCATGCATTTAGAGAAGGGTCCTGGATCTTAATATTTTTTGACTTGGATATTGCATTTCTGTACTCCATTGTCTTATATATTTTTAAAAAGGATCACATCTGGTGATTTTTATGCAGAATTATCTTTGAAGTGTTGCATTTCTGTACCTTGGAATTTGATTTTGCATCAGAGTTACTGGATTAGAGTATCAGATTTCATTTGAAAGTCTTCAAGATCAATAAGGTATTTCTATCTGTTCACTGTTGATTTCTTTTGTCTTATGATATTCGCTCTAAAGATTGCTATCATTTATATATATTTGTTTTCACAACGCTTCCTTTTATATATCATTTCTGAGTATAATTGAAACGTTATCTTTCATAAGTATATATAGATGGTATACAATGATGAATGCAATATGTTAATACAACTCTGTTTAATTTCTTAAACAGAGTTATCTTTATTTGTTTCTACACATTTCAATTTAAATAATAATACATTTTCATGGTTATTGTTAAATTGGAACAATCTTAAGTTGTATTCACATTACCCGGGTTAGTGTTAGAATTTCTTTACCAGTATTTAGTTTAAATTAGATAATTTTATTTCAGTTAATTTAGTCCCATTTCCATCCATCCAAACCAATCCATTTAGTTATAAGGAAACTGGTCCTTTAAATCCAGTCGGAGCCACCATACCAAACGGAAAAGCAGCTGTCTTAAGGTCTCGACTGGGTGGTTTTCCCCGATGTTTGAAGCAGAGATTTTATAGGCTTCAACATTTTTGGTGCTAGAAGGAGGGCCTGAGCTATGAATGGCAAGTAAATATTTATCCACAAGCCATTCTGAGAGAAAAACACCCTCATTAACTTCTTCAATTTCTTCTGAAATTCAAAATCCTAGAGAAGAAATTGCAGAAAATATTCAGACACCCACTACCAAAATCTCAAAACATTCAGACAATCAACATCTTGAGTCTCCCGAAGTTCAAGATTTAATTCATAAATTGAAAGGATTCTCATTATCTCTAGAAGAGTCTGAAATATCTGAAGGTAGTGTAACTTCAAAATTTGTTTCTTCAAAACCTCTTACTAGGCTTCAAAGTGAAAAACTTGGTATTTCTCCGAAAGAATTCCCTTTACTTAGTAGAGTCAAGACAAGAAAAACTCAATCGGAATCAGTAAGTGATATAAGTTCAACATCTAATATTCAAATACCTGTTTCCGAAATCCTAACTCAACGAAGTACACTTGTTTCCATATCATCTCCTCAATCATCATCTCCGCAATCATCATCTGCTCAATCCGCATCAATCTCAACATCATCTATTCCAACAACTTCTATTCAAACACCACCAGTTTCTACTACTCCTCCAATAGTTGTTCCAATAATGGCTAGACCATGGGCTACTCCAGGGGCAGTCAACATGGCTGAACCTTTACATGATTTACCAGACAATCCTGGAAAATGGCTTCCAAAATTTAGTCCAGATCTTAACATTCAAGCTGAAGAACATATCAATAACTTTATGCTGGCTATTAATTTGAATGGAGTCACACATGAAGATGTTGTAGTTAGACTATTCCCTTATACTCTTCAAGGGATAGCAGGATCATGGCACTTTTCATTACCATTAGGATCCATAACAAGTTGGGACATTTTTGCAGATCATTTTTTAACCAAATTTGGAGACGACCGATCAATAGCAACTTTACTCAATGACCTCCCAAATTTGAAGATAGAACCCAAGGAACCCATTAAAGAATTCAACGCTAGATTCAACAAACTCTTGAACAAAATTCACACAGATTCACAGCCCAGTGAACAAGTCAGAATTGAATGGTACATAACTGCCTTACCCTCAAACATAGCAATTTTCATAGACAGAGCTGCAAAGCCTACGTTAGCTGAGAATATGAAAGAAGCTATTGCAGTGGAAAAACAAATTACTTCTCTGGAAAAGAAAAATGCTATCGAGGAAAGGAAATCAAAGAAAGTCAGCTTCAAAGACGATTTAAATAAAAAGGCCAAAGATCCATACGACATGGAAGGTTTACAGAAAGTTCTTAAAACCATGTCAAATGAAATGGTTGAAATTAAAAAACAAGTAGCTGAAACTTCTACTAAGAAACCATTCCGAAATTTCAGAAGAAACCAAGTTGAATCTAAACCTCCTAATGCAATCTCTAATGCAGAATCAGAGGAAGAGGAAGAAGAAGAAGATACATCTCTAGTATTAGATGAGGAAAATGAGAATGAAGAAATAGCTAAATTGAATGGAATGTGGGATTTTATTCTCCCTAATTCTGATAGTGAAGAAGCTATGCCTGTAAGTACTAGGAGTAAATCTATATAGGAACCAGTGCAAACAGTTCCTAAAAAGAAAATTACAACTCCAAGTACCAAAGACAAATCCCCTGTAAAGAAAACTTCTCCATTACCTACTCAAAATCGGTCATCCTCTTCTAATCCTCCTACATCAACAGCAAAGACTTTAGTAGTGTCAGATCCTATGGAATACAACATTGTCGAGGACATGAAAAAGATCAAATCCAACATTTCATTACATGAACTCAACAAACTAAAACACCAGTAAAAGTTGCTATTGAAAGAATTAACCACTACACCAATTTCTCCTTTACCAAGTGGTGTAGTTGCAAAAGCAGCTAGGGGAGTTGGAAAGCCACCAGATAAGGTAGATGCTACTGATACTGTGCTCATTGGGGAAAAGTCAAATTCTCAAAATCCTCCTTTTCTTCTGACTTATGAGATGTACAACAAAAATCTGCACAATTGTTTGATTGATTCTGGAGCCTCCTCCAATATAATGCCTACTTCTGTTTGTGCTAAATTGAATATCGAACCACAAAAATCAGCAGTTCATATCGTTCAATTGGATCGCTCTAAAGTTTAAGTTGTGGGAGAAATCAATTCAGTTACTATCAGATTAGCTTCTGATCCTAGTATTGTCCAAAGAATTGATATTTTGATTGCTGATATTCCTGAATTCTATGGATTAATCTTGAGCAGGGACTGGTCTGCGAAACTTAATGGTTATATCTCAACTGATTATTTGCATATGTGGCTTCCCTACAAAGGGAAACCAAATCAAATTAAAATTGAACGAGAAAAACATATGACGCACACTGTCACTGAATTCGAACAACCTAATGAACCTGTGGCATTCAACAACAATATTGTTGGAGGTTATTCTGCTGAATCATTTCTTGGAAACTTCGAAGCTCCTCAATCACCTTTTTCTGTAAATACTTTTGTTTCTCAGATAGAAAATTTTTCACAATCTGATTCTTCCAGAATTGTAAATATTTCTGATGTAATTGTAGATAAGCCAATAGATAAGTCTTTATTTTGGTCATTATATTTTGATGGATCAAAGTCTAGTGATGGAGCTGGAGCTGGATGCATCTTAATTGATCCAGATGGGGAGAAAACCATGCTATCATGTAGGTTAGAATTTGAGTGTACTAATAATACCGCAGAATATGAAGCCTTGGTTCAAGGACTTTATAAAGCTATAGGGTTAGATGTTAAATACTTTAAAGTCTTTGGTGATTCCGAAATTGTCATAAAACAAGTTAGGAATACTATTCATTGCCTTTCAGGACATCTTAAACACTATCAAACCCTAGTACAAGATCTCACCACTCATTTTTTAGCATTCAATATTTCTCCTATTCCTAGGAATCAGAATACATCAGCTGATTTGTTAGCTAATGTTGCATCTAAACTCCTACCTGCTGAAGATTGCAGTCCTGATAGGTTTTCTGTAGAATTGATTTTTCGTCCATCTGTCCCAGATAATGTTACAAATTGGAGAGTATTATATCATGATCAAGATATTTTAAATTTCATGACTTCAGAGAAATCATATGATGAATAAATTATTGACGAAGATGATCGTGATTTACAAATTGCTTCAAAAGGTAATGAAAACACCATTCCAAAATCTGCTGTTAAATTAGAGGATTTATATGACATTAAAGACAGATTCAAGAAATTCACTAATGCTAAACTTCAAAGTTCCACTTTGAAGTTTGAATTAGTACATCTTGGTTCTGATTCTAAACCTCAAAACGTTAACTTAGGACTCAATTTAACACCAGAAGAAAGGGATGCATTCATTAAACTTCTGAACAAATATAAAAACGTTTTTGCTTTGAATTATGATGATTTAAAAACATATAATACTTCGGTTATTCAACACACAATTCCAATGCTTCATGATATTAAACCTGTTCAACAGAAGTTGAGAAAGATTCATCCAAATCTCGAAAGTCAAATCAAATTAGAACTTAATAAACTTTTAAAAGCCAAAATCATTTTTCCGGTCAGGCACTCCAATTGGGTTTCCAATATGGTACCTGTAAGGAAGAAGAATGGTGATATAAGAATCTGTATTGTTTTTAGAAATTTAAACAAGGCATGTTTAAAGGACAATTTCCCATTGCCAACCATGGAACAGATACTTCAAAAGGTAGCTGGTTCTGAACTTATGTCCTTTCTCGATGGATTTTCGGGCTATAATCAAGTTTTAGTTCATCCAGATGACAGATTGAAAACAACTTTCAGAACAAAATGGGGAACTTATGCTTATCAGAAAATGCCTTTTGGTCTAATAAATGCGGGAGCGACTTTCCAAAGAGCCATGGACATAGCATTTAAAGGTCTGATCAATAAATCAGTTGTTGTTTATCTTGATGACATAACAATATTTTCAAAAAAGAGAGCCAATCATCTACATGATTTAAAGCAAATATTTGAAAGATGTAGAAGGTTTGGTATTTCCTTGAATCCAAAGAAATATTTCTTTGCTCTTGATGAAGGAAAACTCTTAGGATTTTTTGTGTCAAAAGATGGTATATATATTGATCCAGATAGAGTGAAAGAAATTTATGATATTTCTTTACCTCATAATAAAAAATCCATGCAATCATTTCTTGGACAGATCAATTTTGTTAAAAGATTTATTCCTGATTTTTCTTTTATTGTTTTACCTATGAAAAATATGATCAAGAAGAATTCAGTATTCAAATGGGGGCAGAAAGAGAAAGAAGCTTTTGAGTCAATCAAACAAGCGATCATTAATGCACCAGCATTGAATACCCCAGATTTTTCTAAAGATTTTACTTTGTATACTCTGGCCACTGAAACATCCTATGCAGCCGTTTTAACACAACTCAATGATCAAGAAATCGAAGCACCAATTTCTTTATTTAGTTCAAATCTGCAAGGAGATGAGCTTAATTATTCAGATGTTGAAAAACAAGCCTTTGCTGTATTTAAATCAATCAAACTTTTTAGAACTTTTCTCTTGAAAACACATACAAAAATCATTGTCCCATTCTCTGCAGTGAGGCAATTATTAATTCAAAAAGAAGTAGGAGAAAAGAGAGCTAATTGGGTAACAGCCTTGCAAGAATATGATATTGATATTAAACCAGCTAAGATTGTTAGAGGACAAGGTTTTTGCAGATTATTGGCAGGAGCTCATAACATACCAGAAAATCAAGATTCAAATCAAGATATTAAAGTAAGTCAGATAAGTGTTTCAGATTCCGAATCTCAGTATGCTGATCTTATCTATTACTTGAAGAATGGGTATGCTCCTTCTAATCTCAGCTATAAGAGTAAACGTGCTTTAAGGTTAAAGGCTATTAAATATGAGATCGTTGATAATGTGTTATTTAGAAAAAAATACGATTCGATTTTATTAAGATGTCTTGAAAGGACTGAAGCTGAAAAGGTTTTGCAGGAGTTTCATGATGGACCAGTAGGAGGTCATTTTGGAGGTGATACTACAGCTCACAAAATAATTCGTGCTGGTTATTATTGGCCTACCCTTTTCAAATATACGCATAATTACGTAAGGAAGTGCCGAATTTGTCAAACTGCAAGTGGAAGACAAAGGAAACCAGCTTTTCCTTTGCAACCAGTGACTATTGAGCAACCATTCGAACAATAGGGGCTTGACATTATTGGTGAGATAGTACCTCATTCTTCCAAACAGCACAAGTACATCCTTACTGCAACTGATTACTTTACAAAATGGGTAGAGGCAATCCCGTTGAAGGTAGCCAATTCTAATGCAATTATTGATTTCATAGATCAATTCATCATAACCAGGTTTGGTGTACCTAATGCTCTAGTCTTTGATAACGCATCTTACTTCTCTGGAAATATTTTAATAGAATTTGCAGTCAAAAGAGGTTTTAAATTAAAATATTCAGCAAATTATTATCCACAAGGTAATGGTTTGGCTGAATCCACTAACAAAAACCTTATCAAAATCATTAAAAGGACCGTTGATCAAAATCAAAAGAATTGGCACAAAACTTTAATCTTTGCATTATGGGCTGATCGTATCACTGAAAAAGCTTCAATAGGGACTTCACCTTTCAATTTGGTTTATGGAAAATAAGCTGTGATACCATCAAATTTAACTCTTCCATCACTAGCCCTAGTGCAATTTATTGAAGAAAATCCTTCTTCAACCATTCAATTGAGATATGATCAAATCCTTAAACTAGAAGAAGATAGAGATAAAGCAAAAATTATTCATGAAAAACATCAACAACTTGTAAAATCTTCTTTTGATGCAAGTTCTACGGTCTCAAAATTTTTGTCAATTGGTGATCTTGTTCTGAAATGGGATAAAGCACACGAAGAAAAAGGTAAACATACCAAATTTCAGAAAATGTGGCTAGGACCATTTCAGATCGTTGAGAAGATAGGCTCAAATACATTCATACTCCAAGATCTAACATGTAAGAGAGAATCTCTTCCTGTAAATGGGCTTATCTTGAAGAAATTCTTTCCATAAGGAGGTAACCCCTTCTTAAACTGTGCATATTCCTTTCTGCAGAGTTTTTGATTGTTGTTGCAAATAAAGGTTGTTAATGAGTCTCCAATTGACTGTTTACTATTTAAGAAAATTTCTTCGGGAGAATATTATAAATATTTATTTTGTGTAAATAAGAATTTTTAAAGTAATGATTACAGTTTTTGAATAGTTTAAAATAAGATGTTAAAATTTGAAAGATTATTTCAATCATTTGCATGATCTTTTGAAAACTTGAGAATAATGTAAATCATCATAAGTTTATTAAGCAGAGAAAGGTTATCTATCAAAGTAAATATTTTTTCAAAGTTTTGGAACTCAAAAAACTCTGAAAATTGTCATCCATTGATTCTTAAGGATACAGCTATTTCACCCCATCCATTTAAGTTGTGATTTTTTAGAATATAATTCTAAGAAATTTGAAAAATTAAGAGATAAGAGGTCTCATTATGAGCCGACTTACCATGTTCATAAGGAGTAATAAAACTGACATTACCAATACTGCATACCAAAATAGGGTAATGGCTTATAAATATAAGACAAGGGGTCTCATCACGAGCCAGCTTGTTCAGTTTAATTATAACTAGTGAATGGCATTGTTATTAACTGGCTACCAAACCAGAACAATGGCTCTTAAAATAAAAAAATAAGTAAAAGACAAAAACATGAGATAATAAGTCTTATGAATTTATCTTTTAAAAAGTCATAATTTTAGTTGGATGGGACAATGAATGGTTAATGGTTTAAAGGTAACCCTATCGAGACTATGAATGTTTGCTGGCAGCAGAGGCAATACCTATGGCAATAGAGTATATTATAAAACCAAAACTTGGAGAAATCCACTTACTTCATTATTAACACCAATCAAAGCTTGAGATAACCCAAAATGTTTTTATTCTTAAGGAATTAGAAAGAAATTATGAAATGATTTTTATTTCTTTTTGATAGTTACATTTTATTTGAATTATCCTAAGATAGTTTTCATTATCTTTAAAAATATTTACTTACTAAAGATATAGTGTTCATTTTATTTTTTCAGAGATAACTATTTCTTTCAGTGAATCGCCAATTGTTGTGACCAGCAACAACCCCCCTTTTTATTTAATATTAGTAATAATACTAAATAAATGGGGACCCTTAGTTAAAAAATCCAAAAAATCAATTAGGATTTGTTTTCCTTTTCTAATAAAACTTTCTATCATAAACTTATAGAAATCCCTTAGAAAGAACATTAAGAAACACTTAAGTTTATGATAGATTACAATAAAATTTCTCTTTAAACAAAATAGCGCATCCATAACAAAATGTTATATATCTTTTATCAAACTGAAAATGCGATTTTGTGCTTTTGCGATAATGCGATCCCAAAAGCCTATACAATAAACGTATTGGTCGCAGATCGCATAGCGTATAAAAAAAAAGTGATTAATGAATAGCATTTGTGCTATTTTCAATTTTCCGCTTTTGCGAGATTTGCGATATGCGCTTTTGCGTCATTACAATTTCGCTTTTATGCTGGTTTTACATAATCATGATATATTTTATTTTCATGCGATATTAGTATATCATGACATTATATATTTATGTATATTATGCAAGAAACGCGTATCGCAATGTCGCAGCATTCATGCAGGCGCGTTTGTCCAAAGGCACTTTCCCATATATCAAATCGTTATGCGCTTTAATGATTAAATTAAAAGATTGGATTGATTATTAATGGTAAATGAGATTGTGTTTGAATTGAAAGTCGTTTCACGATTAAAATATTATATTTCATCCGCTTTCACATTTAAAACAGTCTCATCACCTTTCTTATGCCATTACTCTCATTTACTCGTAAAACGCAGGCACGAAGGAGCAAACGTCTATACAAAGCTTTCACTAAACACTATGGGTAAGAAGGAGAAGAGCTCGAATTTTGAAAACAGAGAAATGGCTTCGCTGTATGCAGACACCGCTTGTAATAAGGATGCCGGTATATCCACTTGGGAAGGAATGTATAATCTGTTAGAAGAAGAAAATCCCGTGGTGATGAAAGTTGTGGCTACAGCAGGTTCTAGTAATACATCTGAAGCAACCCTCAAAGAACTGGCTTGTTCATTTCTCCATAGGATAGCGGCAAGGCCGAGGATTCTCCCGTATACGGATATGGTGAAATGGGTGTCGGATAGTACCGATAGCTCGTACAGCAATTTAGAACTCCATTTGAAGAGCTAATCGGGTCATTCACCAAGGAAGACGTGAAGCTGATGTATAAGTTGCCAGAAACTCAAACGCCTTATAATAAGCAATTTATGGAAGAATTTGCCAGAGAACATGCAAATTTGTCAGAATGCACACAGGAATGGACCAAAAGATATGAACCATTGAAGAAAATCAAACACGAGTGGACAGTACCAAAAAAGGATGCCCCAAGGTTATCTCCAGAAACAAAGGTTGATATTCTCCCCGTCGCGAGATGGTTTGGAGAAGAATTGTTCACTTATATTAGGGTTTTTGGAAGTTATGCTTCTCCCCATGTGTTACCCCTATATGTTCCAGATAGACTTGTAGCTCGAGAAATTGCTTATCAGACCTGTGGCCAGGGAGGTATAACAAAAGATTTAAAAGAGAAGAAAAAAGGCATTTGGCCACAATTTCCTGTAAAATGTGGAACATTTTCACTGTTCGATATTGGTCATGCATTCCAAGAGATAGGCAACATTACATGCCTACAGCTGTTCAAATTTTCGAGAAGGTTATTCGACCCAAATGATATTGTTAAGAATTTTACCAATGCAATCAGAGTAAGGGAATTTTTCGGGGAACAGGATCTTTTTGATGATATGTTCCAAGCAAGAAATTCATTTAAAGAAGTTTTGAATTCAGCTCAAATGCAGTTATCTCTAGAGGATTTTTAGGAATTCAAACTTTACAGAGAAATAAGACTGACTCCTATTCCTTTGGGAAATCTGCGCTTAGAGCCTGCAAGAGAGAAAACTCCTAGTGTTAGTCTTAACGGCAGTTCAAGTACAGATAAATCTAAATCAAAATCTGACAGAGAGACTTCTGAACATTCCAGTAAGTCTAATGAAAAGGAAGATAAAATGGAAGAATCCATGAAAGATTCTGCATAATCAAAAGAACTTACTCAACAACAAATTTTGACTTCTCAACAGACAAATCCTCCTCCAACCAATGAACAGCAACAGCCAGTCATCATTGAATTAGACAAAGAATGGGAAACCTTCAACCAATTGATTAATGTAGAAGGACAGAATGTACAGACCCCTGTCCAGACAACCAAAGTTTTGAACACAGGAACAAGCAGCACAGTCACAGTGACAGAGCACATACTAATCACACCCTCCTCTGAAATTGTACTTAATGTAGAAGAAATTCCTCCTCTAGATGTATTATACAGCCAAAAATACAAAGCAGTAGTGAAGAGATAGAGAAAAAAGAGAAATTTAGAAAGTGCAATTGCTACTGAAGCAGAACAAGTAGATGTTTTGTGGAAAGATCCTGCCACAGAACCTACTCATAATCTCGCTAAGTTATCTCAAATGACAGGAGCTTATGCTTCTGCAACAATTGATAAAGCATTTTAGATACAACTTTTGTTGAATGAGAAAGAAGAACAGGTAAAAGTTCTGCAACAGCAATTGCAACAGGTACAGGCCAATAAAGAAGCACAATTGAAACTTGAAGAGTTACAACAACAACTTCAAGAAATGCAAATAGGACATCAAAAAAAGCTTGGCTGATAAAGACAAACAAATAAAGATTATCCAAGATCAGCATAAAGATGATCCTAAGCTTCCAGAATTCATTTTAGAAACTATCTCTTTGAACAATCAACTACTGCAACAAGAGGAAGTTTTCTGCCAAAAAATCTTGCAATGGAATTCTTTGTGCCAAGAGAGCGATAAAATCACAAATCATATCGTAGATTTACGAAATGATTATGATTTGATTAATGAAAAGATCAATGATTATCTGACATGGCAAAAGACAGAAGAAGGCAGAAAAGCTGGTGCACCCATTGTTAATGAAAACCATAAAGAAATATTGTTCAATAACTGGGATGCACAAATCAGAAGGGCAGAAAAGGCAGCAGAGGAGGCGGCTACAGCGGCAAACACTCTTACTGATTGTGTAAATGACAATTTACACAAAGCTAATTTGATTCCTGAAACTGTTCCAGGATATCTCCCACAGGCAAATCAACTGCAAACAGAATGGAGGCAAAAGGCAGAAGAAAGAGCAAAATCTATCCAAGGGATGACAAGATTGAATTGGGACTCATACTGGATGTACTTGGTGAAGCCACACAGTCAGCACAATGCGCTTAATTGTATCATCAATGCTACAGAGAAGATTGCTCCTACGCTTGCCGACTCTGTCTTTTCAGGACAGTTGAATTCTGAAGTCGGTCAACCGCGTCTTCTCAAAACTATGCTAGATGCCTGCAAGTTTAAAGAATAAGTTCATAGATAGTTAGATTTAGTTTTAATTTTACTGTATTTTAGCCTAGGAAAAGGACGGTCATTGAACCGAATCCTTAATTTTTGTAATAAGACTATTTTTAGATTTAGCTAAGTAGTATTTAAACCCTTCTCATGCATTTAGAGAAGGGTCCTGGATGTTAATATTTTTGACTTGGAGATTGCATTTCTCTACTCCATTGTCTTATATATTTTTAAAAAGGATCACATCTGGTGATTTTTATGCGGAATTATCTTTGAAGTGTTGCATTTCTGTACCTTGGAATTTGATTTTGCATTAGAGTTACTGGATTAGAGTATCAAATTTCATTTGAAAGTCTTCAAGATGAATAAGGTATTTCTATCTATTCACTGTTGATTTCTTTTGTCTTATGATATTCGCTCTAAAGATTTCTATCATTTATATATATTTGTTTTCACAACGCTTCCTTTTATATATAATTTCTGAGTATAATTGAAACGTTATCTTTCATAAGTATATATATATGGTATACAATGATGAATGCAATATGCTAATACAACTCTGTTTAATTTCTTAAATAGAGTAATCTTTATTTGTTTCTGCATATTTCAGTTTAAATAATAATACATTTTCATGGTTATTGTTAAATTGGAACAATCTTAAGTTGTATTCACATATAATTACCCGGGTTAGTGTTATAATTTCTTTACCAGTATTTAGTTTAAATTAGATATATTTATTTCAGTTAATTTAGTCCCATTTCCATCCATCCAAACCAATCCATTTAGTTATAAGGAAACTGGTCCTTTAAATCCAATCGGAGCCACCATACCAAACGGAAAAGGAGCTGTCTTAAGGTCCCGACTGGGTGGTTTTCCTCGATGTTTGAAGCAGAGATTTTCTAGGCTTCAACATAATGTTAGGACCTGTCACCCACAAGTCTAGCCTTCAAAGAACTATAATAAATATCCCCTAGGAAGATTTGGCACTCCTTCCCCGACAACGTCACCAAAATGCTAGCACCCTGTCAATTTTCCCAAAGCTGAGAAAGGAGACCGAAGGAGGTAACCTTAGACCAACTTTGGACTTGGTAGCTAGCCCTACCAAATTAGAGAGATATATCTCTAATCTCACATCCCATGAAGTGACTGGAGAGAAAAATATATCTTAGGCTAGATATTTAGTTCATTAGGATTTGATTTAGGGTTTGCTGGATCAGGATCATAGATCTAGGAAATAGGTCAAGGTTTCAAAGGATCATTTGCAGGGATCAAATGAGGCAAAGTAGGTATGTTTAGTGACATATTTTAGCTTTCATTGTGGTATAGGTTTGAAAAATGAAGGATTGGAATTAGCATATGACTATGAATTCTTTGATAAGAAGAAATGAAATATAAACATGAAGATCTCATCAAAACAAAGCATAAAACTTATGTATTCTACTTGAAACTAATGAGATGATCACATGAAAGCATACATATGGTTGTAAGGAGAGATAAACATTCAAATTGATGATAAAACTGAGAAGAAACACTATCAACAAGCATACCATAAGAATCTCAGGATAATTCTACAATTGTCTTTGATATCACTGTAAAATGGTGTACATAAGCTCCACAATATGATTACCAAGTATCCAACGCTCACAATGAGTTGAATTTGAGTACATATATAAAATTAGACATAATTCCACCTCTATGGGTCGAAAAATGATCCAAAACAACTAATTAATGTAGCTAATTACTCATAGCCTAATTTCTAGGGGAGTTAGAAACAACTTACCCTTTTTTATCTAACAAGTTTGAGCCTTTATCTCCGATTAGGGGAGTTTTGAGGTCTAAAATGGGCCTCCTAAGGAAATTATAAAATAATATTGGAAATAATAAAATAATATTAGATTACATCATCACATTTTAGAGGGGAAAAAGAATAAAATAATAATAAAATAATAAAACTACTTTTTTAACTTGTGTTTTCAAATTATCTCCCTAAAATTTTACTCAAATTTCAAGCGGAAACACTCATTGGATGCATAATTTAATTAATCATCTAAGGAGTACCCATGTTGCATACTTTCGATGGACCCTACTACATGAAAAATGAGAAATACATGATAAATGTGATTGAAATCACATT
This sequence comes from Pinus albicaulis, assembly GCA_034641835.2. Taxonomy (NCBI): domain Eukaryota; kingdom Viridiplantae; phylum Streptophyta; class Pinopsida; order Pinales; family Pinaceae; genus Pinus; species Pinus albicaulis. Next base: position 866,018,858 of record CM076584.1, on the reverse strand, counting down.
TTTTCATGTATTTCTCATTTTTCGTGTAGCAGAGTCCATCAAAAGTATACAACATGGGTACTCCTTAGATGTAGAATTAAATTTTGCATCCAATGTTTACTCTTGCTCGAAATTTGAGTAAAAAATTAGGGAGATAAGTTAAAAATACAAGTTGAGAAAATAGTTTTATTATTTTGTTATTTTTTATTCTTTTTGTTTTTTTACTCCAAAATTGGTGAATCATCCCCCATGGTTGACATCATCATCTTGAATCCTATTGGTTCTTATAAAGTTTATTTTGGTTGTACATTTTTCTTAGGAGGTCCATTTTAGACCTCAAAATTCCCCTAATGAGTCATTAAATACAAGATTCTATAACAAAGATGACCTTTAATATTCTAATTAACTATCAAACAACTCATGAGATAGCTGTTACATAGACCAATTTTGAGCTTTGACCTACACGTGTCAAAAAATGTTCTCACACCCAGAAGCGCAACGTGCTCTCTCAGAATCACAACGAATTTTGACAGAAGCGTAATGAAATTTGGAGGGTTATTTGGATGAGTTTGAGGGATATTTAAGATGAATTGAATACTAGTACTGATAGCTGGGGATGTCCTCTATACCTTTGAACCTTGAATCTAGCAAAAAAACTTCTCCAAAACCATTTAAAACTCAATTTTCCATAACTACTCGAGAAGTATAGCATGTGCCTCCAAACAGTGGAAAAAGTGTGAAAATTTGATGGTCTTTTACCCTTTTTTGAAAATTTATGCGCTAAAAAGAAAAAAAAAGTGGATTTCTAAGATGTACAAGTCAAAATACATCTACCCATGCTTACCATTTATCATTTGATGCCCCTGAGAAAAAATGGAGTGTGGCCATGTTGCATTTATGTGCACCTGTTTTTCTTGTATTACCAAAATAAAATAAAAAATGATCAAAATTTCCCAAAATTCTCTCCTTTTTCATTTTTTCTTCATGGCTTCAAGAAAATAAAGATGCATCAACCAATATGTTAAGGCTATCCTTATTCTTGAGCTTTCTTTGGGTCTTCTTGAGATTTCTCTTCATGTTTTTAACCCTTGCCTTGCCATGTGCCTTGGCATGGAAGTGTTTCTATTTTCCTTCCCCAGTAGATTTTCCAAATACAAATTCACTTTTTCAAGAAAATACTCTCTACATTTCTCATCCTCAGCACTCATGGGGTCAAAGATAGTATCTTGAGCTTGAGGAGGAGATGGCTCCTTCTCTTGCTCTTTCTTCTTTTCCAATGCTCTTGTGGTAGACCTCCTTGGCTGCCTCTGAATATTTTTGTCTTCCATCTGCTCTACATTTGTCACTGCCTTACCTTTGTGTTTAATTAATTTGATTGATGATGGATTCTCTTGTGAGATACGATTCTGAATCAAGCTCACTTTCAATTGCCAATTTTCTTGTTTCAAGAAGGCCACTATAAAGTTTGACTTTGAGAGATCATCTTGTAACTCTTTGATTTTTGCTTGTTGCTCTTTGATGATTTATGTTGTTGTCTTGTCTCCATGATCAACCATATCTATCTCAGGAGGTATATCTTCATCATTTTTCTACAAGGGTGTCTCATTTCGATGTCTAGGTGATTGCTCCATAGATTCTCCCTGATCTTATTCAACTATAGCTTTCTTAGGGAGTATTCTAGCTTGTTAACTAATTAGAGGTTTAGATGCAAGCATGTATTTAGATATATCAAAGGAAAAAACTAATATTTTCCCCTTCTTGTAGGTTTGAGAAACCTCTACCCTAGGTGTTATTTTTTTCAGTGGAGGTATTCTAGATGGCTCAGCTCTTTGTGGCCCATATGATGTAGGAGTGTTGATTCTTTTAGACTTAGGAGACATAGGAAAAAGAGATGTTGCCCCCAAAAATTCCTCCCAAGACATATTAATCTATGTGAGCTGACGATGAACTATGAATTTGATCAAAACATGATGAAAAAAACTTTCCTGATGATTTCTTCCTTTGCTTTGCACTTTCTTAATCATCTTAACCAAGCTCCTGAATAAGTAATTATCTAGGTTTAGTTGTTTAATGGAAGTGAAATGCATCAAAAACCTTATGTGATACAAATTCAACCTAGAAAACCTTCCTTCAAAAGTGAAATACTTCATAATCATCTTCATCAAATGAGCATATATATCTAACAATTTCCTTAAAGGAAAGAGATGAGTGGGAGCCTCTTTATTGTGTGGTTTGAGGAAGACTTTGTAATTTTCAATATCCAAATCCATCCCCTTAAACCAAATTTCTCCTTGGTTAGGGATACTTGTGGCTGAATATATGAGATGTGTTGATATTATGAGTCCATCCATACTATGGTGGTATTTTCCTTCTTTAAATTGGTGGCAAAAATACTAGTCAACTTAGCATGGCAACCCACCTCTTGTATATTTTCACAAACCCTAGGCAACTTACCTTTTCAAATGACTCTTTGATGAATGGCGAAGCATTGCTTTCCTGCATGATAGTTGGTTCATATCTGGGTAAATGTCATCCTTTGTTGTACTTCTCCTTTTCATAGTCCATGGTGTTAGTTTTTCTTATCCTCAAAACCTAGTTTGATAGGAGGGAAGGGTAAGGTAGGATTGGGAAAACTGGGGAAAAAGAGCAGTTGGTTTAGGTAAGGGAATGGAAGGGATAAGGATTTGGAAAAAATATAGGAAAATTCTAGGTGGTAGGGGTATATTTTAGGGACACTCAAGAAGTGGAATTTATTTAAATGGATGAGGGAAAGAGGAGAAAAAACCAAAAACACAGTCCAAACCTAGAAATATAGCAAAAACGTAGCGTGGCTAGGTTTTTTGGTGAAAACTGGTGGAATGAAGGAGATGAGTGTGAGAAATGATTGGGGTAGGTTTATAATGTGTGTAAAATGGTATTAGAGTAGAAAAAATAGGGACTTAGTCACTGAAATTAAGCATAAACTATGAAAACCAATAGCGCAACGAAAAACACTAGGAGAGGGATTTAATCATTTTTTGAAGGAAAATCACTACATGAGGATTGATGAGAGGCTATACTTACTTGTTGAGAGTCTCTGGAACCTGTATATTGGTGAATGAACCCTTTTGTGGCTTCCTCTAAGGTCCAAAATAAAAAGCGCAGCATGCTGCCAGAAATGCAAGGTGCTAGGAAAAAACGCAACATGCTTTTTGGCAAGGGCTTGATGATGGAAAAATCAGAGTTTAAAAGGATGAGGTGAAACTTAATGTTGGAGGAGAGATATAGGAAGATGAAATGAAGTGTTTGAATTCTTGTATGGTCTCTTTATATCTTGAAAGTCAAATTTTTCTTTTGATGATGGTATAACATCACATGTGCTTTTTGAGAAATTGTGTGATGAGGTAGTGTACTGCAGCTTTATAAATTTATTTGGAAAGGTTACATCTCCATGAAGGGTAAAATAACCTTTGGAATATTTTTGAACGCTTTTTCCCTATTTACTAACTCCCATGATGGTGACTAAGGCGATGGCATGAATCCCTACATGACCTATGATGACCTGACCTAATGATGACATCACATGCATATATCGAACCATGATTTGGAACTGTTAACCTTTGCAATATGCATGATATGATTTGATGACCAAAATGATGACAAAAACACTCATTTGATGACCCATCACAAGGAATGATGACCTTTTATGACCTTAAAATTGGAGGGAGTAGTAGTGACACCTAGGACATGACTTGAGGCTTATTTGACTTTCAAAAAAGACGTCAAATTTACTTGAAAATTTTAAAATTTGACCAAAGACATCTAACAATACTGAAAGAGAGAATTTAATCACTGGTGACTCATAAACAATAAAAATTACTGTTTAATCCTTTATGTTTTAGAGGATTATTTTATTTTAAATAAAGGATAATTTGACATTTTGGCACATAGCAATAAAGTTTGATTGGGAAAAAAATGGTTGCGATCATCCCCGCCCAGATCAACGGCGGAGGATGATTGTATGACCCCCCGACCCCCCCGCCTCCCCACACTTTCGAAGGTTAAAAATGGGGGGAGTTCTGAAAAGTTGATTTGGATAAACCACTAAACCATATGTGGAAGCCCCACGATGAGCTCAGACCCCTCGCTCCAAAACCATTAACCACCCACCCACCCCACCCCCCTCCGAAAAGTACTTTACGTTTCTGACTCTACCCTCACCCCCAATCATAGACACTTATCCTTGTTTTATTCCCTCCTACCAAATCACTCAATAACCATTACATAATTAAATTTTACCCCGCCAAACAATTATGTAACCATTAGAAAATTAATCCTTCCTGCCAACGTCTAGTAAATTAATTAGATTCACCCAAAAATGGTTACAATATGTTATTTATCGAAAAATTCCTCTTTTAATTAATATTTCCACCCCACATACTCCTTTTTCTCCATTTATTATTGTAGCAACACATCTGCGATCTCAAATTACACTAGTACGCAGTCATTTTCCTACGCTAGTGACTGCCATAGCCTAGTAATTTGTTATATGAGCTGGTAATTAGCTATTTACAATTTATTCTCTTGAAGGAAAGTCTAAGTTAGCTGTAGAAATCCATACATTACACATTTTTATTAATTTACGATCTCCCTTTGGTTGATACTCAGTATAAAATCTCATAAACCTAGTGCGATTTTGATCTGTATGTACTCCACAAGTGGGAAAACCAGAAGTTACTAGATGTTACTGATGAATTGAGTTTCTGGGAATCTTTCTTACCTCAATTTTAATTTCCCCAAACTCATGCCTTCCCATAATTTGTTCCCTGGTGTCATCTAAGCTATCTTCCCTATCAGAGGGTTGTAATTGCCCAAAAAAATGAATTATTATTTTCCATTACAACAGAGTCTATATTCCAAACACTCCAAATTAATTTCCAAGCCCCTATGTACCCATTTTCTACTAATTTTCTCATCGAAATCTATCAAAAACTCACATTTATTCAGCGATCTCATATTTTTGAAACATTCTTACCTGAGAATTATGAATATCCTAGAACTAATCCTCCCTATTCCACTTCAGTTTTTCCAGAAATGTCAAGGAAGATAATATCTATGGTTGCCTATTTGTTAGGTTATCCTACCGATCAGTGGGAAGATGAAGTGATACTAGGATTTTTTGTCAGTTTTAATTGTGTGTAACAAGCCAACAATGATTTTCAATGTAATATTCCTAGTTTTTCATCAGTTAATTGGAATATTAGAGTTCTTACTTTTCTAAATAATTAAGTAAATACGAGGGTGGAGGGACCCATAAACCCATAGAAGAATAAAATCCACTTTTTATGTGTGTAAATGGGTTATTTAGAAGTAGATCAACATTATGGAGAAGTGGAGAAGCTTTTTAATGAAGGAAGAATGGAGAACATGCAAAATTAATGATAAGATCATGGAGATATTGGAGGAGTCAAAGTAATATCATAGTGCAATAAAATTAATATCATAGAGCACTAATGATGAAATAGTGGATGAAGTGGTGCATTTAATGCACACATGATGGAGAGAGTGGGAATTAGATGCAAAGATCATGGAGATCATGGAGAGACAAAGAAATCTTCATGGAGGCTAGTGGCCACATTTGCAACACAATTATGAGGTGGGCCAAGGCTATGGAAGGCTCACAAAGAGTAAAAGGAAGATGAAGGTAGCAATATAAGGCATGCTTTAGAATTTGATTTTAGATCTGGATTTTTCATTTGAAATTTCTATGCACGCTTCAACTGTTTAGCTAAGTCTGTAGTTCTGTTTAGCACTCAGGTGTTCCCATGCAGAAATACCACCTTTACCCATGGGGGACTTTGAGTGCCTACTTTGGGAATGTTTCTTTGAGCTGTCATACATCATTAGGCTTTGGTACCACATTCAACCCCTCTTCAACACATCCAGTCTCAGGAATTGTGCATTCCTGCTTGAGGGGTTTGAGAGGAGGTTGTTTATATCATTTTAGCTAGGAAACCAGTGGAGGATTCATAATTTCACATTTTTATTCAAGACCAGTCTTCCAGGAGAAAAATATTGTTATCCAACATTCAGGAAAATATTTCACACCTCCATGAAGCAGCAGTTCCCCAAGGAATTGCGTAGTCCAGTCCTGTAGATCTGAGGGAGGAAAAAAGCTTCTAGTATTTTAGCTGGAAATCATGTGAGGGACCATCTCCTGACTTTTGGCATACTATTTCCATCATTATTCAGATGAATTGAAGCATCTAGCATCAAGATATAGTTTCAGCCTCCCTGACAGTGAAGTTTATTCAAACTGTTGAGTATTCAACAACTACATCAAGTGGAGGAGGAAGGAGGAGAGGGATCTCAAGCTTCTATATTGGAGATCTGAATGAGGGATCAGCCCTCTAGGAATTGAGCTGATGGTATATCATTGAAACCATCTTATATTCACTTCATGCAGCATATATGCATACCCAACAGTGATATAGTGCAAGCCCTAAGAGGGTGATTTTCCAAGATTATTAGATTTGCAAATCCTTTCTAGGTTTTCTTGGGTTATCATCATAGAGCCTGGATCTGAAATCCTGACATCATATGAGTTCCAAAACTGCCAGATTTAAATTTCTATTTTTAGTCGACAGATGTAGTACCGACATTTGCAGCAGGGATAGTGCAGTATAACCTCCAACAGTCCAGTAGTTACACAGTGCCTTTGATGAGAGGGCTTTAGGGACATTCTAGCCTACTTTTTTGGATTGAGTGCTTCCAATTTTGAGCACTGTTGTACTTTCATTTTCACCTCCTAAATAATAAAATGGCTTAGATGTTATGCATATTTTTATCATGTATTTAGTTTAATTTTCCATTGATGCAGTTTCCATTCATTATGTTTCTATATTCTCATATTTTACATTTTGGAATATTACAGTGGAATCAAATCATGATATTTGGCTCACCTTGTGGGAAATACATCTTATGACATCAGAAGAAGAAGTAGAAGAAAGATATCTATAATGGTGGAGGGATTAAGTTTTTCCACACTTCTCTTCAAATCTATGCAACATCTCTCCAAGGAGGTCAAACGAATGAAGAGGGAAAGACAAAAATAGACCTCAAGAGGGTTTTAGAAAGAGGAAGGTCCAAGCACTTCCTATCAATAGCAAAAAGAACCAACAAAGCACAAAGCTCCACAACATTCTACTAGGTCCACTTTCTTTGAAGAGGAAGGTGAATGGTATGAATATGGAGGAAACTTGGGGTATGAGACTCTAAGTAAATATCTATCAGAGTAAAAATAATAGTCTAGAGCACTCAAGGAGAATCTAACTCTCCAATAGTTCTTACATCTCAAAGAAAAAAGGAGATCCTATAGTAGTAATAGGAGAAAGAGGCATATATTCTTCTTTCCTACATTTGATGGATCATCCACAAGCATAGTAAGGGCTTGGAGGAAGGATTTAGATGCATTATTGAAACTATACATAGTAGAAAAAAGATAGGCTATTGAGATTGTAGCACTGCACCTTGAGGATGAAGCAAAGGATTGGTGGTTCAGTCATTTGAAACATGCAAGAGTGACTACTTATGCAGATTTCACTCAAAGATTGAAGAAGAAGTTTGGTAGAAGAAAACTGGAGACACTTTCCATAGACACACTTCCCGTCATTAATGAGATAGTACATGAGGAGCCAAAGGAAGATGTCATCATTATTACTCTAGAAGGGGAGCAACCACCACCACCACTAGCTACAGAAGTACTTGTATCAGGAGGAGGAGAACTTGCATCTTTGCAAGATGGTCTTGAGCACTTGAGATTGGGAGCCCCATGCATGATACAACAGATGCATGAGGAAGAGGAGGCAAATACCAGCGATGGTACAATAGAAGAGGAGCAATCATAATCATTACCAGCAGGTGGAGAAGCCATTGCACTGGTTGGAGGAAATTTTGTAGCTGTGCAAGAATTTCATGAGATTCAGTTGATCAAAGGTTTGAAAATATTTCCATCTCATGTTATTTCAGTACCTCAACTTGATATTTGTGAGGACATGCCATTAGGGAAATTTCATAACCAAGGATTAGAGCACATTGCTGATTTTGAGCAGCAAAATATCACTGCACAAAGGACCCTTGACTTGATCAAGGAAGAATTGTATAGCCATCCCAATTTTCGAGTATTTAGATACAAAAAAAAAATTGTGTTGAAGTGTGGTGTTTTGGAGGATGGGATGAGCCTATTTATAATCAGTACAATGATGGCCTATGACTTCAACGTTGTGTATGGCCATGAGACAACAGATGCATCACCATGTATATCAGCAACACTGTCACTGAGCAGTGGTGATGAGATGAGGGCCCCATTATTCTTGGAGCATTCCAAGGACATCTTCACTCATGAATCACTGGAGGGAAATATGATCCATGGTAGACATCTTGTGATGGATAGAATTTTCCATTATTAGGATGGAGTTTTCTTGATGAGCATCTCATAGCTCAAAGAGAAATGTCTACCTACAACATGTATGGAATCTTATGGGTTCTATTGGGGCATTGATGAGAGGATCTCATGGAGAGACCTTAGAGAGGGTGGACTTCAACAACTCATGGAGTGAAAATATTATCAGATGGAGGAGGATGGTATTCTACCTTGGGTGGATGCAAAGTTGGAGCATGGCATGATTCATCATCCACAGTGGGATGGATGGATGTGGATGATAAGCAAGGGGTTGGCAACTCACTTTCATATTTATGATACGGGCAGCAAGAAGCATGGTTGCATTGGTTTCTTTTGAATGAATATGGTTACTACCCAACATTTCACTTATGTATGATCCATGCCTTGCATAGCACTGGTGTGATGCAACAATAGGAGGCATCGTTGCGCTGGTTATTGTTGAGAGAGTTTGGGCATCTCATGACATATCCTACATCCATGGATGTATCTTTTTTTGGGACATTGTATGGCACTCACACGATGTGGTAGAAGGAAGCTTGGTTGTATTGTTCTGATATGAAATTCTACATGTCAATCAGTATATTTTTGCTCCATGACTTGCATCATGATGATGTGATGTGGCAATAAGAATATTTGTTGCTTTGGTTACTCTTGGGAGAACATGGATTTACATTCTCCCATAATTTGCATGATGATGATGGAGGATGACAACAGGAGGCCTTAATGCGTTGGCTTCTATTGGGAGAGTATGGCCACCATACTTGGTATGATGATGAGGTGGTATGGCAGAAAGAGGCATTGTTGCGGTGGCTTCTTTGGAGAGAGTATGGCTCTCATACCTGCTTTGATGATGATTTGGAATGGAATCAGGAGGCATTGCTGTGATACTTACTATTGGGAGAGTATGGTTTGACATTTTATATGTTCATCCATATGTCTCTACTTCTTATTTTTCATAGTGTTGGGATGATGCTTAGAGCCAACAAGGCCAATAGGGCCAAGGATGGAAGCATGGAGAGATGCAATCTACTTCATGTAGCATGCGATGGAGAGATAGTTGATGAGTTGGGAATTTCCATTCGCGGAAGGAACCATTTCACTTTATGTATCTCATGCATAGAGGAGGATCTTGGACAACATATGGTTGCCACTTAGAGACTCATTGATGAGGAGAGGCATATATATTTTCAGTTGGAGGCCACTTTAGACATTCTAGAGAGTCAACTATGGAGCTGGGCATGTATAACACATTGGAGAAAATGGGGAGGCCTTCCATATGAGGATGCCATTTGGAGGGAGATGTATTTTTGTAATATCCACTTTTGCAGTTGCCTGAGGAAAAGCAACATTTTGGCGGGGAGGATTGTAATATTCCCAATTTTCCATCAATTAATTGGAATATTACAGTTCTTACTTTTTCTAATTAATTAAGTAAATAAGAGGGTGGAGGGACCTATAAATCCCATAGAAGAATAAAATCCACTTTTGATGTGTGTATGTGGGTTATTTAGAAGTAGATCAACATTATGGGGTAGTGGAGCAGCTTCTTAATGAAGGAAGAGTGGAGATCATGCATCATTAATGATAAGATCATGGAGATATTGGAGGAGTCAAAGTAAGATCATAGTGCAATAAAAGTAAGATCATAGAACACTAATGATGAAATAGTGGAGGAAGTTTTGCATTTAATGCACACACGATGGAGAGAGTGGGAATTAGATGCAAAGATGATGTAGATCATGGAGAGACATCACAGTCTTCATGGAGGCTAGTGGCCACATAGGCAATGCAATTATGAGGTGAGAAAAGGCTATGGAAGTCTCACAAAGCATAAAAGGAAGATGAAGGCATCAATGGAAGGAAAAATTTAGAATTTTATTTCAGATCTATATTTTTCATTTGACATTTCTATGCACACTTCAACTGTTTAGCTAAGTCTACAATGTTGTTTAGCACACGGGTGTTCCTGAGCAGGAATCCCACCCTTATCCATGGGGGACTTCGAGTGCCTACTATGGGAAGGTTTCTTTGAGCTTCCATACATCATTGGGCATTGGTGCCACATTCAACCCCTCTCTACAACACATTCAGTCTTAGGAATTATGCATTCTTGCTTGAGGGTTTGAGAGGAGGAGGTTGTTTCTAGAATTTTAGCGAGGAAACTAGTGGAGGATTAATCCTTTCACTTTGTGCTTCAAGATAATTCTTCCAGGAGCAACATATTTTTATTTGGAATTCAGGAAAACATTTCACACCTCCATGCAGTAGCATTTCCCCAAGGAATTGTGTAGTATAGTCCTGTAGATCTGAAGGAATATGGAAGTTTCCAATATTTCAACTGGAAATCCTGTGAGGGACCATCTCCTCACTTCGGGCATACTGTTTCCATCATTATTGAGCTGAATTGTAGCATATAGCATCAGGTTATAGCTTCAACTTCTGTGACAACGCAGTTTATTCCAGTTGTTGAGTATTCAACATCTGCATCAATTGGAGGAGGAAGGAGGGGAGGGATCTCAAGATTCTAGCTTGGAGATCTGAAGGAGGGATAAAACCTCTATGCATTGAGATGATGGTATATAATTGCAGCCATCTTATCTTCAGTTCATGCAGCAGATCTGCATACCCAACAGTGATATAGTGCAAGCCCTAAGAGGGTGATTTTCCAATATTGTTAGATTTGGAAATCCATTCTGGGTTTTCTTGGGTTATCATGATAGAGCCCGGATTTGAAATCCAGACACCATCTGAGTTCTGGAATTGCCAGATCTACATTTATATTTTTAGCAGGTAGTTGTAGTCCCAACATTTGCAGCAAGGACAACACAATATAACCTCCAAAAATCCAGTAATTACGTAGTGACTTTGATGAGAGGGCTTCAAGGACATTCTAGCCTACTTGTTTGGCTTGAGTGCTTCCAATTTTGAGCACTGTTGTACTTTTATTTTAACCTCCTAATTAATAAAATGGATAATCTTATCTACATATTTTTTATGGTGTATTCATTTTACCTTTTCATTAGTTCAGTTTCCATTCATTGTGTTTCTATATTCCTGTATTTTCGATTTTGGAATATTACATTCAATTATAGTGAGTTTTTGTCACGCATTATTCATGGCCAGTTTCTAAATTTTTCTGTTGAAGGTGCATTAAGAAAATCAGTCAATTATTTTGTTTTTAATTTTATTTCATCAAGCATAAAGATTAAAATTCTCATTGCAGAAATTAGATGTAAAGGAAAGCCTCAATATTTTATTCATTGGAATTACTTGGTATTACATCACTGTTGAGAAAACATAAATACATATGCAAAAAGGAAACAATAGTCTTAAAGGAAAAACAACAACAACTCAGTATTTCATCTGTTATTCCCATAGAAACATCTTCTACAACAAGTACTTCAACAACAGGTATATCTATAGCAACAACAATCACAATAGATACACAATCTAGTCATGCATGAGAATTGTCAAAGGCCATGGGAGAGTTTTCTTTAAAGGATCAAGAAATTAAAAAAATTAAGATGTTGTTGCAAAAGATTAAAGAACAGAAAATCAAAATTGATAATGCATACTTAGATGAAATTCAAAAGAATTTTAAGTTAACTAAGCAATTAGTGTTTTATGAAAATGAATATTTAATAGCACAAACTATTTCTCACGCCAAAGAAAATGTTTGGATTGATATTAATGCATCAGTGACTTAATTATTTCCTTCATTTGAAATTATTTTTGAGCAAGAATATTTGTTAGAGATATCGAAAGAAGCAATAAATAAAATAAAATAAGACCTAGACCATAAACCAGGAGATGCCACAAGGATAATCAAAGTTTTAAATTCTACGACAAAAGATGAACTTGAAGAATTAGACATTGAAGATGGAACTAAAGTTGTCTTGGAGGTAATAAAAGTCTTAACCAAGAGTAATTTGATGTCACAACCTGAGAATAAGTGCCCGAATTTAGAGTTTTAGATAAATAAATTTCACATAAAATTCAATGCTCTACATCAGAAAGGACTCCTAGGTTTGTAGGGCATGGGTGACAAATTGATTCCAATGGAAGATTATCAACATAGGTTACATGAGATAGTAGTGGACAAGACTAAAATTTCAAAAACCAAAGGAGTTATAACTGGAAAATATTTCATTGGAGGTTTAAGTTATGATTTGTTAATTCAACATGAAATTAAGCATTTGTTTCTAACTACGCCTGATTTTGAGAAATATACTGAAGTTGATGATTCATAGACAAATTTGTTAAATTTTTATATCCCTGATGAAAAGATATGGGATAAACTATGTGAGCTCATTGAATAGAAAAAAATGCCAAATTTCAGGAGCAGATAAAAAATTAATGGGAGTAACAAATAGAAAATAATATTTCTAGCTACAATCATAAAAAACAATCCTCGAAATGCGTGAAAATTTTCAAATAGTTCAGACTTATTATTTTTCATTTTATTTTTGTAAAAATCCAAGTCAGTTTAGAAGATAGTTTGTAATAAATTTTTGATTCAATTCTAGAAATTTTGAGTCAGAATCTATAAGTATTTGGTAATTCCAAGGACAAACGGTTGAACTCTTGTGATGTGAGTTGATATGATTGTAAACTTTTAAGCTATTTCTGAAGATAATAGAAGGATTCTAGATTTGTTCTGAAGCAACTTGTGTATCTCTGTGAGTTATTCCAATTAGTCATTTTTTTATTTTTTTGCACATGTTCAAAGTAAAATAGGAGATCTGGGTAAGAATAGATTGAGTATCAATCTCTCTGAAATCCCCTACAAAGTTATAATCATTTAAAGAGATTAGTGTATTGGAGATTCTGGCTAAGATAGATCCTCTACATTTTTTAATTGTTTCCTTCTATAATCTTTTGAATGTGTTTTGTTTGGATGTAGAATTTTTTTGCATGTATATGCTCTATATATGATGAATTAAATACTGAGTATGTATGTTTAATTAATTATATATATTCTTAATTTCTTCCTTAAAAATAAATTTAAAATTTAATTTTTCTAGGGACGAAGAATCAACCCTTATATTTTCTCAGAAATACTCAAGATTTACATCTATTTAAAGTTTAAGGCATTGGTCATCCAATTAAAATCAAAAGAAAAAACTTAACATAGATGCTTTGGTACATTTCCTTAGCCTAGAACCGTCTACAAAGGAACAACAATGTCCATGGTTTTGGCCCAAATCATGATGGGTGCAAAACCCCAACATTGGGTTCCAAGCCCACAAGTGACCCTTGGGGTGCTCCACCCTCCAAACCATGAACCCTAAGGCTTAGATTACCTCCCAAGATACTAAAAAATAATAAAATCCTTGTATAGACCTAGTGATCCCTCGACTGATATATCGTGGGATTGTGGTAAAGCCTAGTAGTGTATTTTTCTTGTTTGGGCCTAGGAATCCCTTGGCATGATTGCGGTAAATCATGGTTATATAGATGAGGGATTGGGCCTAAGAATACTTTGGTGGATTACATTAAATCATGAGTAATTCCTGGCTATTTTGTTGAAATTCCCACATTCATGCTTAGAATATGGCATGAAGGTGATTGGCTGAAAGAAAGATTTGGTTCAGCCCAATCCACTGATGGGTGGTACATGGAAGTCCCTGACTTGGTTGGATTTTGGATATTTTAATAAGAGCTCATTTTCTCTTGTGTATTACACGTAATTTTTTTATTATTATGTGGTTATAATGGCTGTTATATCATCATTATTCTGCTAGTTATATATTGGTTATAAGCACGGTTTTATGATAGATCTTAGTCATGGCTCTTGTTAAATGAAATCTACGGTTGTGGACATAATTTTCTTTGCTAGACCTAGTGGTCTGGTCTAGAACAACAAAAATAAGAGACTATAAAGTTATCCTTAGAGAAATTGGAGAATGGAAATATTCCTCCTTGTGATTTGTCGCAATCTCTTCTCTCCTCTTGGCTTGTAAGCTCCAATTTTAGCTCTGATTGTTATAATTAGAACCTGCAAAAATTATCAACACAACCCAAATATATACAACATCTGTGTAGCATTATGAAATCACTCTATTCAATGGATCAACATAACTTTTAAATATATGAATGTAAACATAACATAACACATATAAGAAAATCGTTTACTCTCTACATTAAAATGACAAGAGAGAATTTATAATCAAAAGTGGAAGTTGATATTGGAGATGGATCTAAAAGTTGACTTGTCCTTCCTTGCCACAATGTACACCTCAAATTCACCCTAATGCATGGGAATGGTAATTCTCTTATTATCAAAACAACAACATAATTTTATGATTAGTCCCCAAAAGCCAACCCATACCTTGTGGATGATAGTAAATAAACAATATAGGATGGTAGTTTAGGAATTGCTATCCATTTATAAATATAGGATTAGAGGTGAAATATACAAGGTAGGATGTGATAGGATTCAAAGTTCTTATCTAAAATAAATGTTGTAACAACTCCTCGAAGCTTCTTGAAGAGGAAGCTTTAGAATTCTTTTTATTTTTCCCAAATTTCTATAATCAGTGCATCCACAACAAGGGAAAGCTTACACTGATAAGATCAGGTGAAGAAATGAGAAACCTATTGTTGAACACAGTTCCCTAAAGGGCCAGGGTGCATTGGGCCTTAAAAACATTGAAATGCAATAGTCAAGATCAGAAAATTAGGCCTTTATTAGAATCACGCTTAGGGATTTGTGTAGGGATGATGACAAGGTGTTCATGGATGTTGAATTATCAAGTTTGTAAGCATATTTACCATATATGAAAAAATGGCCTATAATATATTGCCCCCTAAAGTGAAAAGTCAGAAATGACAAATGATGCCTAAAGTGTTTTACCTTAAGTTAGATCAAGAAAAATTGGTTGAGATTATCATCTGTTACAATACATTTTCATCATGATATCCTTGTTCAACGAGGCATACCCATGCTCAATAGATAAACTAACATTACATGTAAAATTATCAAGAGGTCATGTCCACTCATGAAAAAATGTGGATCCATGATTGGATGATTGTATGATCATGGCCATCATGCTTTATAATCTAGCATTAATCCTGAAATTACAACCCAAATGTAAGGAAATATATTTGGGGTCTTCTATCTCATTCACTTGATTATTCAATGCATGAGCCTAACCATGTGAATTAGTGAGCTAAAGTCAAACATGGGAGACACCATATGATTACTCGACGATTATGTAAGTCATTAACAAACGTGAGTGTTATGCGGAATTGTGATCTATGGATAAACAAAATTCCCTAAGTGTGGTGCTAGTCATTTAGAACAACAAAGGAAAGGAGTAATATCACTTTCTCTAAAACAATTAGATATAAAGAATGGTGAAAGATCCTACTTGTTATTAAATCGCTTCTCCTTCTCCTTCTGTCGTTGTTTCCATCGCTCTCAATCCAACTCAAATCGCCAGTTCGATTCCTGCAAACACAAACAAAGAATAACAAACAACATGCAGTATACAAATATATAATTATCTTACTCAATAAAATTAATTAGATGTGAAATAGATATATCATTCAAGAATCAATTTCACAAGAAATAGAGACATATATATGGGAAAATGAACAACAATATTTATTAAAGAGTAGAAGGGCGAGGTTACAACCAATGATCGATTTGTTGCCAACCAGCTCTAGCTACATTCCAACCTCATCACATCTAACATCATACCAAAATCATATCAGTACTTTCATTATCTCAAATGAGAATCCAACAACATAACTTTACCAATTTTCTTTTTTTCCTAGCACTAGAATGAGTGCTCAATTTATAGGGAAACTAATGGTAGTTTCTCAGTGAATGACTTTCTAATAATAGGAAAGACATGTTCCAAAGTTTAGAGGTGTTATATGGACATTTGGATTTTAATTTTGACACATATGGACTGTTCTAGAAGGCATTGGCCATGTGGGGATTCCTGGAACAATGAGAATTCCGCTCCCAGGTGACCAATGCACTCTTGAATGTTGGGAAGTGCATTGCAGTGCAACCTTGAATGGAGGATTTGGCACTCCAACATAGTTAGTCCCTTTAGAGTCCACATTGGTGAGTCAATAAGTGATATAACATATAATAGAAACTAAAATATGAGGGGATGATAGACCCTATTTCATTGGTCCTAGGGATGATGCCCATTTTGACCAGGTCATGGGAGATGATGCCCAAATTGACCTATAACAACTTCCCCCTAAACCATGAAGTCAAAATAATAATAATAGTATTTGGATGAGATTCTTTACGATGCGATGAGCTGGAACTGAAGTGGAGCGGTGACCTGCATCAATCTTACAATACATTACATCATGATATTTTCATCTTGATCATGAATTGTTGATGGATGCATTAGCATGCTTAGCACATAAACTATCTAATAACATGTAAATAGTTCATAAAGTCATGTACAGTTGAATGTTGCCCAATACAGATATGCGTACAGATATAGGCCCATGTTCAGATGATGATCTGTATGTAAATTCATCGTACATATGATGTGTACAACAATCTTGAAATCACAACCCGAATGGATGAAACTAGATCCAGGGTATTCTTATCTCATTCACTTGATCATTCAGGTACAAGTCTAGCCATGCGAATATATGATTTGTAGTCAAACATGGTAAGACATCGTTTAATTACCAGCCAATGATGTGAGATTTTAACAAATGGGAGAGAACCACCATTGATGTTAATGGCTCTCAAGGTACTGCAGTACAATTTGTAAGGCGTGAATAGATGATTTGATGTCAAACACTAAAAAAATATTTCAGTCAAAGGTCCAGAAGCAAGGAACTTTTCGATGATGTAACAAGCCTCATGGTATTGGAAGATGATGTTTCTAAGTAAACTTTCTGGATGATGAGTTGATGTCGACAGGAAGCCACTTTATCACGAAACAAGAGTTACTGATTTCGAAGACAAAATGTGACTTGATATAGAAATGTCCAGGGATGACTGTCATGAAAATGAAGGTTTATGAGTACTGCAGAAGGATGAGTATTCATTGGATGACTTCTCTTGAACATATCGATGACACTGAGATGAGTTGGCAGCAGTGAACTAAAACTGAAGTGAAGGTATGATGAACCATAGGTATGAATGAACTGTCAAGAATATTACCCAACCAAAAAGTCACAATGATGGAGTGAAAGTGTCATGTTCAAGATCGACTTGCTACCATAAAGTTTTTTTTTCACTTTCCCAAAGTTTCCTCGGTCATTTTTCGACCAGTACCTCTTTATGTTTTAACAAGCTTGAAGAGGATAACATATGCCTAATATATAATTCAACCCTTTGGGAGAATGCATCACTATTTACTAATTTAACGAGTCTAGCGATAAATGAAACTCGATTCTTTCCATGATCGACAAGCCCATCGTTATTTTATGTCTTAACGAGCCTAACGACAGTGACAACCCGGTCCTTGTTCATATTTAGAGAGTTTGAAAAATAGGACAAAATAAAACCCCATGAGTCATTTTTCATAAATTTTTTGCTCAGATCCAAAAAAAGTGTAAAATGATATCTGAGAGAACCTCCTAGTCATGTTCGACTAAGGTTTTCCTTTTTCGTAAATAATCTATCTCAGTCCGGAAAAGGGTTAAACTTATACTGAGTAGATGTCATTTCATTTACTTTTACGAACTCGAAAAGACAAGTGCTTGAAAATGTTTTCACATTATCGAAGTTTGAAAAGAGCTAAAAGAAGATTTCAGTGGTTCCTTTTTCACTGTTACTGAAGCTCAAAAAAGAGGTAAAAGTGCGCTTCAAGTCCTTTTTCATTTTTATCAAAGCTCGAAAAATAAGGATAAAAGTATGCTTTGTGTTCAAATCATCCTTGAATAAGTGTGAATGACTAATTTGTTATATCAGATGTAAACCTTGTTTAGAACAACATCAAACAGATTAAAAATTCCTGTTTCATAAAAAAAAAATGAATAAAAACCATATTCACAACATTAAATATGATTTTGAAACAATCAAATGACCAATTAAAAGAGTTTTTACCATTAAATTTTACCATTTGAAAGTTACCATTTGAATTTTGGAGCTCTGAACCAATTTTCACCCTTGAACTTTAGCAGTTGATGGTGACAAATTCTGTGGACTATTTTCCTTGCCGTTTGATCTGGGTTGGTGCCATGAAACTTATCTTTCCTTCAATATCATTTATGTTTCATTTCATTGCAATTTTTTAGCGTTTTGAGCCCCTTAGTGTAAATTTATTTCGCTGAGAGGGAAACACACCCTTGAATGTTGAGACACTGCGTTGCAGTTGTGCAATTGATTCTTGAATGATATATGTATTTCATATATAATATATTTGATTGATTAAGATAAGTAGATATCTATATATTTCATGTTGTTTGTTGTTCTCTTTTTGTATTCATAGGAATCAATCTGGTGATTTGAGTTAGATTGAGAGCGACGAAAACATTGATAAAAGGAGAAGGAGAAGTGATTGAATCACAAGTAGGATCTTTCACCATTCTATATATCTGGATGTTTTAGAGAAATTGATAGTAATTATTTCCTCTTTTTTTCTAAGTGACTATCATCACACTTAGGGAATTTGGTTAATCCGTAGATAACAATTCGACATAACAAATTGGCGACTCCGCTGGGGAAATGGACAACAATATTTATTGAAGAGTAGAAGGGGTAGGTTACAACCAATGATAGATTTGTTGCCAACCAGCTCCAACTTCATTGTAGCCTCATCACATCCAACATCATACCAGTAACATATCATTACTTTCACTCTCTCAAATGAGAATCCAACATCATAACTTTACCAATTTTCTTCCTTTCCTAGCACTAAATTGAGTGCTCAATTTATAGGGAAAATGATGGTAGTTTCTCAATGAATGACTTCTAATAATAGAAAATACATGTTCCCAAGTTTAGAGGTGTTATATGGACACTTGGATTCTAAGTTTGACACATATGGACTCTTCTAGAAGGCACTGGTCATGTGGAGATTCCTGGAACGATGAGAATTCCGCTCTTAGGTGACCACCGCACTCTTGAATGTCGGGAAGTGCACTGCAGTGCACCCTTGAATGGAGGATTTGGAACTACAACGTAGTTAGTCCCTTTAGAGGCTG
Organism: Pinus albicaulis; assembly: GCA_034641835.2. Classification (NCBI taxonomy): domain Eukaryota; kingdom Viridiplantae; phylum Streptophyta; class Pinopsida; order Pinales; family Pinaceae; genus Pinus; species Pinus albicaulis. The sequence continues at coordinate 865,999,300 of CM076584.1, read as the reverse complement.
TGTTGGTGAGTCAATAAGTGATATAACATATACTTAAAACCCTAGAAATATCACAATAGAAGCCATGAATGAATTGTTTTTATCTTAGGGCATATAGCAACTGAAATATGAGAATATCATAGACCTTATTTAATTCATCCTGGGGATGATGTACAGTTTGACCAGGTCATGGGAGATGATGCCCAAATTGACCTATAACAGTGAGAGAAATAACCAATGATGTTAATGGATCTCAAGGTACAACAATACAATATATATGGTGTGAATGAATTAGTTGAAGTCGAACGCCACATAGAATTTGTTGGTAGAAGGCCAATGATGAAAAGATGTTGTTTGGTCAATTTAGTGTGTCCTAAATTGCTGCATTTAATTTGTCAATCCGGGATTCGTAAGCTGATGAAGTGCGGCGCACTATATGTGCAAGATAACCTATTTCTTAACTTTTTGTCGTTTTTGGTTTTCTAAGATGAAATGGAATTTCTATAATGAAAACAAGTATGGTTATGTTTGTTCAAGGAAATGACATCCTCTATAATGATTTACCAACTTGAAACTTAAAAAGGAATTTGAAAAGTAAAATGACAAAACTTGAAAGGAAATGAAAATATGCTGCTGAAATGAAAAGGTGCTGTTAGTCTAATAAATCAAAACAGTGAACTAGTGAACATGAAACCAAACTATTCTTGTTGCTGTCTAAACACAAAAGAAAATATGCTGAAAGAAATCCAAAAGTTGCAATAAAATAAATCTAAATCAAATTACATCAATTTGTCTTCTGATCCCTCATGAGTAGTCCAGCTATGATTTTCGGAAGTAACCATAAACAACTTGAGTAAATGATATCTAACTTGCAGAAAGTAAACTAATATCAAATCATACATTCATAATTCAATCCCTCACCATCAGTCCAGCTGTGGCTTTCGGAGGTAACTGAAGATGTCATGCACAATTTAATATATCTAAATTTGCAGAAAGGAAACTAATACCAAACTACACATTTCATAATACAATCCCTCACCATCAGTCCAGCTGTGGCTTTCGGAGGCAACTGAAGATGTTATGAGCAGTTTAATATATATCTAAATTTGCAGAAAGGAAACTAATACCAAACTACACATTCCATAATGCAATCCCTCACCATCAGTCCAGCTGTGGCTTTCGGAGGCAACTGAAGATGTTATGAGCAGTTCAATATATCTAAATTTAACTACTGAAGCAAATGAGCAAAACTGAATTAAACAAAGCAGTACTGAAATTAAACAGAAACTAAGAAAAACAAATTAGCAGCAAAACAATGTTAATTCCATGTCATTAGTCAAAAAGTTATGCAAATGCCCGGGCTGCCTATCTATAACCTGAAACAAGAACACTGATCAGTGATTAATAACATAAAACATGAAAGACAGAAGTGAAATGGAAAGCATGAAAGTTTATAAACAGAAATGAAGCATATGTATCATGAAAAATGCAATGTATAAACATGTGAATGGATTATGGCACAATGAACTTTAAAGAAATAAAACAAGAACTATACACTAATGCACAAAACCTCAGCTGAGCAGGGGCCCTCTACACTAGCCTTGGCAACAATCTTCAAGTACGAATTACGTTGGAAAATAAATTCTTCTTATATTAAAATGTAGTCATAACAGTAAGGTAGTATTACGGCTCAAAGGCAGCGTAATTACATTACAGAGCAGACTAATAAAAGATAACAGAGACTAATCGAGACTAACTCTATATGCGTATGCAAACACATTATATATAACAAAAGAAATATAACTGTCTCCTAAAGTTTATGCTGGTGGAGAACACGTAGACCATTACGTCCACGGATCTAGGATCATGGCCGTATTGCAAAGTAATTCTATGAGGATTGGATTCTTGAATTCGGCTATGGAGCCATGTACAAATGTCGACTTGTCCTCCGCAAGCTCAAAAACGGCCATATGAACCTTCACGTGACACGAAACAGAGTCCTGTCACCGTGAGACTCCATGGTTGACTTCCATGTGGACGCCTTTGACCGCGGCTTCTTTAGATGAGTTTGCTCGAACCAATAGGACACGAACCATGTCCACATCATTTCTGACTTGCCCATGTGGCTCGTTTTTCCCGTAGACACCTGTAACATAGAGTTTCACAAAATAGCTGCGGAAAGTTGCAGCAGCTGCGGAAAGTGGCAAGATTTCACAGCTAAATGAAAAAAATATAAATCAAACAGTAGACACAAAAATATAGTTAAAAACCATGTTAGATACTCTTTTGCAATTAACATACAATGATATTGACAACTTGGGAGGTTCAGGTGAGTGAAAAAGGTATAGAAAAGTGTATGGAAAAGATGTAGAATTGAGACTCAACAGCTGTCACCGAGAGCGAGGACACTTTCCATTGATGTATGCAAGACCAAGGTACTGAAGGAAGAGTTTCTAAGTAATATTCTTGGGTGATGAGCTGATGTCTACAAGAAGCGACCCATCGTAGGAGGTCCTTGATGTATCCCCCATCAATGGCATGAAAAGAGTATCATGATTTGAGAAAAAAATATATTGATGTGGAATTATTTCAGGAAAAATAGTCATGGAATGAAGGATTAAGAGTATCATAGAAGATATCAACTGAATGACTTCTCTTTATCACACTGGAGACACCCAATGGAGTTGGCAACATTAACCCAAAACAGAAAACGAAGGATATGAAATGGTTTGATAAAATAAAATACAAGCAGATTTCCCAACCCAATAACCACTAAGATGAAGTGTAAGAGTGCCTTTTTCAAGAGTGAAACACTACCATTGATAGGTGGAATATCCCATTTTCCAAATTTCCCCAACCATTGTTTGTTACTACCTCTTTATTTTTTAACAAGCTTGAGGAGGATAACATATGCTTGATCTACAAGTTCATCCTTCAAATGAATCCCTCTTAGTATCTTTAGCAAAACTTGAGAATGAGTGGTTCAATCCCATAATATTTGATGATTCCATCATTTTTTGATGTTTTAATGAGTCTAACGAAGGTCTAACTCAACTACTTTTTCATGTTTAGATACTTTGAAAAAAGGCGAAAAAAAAATTCCAAAGGGTTCTTTCATAGATATTCTCTTGAGTCCGAAAAGGTAGAAAACATTACTTAGGAGAACCTTTTAGCCATGTTTGACTAAGGAATTCTTTTTTCCGAAATAGTCTATCTCAGTTCATAAAAAGGGTTAAATTTACTGAGTATACATCTTTTCATTTACTTTATAGAGTTTGAAAATACAAGTGCTCGACAATATTTTAATGTTTAGGGAGTATGAAAAGAGTGGAAAGAGGACGTCAGGGTGTTCCTTTTTCGTAGGTTTACAGATCCTAAAAAAGTGATAAAAGTATGATCCCTAGTCAAAATGACCTATTTCAATTTTGACATCATCAAATCCATAAAAACAATTGTTATCCTACTCATAAGACCACCAAAACATTAAAAATACTTGTTTCATGATAAAACTGAGTCATATTTAGGTAAATACATTAATAAGTTAATAAATTAATGATAAAAATGACCATAAAATAGGATAAAGGTAACTCATTTTTACCATTTGACATTTACCTCTTGGAGAGTGATTTCTAAATGTTTTTTCCCCTAAATTTCTACCATTGATTGCGACTAATCTAGTGGATCATTTCAAGTGTTTTCACTTCCAATTAGGAGCTAGAACCTTTCTCATTCCTTTCACAGTTCAATTTTTTGGTTTCATGCACATTTTTCAAGTTTTTGAAGTCCCTAGGTCCAACGCACACCCAAAAATATCAAATGGTATGTTGAAAAATAGAGAAATACACAGGGAGAATCCCTGTTTTTTTGCATGAAATTCATTCTAATGATCGCTCTTGTGATGTTTCAGGTGTCTATTGGAACAAAATGGCCTTGACATGGAGGGAAAAAGAACATGAAGAACAATATTTGACTTCAACTAATGATCATGCAACAATATAGGATTTAAGATATTGTGGAATCTTAAAATTATTTTGGCTTCCTCGTATCAGGAAGCAAATAGAATTATAGAGGTATATTTTTTGTGCATGGGATGTTCAAGCACAAGCCTTCAGAATTGGTGAACATACACTATAAATACAGGTAGAAGATATATATTTCTTGACTAGTTTGTCAACGCGAGGTTCCCGTGTCTCTTTATCTGGCTCAAGTAGTGATGGAGAGACAATCAAAGATTATGTCAGTGCACATTGTCAATGCGTATTCCAACCGACTAAGGATGGAAAAATTAAAATCAAGGATGTAGTTTGTTTTCCTTTAAGCATGATCACGTTCATTATTTTTAGATTTTCTAGAAGTGCATCTCTTCATGTGGAAAATATGTCACATATGCAGTATACTCTAAAATTTCTGGAGTCGACAATATTCAACTCGAGTGAAGGGGTACTAGTAAACATGAAGGAACAACTAACTAAGGAAAAATATGGAGGGTTAAATAATTTTCGCTATGGTTCAATTTTGGTTTATTTTTCTTTAAAGAAGATTCCATTTCTTAGGCCTCAACATATCACATTTGATCCTTCAGATCTGAGAGTCCCATGGATGAGGAGATGGATGGATCTCATGTCTATACATGTAGGCCCATCTTCGATGAGCTTCACACCTGTCTTCTTGAACTATCTATGCACGCAGCTCATTATGGTAGAATACTATCTATACCCAGGGATGGATTTTCATAGAGATATGGAGCTCATGCTTCCTGATGGCAAGCAATGGGGTGCCATAGGTAAAAATTTTTGAGCATTTTGGTATTTTTAATTTTTAATTTTAATTTTAATTTTTTTTGTATCTAAGGCTGAACTATTGCTTTATACACATACATATATTGGACTTGTTCGACCTGTTTGTTCCTCTTATCTTCATTGTCCAAGAGACCCACAACAGGCACCAACAAAAGTACAATTTGTTGCAGTAGGATGAGAGCTACTATAGGATCTCAATGTGGTGGAGACCCTAGCAGAGTTTGAGTGTCACATGGAGGGGTTGACCCATGGCATAGATGAGACTAGGGTAAACAAGCTCCTTATGAGACTGTAGCGACATACTATTTGCATTCCAGGTCATATCAATCCTCTATTGCGCAAAATATATCGTGTAGTGGTGGGATACCATGAGAACTATGATTAGTCTACCAGGAGACTTATAGCCATATTTTTACTGCATATATATTTTATGCCATGTGGCGATATGTGCCTCGGGCACAAATTTTGTAAAAAAAAACTTTGACACACACACACACACACACACACACAACTATCTTCAGTGTTCGTCATGGTTCTATTATTTCTCTCTATATAATGTGATTTGTATTGAATTAATTTACATATGTAGCAAATGTCTATCTAAAACACGATTAGCCATTGCATCTGTCAATATATTTAGTTTTCTAGAAATATGTTGATAGTGGGTGAAATCAAAATATCTTTCCAGAAGGTGAACCCTCATGAACATGCAAAACATAATTGGACTTCTTACCGAATAGAAATTAGTCAATTGTAGTACTACAAGCTATGAGTCGAGTATGATAAATTTATGGTGGATACTGTGGTAAATAACATCACACAATAGTTCTATCATTGTGCTATATTGAATGATGTTATTTATATAGCAACTGATACAAATACCTTGTAAACTCACTAACTCACCATTTGGAGCATATATAGCCCATCTTGCAGAAGACATGTTCTGAGTACAATGAATAACACCATTAGTGTAACAAACATATTGTTTGAGGGATGTCGAAATCTGCAAAATAAATGTAAGCAAGATTAATAGAAACCTAGGAAACTCTGAAGGGAACACACTCAAGCACATCTATATACAATATGTACACTGTTCACTACATAGAAACTGAAGCATATTATTTCTTAAGGTACAACCCATTCCTTGGATGCGCCAAGGGAACTCCATCAGAATCAATTAGCTCATAGGTCTCTTTAGCAAGAACACATTTGAAAGTATATGGAAATAACCACATTGGCTCAAAATTCCCTAGTTCTAACTTATGAGACTCTTGATCATATAACCAAAGAAGGTCCCCCTCTGAGAAGACATGAGGCTTGATAATATTTTCATATTGTGCCTTGATATATTTATTATATGGTTCATTATCCATTACTTAATTATGTTAGGTTTCATATAATTTAGTTAGATGTAAGAGACATTCCTCTCCCTCGAAAGTGTTAGGGAGGAGTTCGAAACAAGTTCGAGGGATTGAATTTCACATTGAATCAGAAGGATTTCTTCCAAGCCATAAAATAATTCAAATGGTGTGAACCCGGTATCATCCCTAAAAGAGGTTAGGCATGCCCACAAGGCCACATAAAGAGTAATATGTGAGTCAAATTTATGGACCCCTATCATAAATTGAAGCATGGTTTTAAGAACTTTATTGATTGCCTCAACTATCCCATTTTCCTGAGGGTATTAGGGAATGGAAATTTCATGGAAAAGTCCTAACTTAGCAGTCAATTCAGAAATCATGTGATTTCGAAAAAAAATTCATGGTTTGACTACATCATGTTGAACACCAAACTGTGCAATGACATGGTTGAAGAAAAAGAAAGCATTTTTCTCGCCAGTATTATTATATGTAGGCATCGCATTGGCCCACTTGGTAAAATAATAAACCGCTATGATGATATATCCATGCCCCCTGACCGAGTGAGGGTTACATGTCATGAAATCAATGCCCCATTTTGAAAAAGGACTAATGACGATAACAATATGCAAAGGAGTTGGTAGAGCACATATATTTTGGTCATATATCTGGCATGCATGACACTTTTGGAAAACGAGAATGTAATCGAAAAATATGGTGGGCCAAAAGTAACCAACACATAGGATATTATGTACTGTGGCATATCCAGAGAAATGATGGCCACATGCCTGAAAATGGAATTCATTTAATACTTTCTCGACCTCCTCATGGTTTAGTCACCTTAAAAAAACCACATCAATATCACAAAGATAAAGAGTGTGACCGATTATAATATAATTTTTGGCTTGATATCAAATACGTCGCCGATAAGAGCGAGATGTATCAAATTAGAAAGTTTGGATCTTGAGATACATGATAATATATCCATACCACAAGTCATATGACGAGATCAGAAAAAACGACTTATCTGGAACATAATCACTAGATGTTGTTTCTGTTCCAGAATTGGGAACGTCGAAAATTAACTCAACAAAAACTAGGGATTTCTTCGACTTGGATTTAATTAATTCCAAATTGAAATATTATAGAATGAAAATAAAATTAGAGTAATTCCCCCCTAGAATCTGTCATGATAATATGTATGTCATGGGCTTGCAATCTGAAACAACCATAGTTTTGTGGAGCAGTATAGAATGGATAAATATATGGACAAGTTGGACAGTTGCCAAAGATAACTTTTCTACAGGAGTGTATTTGAATTCAATATCATTGAGATTCCGACTCAAGTAATAAATAGGATGTCCAATCCTCCTAAACCAATTAATACCATAGTAATGGTATTAATTGCAATGGCGAGATACAAGAAATAATCCTGTTGGTAATCTTGGGGATATAAAAAGGATGCCTGAATCTGTACATCTTTGAAGGCATTGAGAAATTTTTTAGCAGTGTTTTCCCAATGGAATGGAACCCATTTTTTTAACAAGTGAGTAAATCCTTTGGTTAGTTTTACATAGTTGGGAAAGAGCATCCAAAGAAATTTAGCCTTCCCTTGGAGTCGTTGAAGGTAAAGGATGGAAGGAGAAATAAGATCGCTGATCACCTTAACTTTAAATGGATAAAAAGGAATTCCTTGTTTTGATACAAGAAAACTAAGAAGACGACTGAAACTGACACAAAACACACATTTGTGTTGATTGAGTCAAATTTTATAATGTTTGCATCATAAAAATATGGTCGTTAGATGCATCGAGTGATCAACTTGATGTCGGGAATGAGAAGGAAGATCGTCTAAATAAGTTTGCACAATATGTTTCATGTCGTGGAAAGCATAATTCATTTCCCTTTGAAACGTAGCCCCAACATTATTTACTCTGAAAGGGAGTTTTATAAATGCTAATGTTTCCCATGAACAAATGAATGTGGTTTTATGTTGGTATGTTAGGATAATGTTTATTTTATTATAGTTGGAGAAACCTTCCATAAATGAAAATATTTCACTGGAAACAAAATCATCAACCATATGGTCGATGAAAGGGGTGGGATAATTGTACTTCAAGAAAGAAAAATTGATGTGCCGATAATTGACACACACACATATTGTTCCTTGCTTCTTCATGACAGGAAGAATACTAGATGCCCAGTTAGTTAAAGGTACGGGATTGATGAAGCTAACGTGTATAATTTTTTCAAATTTGTCTTTGATAATGACAACCTTCTTCGGAAGAATGGGCTGAAGGCATTGCTGAAATAGTTTAGCATTAGGATACATCTTAATTCAATGCAAAATGATGTTAGAATTGATACGAGGCATTTATTTATAATTCCAAGAAAAAATATCTATGAATTCCTAGAATAGGGATTTATAAGTATTGGCCTCATCAAAAGAGAAAGACACACTGATATGTAGATTTTCAACAATTTCGAGTTTAACTTAAACGTCAAGAGGGATAGTCTTTTCAATGTGCAATAATTTATTCATAGAATTGACATTATAGATGGATGTAGAATTTGTTGATAACATAATGATATTGGGTTGATAAAATTCTCTAATGTTGTATTAAAAGGAATCTGGCAAGGAGGAATAATAATGATCTTCATCCCACGGTGCATCATTCGACATCATGATCTCCATGATGCTCTCATTGATGGAAAACATACGAGAGAAAGAATCAGATGATGTACCATAATCTAAAGAAAAATCAACCCAATGGATCGAATAGTAAGGATCATAATAAGTCACACAAGCCAAATAGATGGATTCATAATCAATCTCAATGGGGTTGAGCAGCATACGATCACCAAAACTATCAATATTAGATTGATATGGTACTACCTATGGATAAACTAGAGTAGTACAAGAAGATATCATATTGATGTAGTATAATGAAGCAGATTTGACATCAAGTGAGGGAGGAGAAAGGGAAAGGTTCCCATGCAGAAGAATATTTAAGTAGCCCAACCCCAATATGCTAATATGGGTGAGGGGTTTCTCCCACAAGAGGGAAACTTATAGTAACTGAAGAATCAGTGGAAAATAAAGTGAGTTAATTGATGTCTACAATATTGCCTTAATGAGAAAAAATGATCATTCTAAAATATGTTGAAACAACTGCATCCATGGCATAGACCCACGTATGACCTAGTATAATATTATAATCTAAAGGTTTTCCGATTACTTTGAATTCTACTAATAAAATATTTCCACGTAATTCTACCTGTAGAGAATTCAAAACCTCGAATGGTTTATATTTTCTTCCATCGAAAGCTTTTAGAGTGGCTGGTGACTCGCTTAATTGGGGAGAACTAATATCCTTCCAGAAATACATGAATGTAATACACTTTGAGGCCCCTTCGTCCATAATGGAACGATGAATATTCTTACCACAAACAACAACATGGATCATGAAAACCAATTTAGTTGGAAGTCAAGGTGTATAGTTCTCATGGTTAAAAACTAATAGGTTGGAATATGAAGGATCAATACATCCAAATGCCAAAATCAAAGCCTTCTTTTGGGCAGGGAAATTTTTCAACACCTAAAGAGTGGACATAGTTGATGGGGACTGAACTAGATCTTCAACTATGTTATGATTTTGGGCAGCGCTTGCAAAAGGGTTGAATGTCAATTTATGGATAACACCATTGGGAGGCTTAATCGTTAATTCAGTAGGTACGATATTTGGAGTAGGATCTGATGGAGATGTGGTCAAAATGGTATGTTGATCAGTAGTCTGACTGTTCAAAAGGATTCACATGACTGTAGTAATTAATTTGGGTAGCCAAGATAACCTCATTTTTGGTATTTTTATAGGAAAGCATAAAAAATGAGCTAGAGGAAGTAGGTTCCCGGGAAACCATATTGGTCTCTTGATTCGAAAATGGGACTGTCAATAGAACGGGCGTAGTGGATGATTTAAGGAATTGATTCACCTCGGCCTGGTGTGGAAAATTACTAGTGAAATGCTCCTCATTATAGATGGAAAATGGGTAATGAGGTGTCTTATTTTATTCAGGAGACTGATTCTTTTTTTTATCGTCTTGAGCATTATATTTCTTCTTCTTACCTTTTCCTTTATTCTTACTTCCTGGTTGCAGATATTTTCCTTTGGATTATTGAACTACATTGATCTGGGAAGTAGAAGTTGCAGGAGTGGAAGGAAGGATTTAAGCAGTGAAAACAAGAGTTCAACCAGATGGTTAACTATTTGATTATTGGCTGGTAGAACCAATCATGCCATCAGAAACATGTGATTATTTACCAGGAGTTTGAGAAACAGTATCGGTAGGTCACAAATCATTTGGTATCTTATCATAAAGCATTCCAGATTGGGTATAGATGAGATCCAAGTACTAGGCATGAGAAATCACTTGATCTTTGGTTATGAATCCACCTTTGGATATGTCTTCGGTGATGGATTGAAGAAAATTCTCAATGAACCATTCATCTAAAATTTGGTCAAGATCAAAATTTTTAACCAAACGATGATTGTTCATGAATATGATAAGAGATGTGAGTGCCATTTTTTTTTGAATTGGTTAGGAGTTTTTTTCCACTTTCATATTTGATGGGAAACTAGAAATGTGTTAAGAATGTAGTAGCTAAGGCGTTAAAGTTTTTAAATGTAGCTCAAGGTAACTAAATATACCATTCATATTTCATACCAATGAGTGTACACTGGAAAAGAAAAAAACAAACAGAATCGTCATTGAGGGAGTTTGAAGAACACCACAAATGATAAGTAATTATGTGCGTGGATGGGTATTCTCTAGGATTTCCTTTGAATTTAGGAATATCAGAAGGAAAATTTTTGGGAATAACTGGACACTAAGGATAATGGGAAATGAGATCATTGGTGAGCCTAGTCAAATCTGGAAATTCAAGAGTCGCTACAAATGTCAACTGCCTATTGAGGTCTGGTGGAGGATATCCTCGATAAGATGGGATAACCTGAGAAACAAGTATTTGTGTCCCAAGATAGGGAGGATTTTGATATCCAGTATATACATAGCCCTACTATCCAGCTCTAGGGTAACCTTGCAATGGTTGAAATGATTGAGATTGGACGTGCTGACCATAAGGAATTTGAGGGATACCATGATACAATGGATATTATTTTGCCAGGGATTTTGCATCATCCCAACATAAGGTGGGTTTGGTGGTGGTTGTGCCTATTCCATACCATACAAATTCTATCCCATTTGAGTTTGAGGAATGGCTTGCCCAAATTGTTGTGATTGTAAGTTACCTTGAAGAGGGTGGGTATACATGGCTTGAGATACGCTAGATATCAGAAGAATAGGTTGAGTTAAAGTCACAACTTGTAAAGGTTGGATCACTTTCATTTGAGTTTGAACATGTTGATATATAGGTTATTTAATAGGAATCTCAAATGTAGGTGGAAAAATTTGAGAGATTAAATATGAAGCCACAACTGAACCAGGTTGGATAGGAATAGTAGGTTTCCAAACATTAGTAGCCAATACCAAATACAAAGGACTCATTTTAGGTTTAGCACTAACTTGAGGAGATGGGAATGAACCTACAAAAGATTCCCCCCTACAAAAATAGGAGGATAAGACAAAGGAAACTACCTCCCAAGAGGAGGGTTCCCAATAGGATATGGATTAGGATGTTGTATATAACCATGTCCACTAACATAAGGACTAACTTGCTGCTGAAATGGAGGTGTAAATGGAGGAAGAGGAGCAGATAGTGTAACACTCATTAAAGAAGTGCCAGATGGAATTCCAGATGTAGATGTCATGGGAGAGTTCCATGGACTATTTGTTGCACTAGAGAAGGTACGAGAAAAATATTGGTAACCAGGTGGGATAGATGGGCTACCATACAAATGTGTTTCTGATATTATTTCAAACATAGATGAGGTTGCAACTTGGGTTGTCTCAATCATGGTAGTAGATAAAAATTGAGAAACCATAAAAAACTCAGTCATGGTTATCTGTACCAAATAATATTGCCAAGGGAAACTCAAAAATAAGTTGAAAGGAAAAGAATCATAAAAAGAAGGCTTATATGGAGTATTGTTGGGTGCAACCCAACTTGGCCTAGATTTTAGCTAGAACTCCATATTTTGAGGAGTAGAATGTGAAGTGGACTGCACAATGGATCATGTTAAATAGATCGTGCGGTATCATAGGGGCTTCGAGGTGTTTTGAAGCCCCTCCTTTTTTAATGGGTTGTGGGTTATATTTGTTTGTTTTATGGATCCCATTGTATTTGGCCCATGGTATTGTAACGATGTAATAATATAAAAGGGAATGTAATGCTATGATAGATAGGGATTCATTTGGGGACAGTTATGGTTAATTATTTGTAAGTTATATTTTTTAGCAAGTGGAAAGCTCTTCAGTTGAGTGCACAAAGACCTTGGAAGAGTCTTCAACTTACGGTGTAGACCACCTACAACTTAGTGCGTAGGTCAAAGAAATGTTTGTACTCAAAGGTCCATCAAAATAAGGAAGAAGTTTTGTGGATGATATTCTACATTCTTATGTTTTTTATGTTATCTATTATAGTGAAGCTGCTATGTATATTTTCTTAAAACCTATTGTTGCGAAGTAGTTATTACAGTTTCATGTTATATCCATGTAGTATTGGTTTATGATATTATATGTCTTGTTTTTGTGATCTATTGAATGTGGCGAAGTAATTTATCAGTGTTAAGGGTAAGATATCAGTAAAATACCACATCTGCAAGTCCCTCAAGGTTGTAGAAACCTGTTTTTGCATTGTAATGTTCCCAAAATTAGCATAGAGTTAATTGGAACATTAATTTTTCCTATATCAGCTAGGAGGTGAATAAATGGGTAAGGAGGCCCATGAGTAGAAATAAAATCCCTCATAGTGTGAAAGGGATCATCAGAATAGCCATATTTTTCACCCTCAAGTGTGAAAAGGGACAAATGCATGAGGACAAGGTCAAGCTTGACCAAGTCAACAGCGCTACTTAGGAGGAGTGGATCACTTTGAAAGGCAGCACAGTGTGAATGAGGAAGAGGTCATTTGGTGGAGGAAACCCTAATGTGTGGGGGCCAAGGCAAGGAGGCTTTCATTTCTATAAAGGGAGGATAAGGTAGTCGTAGATGGATATGTTGATGAATATAGATTTTGGTATGCATGACTATTTGTTGTCTTCAGTTGTTTAACTGAGATTGTTGTGCTACTTAGCACAAGGGATTTCCTGTTTAGGAATCCTTCTCCCTTATTGAGAGGGATCTTGAGGGATTGTACATCATTCTCCACATTTTAGGCTCAAGGTGAAGCCACCTCCTTCAACTATAGCGTTATTCCTGTAGCATGAAACGTTGTGTTGCAGGGTGTTGCAGTGGAGGGTTCCACAACACCATTTCCTTGGCTCATCTTTCAGAGGAGGGAACTTCTATTCCTCTGGGAGGTTAGTGAGGAATATTAAGGAGCTGATTATATATCTTTGGCATCAGGCCAAGCATTTCCCATCATCTACAGTGCAGTCCCTCTCTTTGACTGCATTATTTCTTAGCGTATTTGCAGTGGGGATTTGCATCGTTATTTTGGAGGGAGAGATCTTCAGTGATTGGATCAGACTTTCACCTGAAAGATTAATTGGATGAGATTCAACCATCAATTGTAGTATCTTCAACTATCTTCATCCATTTCTAGTTTTGAGTAGCAGCTGCACCCTACAACTCCGATATTTTGGTATATTTGAATATTTTAGCCAATCCTTCCAGGATTGTCTAGAAATTTCCTTTGGGAGACTATATCTTTGCTCCCCATATTGTATGAGATGTATATTGATATATTCATGTATTGACATCAATTTTTAGCAGTTATTATTCATATACTATGCAGTCATAGCCATGGCTTTCTTCATGTAGCAGTATTTTTCATTTATCATGTATATGTTCTATTGAGGGTTGCATTGCCCCACTTAAGTGATTTTTTCCTCAAGGATTTGTATACATTATTGTTGCTATGTTATAATATGATGGTTATGTGGATCTTTCGGCATTATATGTGTTAATGTATCACTGCTACTCCATTGGTATGTTTATGTATTGCTGGATCTCCACATTTGGAATATCTTAAGATATTCCCAATAGTGTAGAAATACCCTATTTTGGGATATTACATGCATCCTCCCATAGTCACTTAGGGTGCTACTATGATTTTCTTGCAGGTCATTGCTGAAAGGGATAGTGATTGAGGGTTTTGTTGGTGCATAGTACAATTTGAACCTAGATCAGCCCAAATCAAGCAAACAAATAGTTTCATTGCTGGGACTGGGATCTGTTTGAGGGAAATTTGGATGTGGCACCCGCCAAAGAGGGAAATTCAAGATTGGATCAGAAGATTTGGCCAAAGGATGGAGGAGCCCTCACCACCCGTTGAAGAGGCATATACTAGCGTTGTCACAGCCATGGAGGAGCAGCCTTCATTTTTAGCAGTCGGTGAAGCCAACACATTGGAGGAGGAAGCCCTTACAGCCATACAAGATGCTTCCAATATTTCCAAAGGTATGCTGGAATTTCCAGCTCTTATCATTTCAGAAAACATTATGGATGGGTCTACATCATTACATGATGTTTATTTAGAGCAACAAAATTTCACTGTGCTATGAAACCTTGAAACATTCAAGGAAGAGATGAACCAACATCCTCATGAGCCATTCTTGATTTTCATGCCACACTTGAGGTTGGGGTTTGAAGGCTTGGAGGAAGAAGAGATAGATGGTAGAAATCTTGAAGTGAGAAACCCTTTCTCCTTTCGAGATGACACTTTCTCAATGAGCACTCCCCCAATAAAAGAGAAACTTCTACTTGCAACAGATCCAAGGCCTCTTGGGTTTTGGAAGGCCATGCATGAGAAGGAGATCTCATGGAGAGATTTCAGTGGAGGTGCACTCCCACACATCATGGAGTGCAAAATTATTCAAAATTTTGAGGAGGTCCTTCCCTTCTCACACTTGGATCTTAATGGATTCAAGGAGGAATAGATAGATGATGGAGGACATCTTCGGATGGATAACATCTCTCATGATTGTATTGGACACTTCCTAAGCCATAAAAATCATGATGGGAGGTTTTTTCCTACCACCTATTTGGGTCCTTATGGGGTCAAATTGATCCTTGAGAAGATTGCATCTCAAAATCCCATGAAATTCAAGGACAAAAATCTAAGTTGGGTGGATGGTAGTTCTCATGGGAGGAGTACCAAGATGGAAGATGGAAGAAGAAATCCACAAGTGGTTTTGTGGATGTGGATGGAGAGTAAGAAGCTGGTAAGATACTTGCAAATTTATGATACCGGGCAGCAGGAGGCTTGGCTGCGTTGGTTACTCTTGAAGGAGTTTGGACATCACTTGGCATATGCTCTTTCTAAGGGTAAGTGGATGGAGGAGATGTGTTAGGATTTTTGCATCATTGAGCAGAAAATAGTATGGGTGAATTATGTTTATGTGACATTCATATCATTCATTATGTCTTCATCACATGTCTTGTATGATGAGAGCATGAGGAAGCAAAAAATACTTTTGTTGCTTGGTTTGTACTTGAGAGAGCAAGGGAATATTTTCTCTCGCATGTTGTACGATGTTGCAGGAGTAGGAGATGGAACTATCATGGTGCAAAGGGGATACTCCTTGGCCTTTGATGATCAGGAATTACTTCCAACTTGGGAGGAATTCCATATTTGTAGCAACATTATTGGAGGAGTCTTTGGAAACAATCATGTCAAAGAATTGAGCTATGGGTTGGCAGGAGCCTATTTGCATAGGCCAACAACACTGTTCCTTTGGAGCATGAACTTATTCATGTATTCATGCATCACTTTACTTCCAGCACATGGTGATAATGTTGTTTTTGCATCTATTGATTATGTAACACAGTATTTGCATCTTCTTACCATTATCATACAATGCATTGCTCCACAAGAGGGAAAGTCTATTTTTGAGCCCCATGAGCAAGATTTTTCCAGCTATTATGATGGAGACAACCATCCTTTGTTTAACCATGGGAAAGTGTTTGATTGTTTCTTGTTTGCTCAGTTAACACACTCACTCATTTACTATTCACTAGTAGATGTGATGATTCACGCAACTAGACATTTGCCAACACACCACTTGCCATCCTATTTTCTGAAATTGCAGTGGGATAAATTGCGGTGTGTCCACTTGGGATATTGTTTGTATCATGCAGCATCATTTAAAACTTTCAGAAAAAATTTCATTTCGATACCCTATGATGATCATTTCCTATTTATCATGGATGAAATATTTCGGGCCAACTTGTTCTTCAATGTTGGAGAGGAGATCCTTGAAGGATTGTTCTTCATTTTTCCACTTGAGGGCTATAATTTTGCAGCCCAGGATCAACACATACTCTACACTTATCATGAGTGGAGAGAAGGACAGCGTGGGGTAGACTACCTTGTCTGCCATAATCAAATTTTTAGCCCACCTACTTTTCATGAGCCAAAGGTGGAGGAAGACTTTCAGGAGTTGCCATGTTGGAGGGCAACCCATTTTGTTTGAATGATTTCTTAGGGATGGGAGATTCATATGGGGATGGTATATCCAAATTCATTTCAGCCTCATGCCTCAAGAAGGCCCTTTAGTTCTATCCTTGCAGTTGCTTGAGGACAAGCAACATTTGGGAGGGGAGGACTGTAATGTTCCGAAAATTAGCATAGAGGTAATTGGAACATTAATTTTTCCTATATCAGCTAGGAGGTGAACAAATGGGTAAGGAGGCCCATGAGTAGAAATAAAATCCCTCATAGTGTGAAATGTATCATTAGAATAGCCATATTTTTCACCCTCAAGTGTGAAAAGGGGCAAATGCATGAGGACAAGGTCAGGTTTGACCAAGTCAATAGTGTTGCCATAGGAGGAGTGGATCACTTTGAAAGGCAGCGCAGTGTGATTGAGGAAGAGGTGGTGGAGGAAAACCTAATGTGTGGGGGCCAAGGAAAGGAGGCTTTCATTTGTATAAAGGGAGGACAAGGCAGCCATAGATGGATATGTTGATGAATATAGATTTTGGTCTGCATGACTATTTGTTGTCTTCAGTTGTTTAACTGAGATTGCTATACTTCTTAGCACAAGGGATTTATTATTTAGGAATCCTTATCCCTTATTGAGAGGCCTCTTGAGGGATTTTATTTCATTATCCACATTTCAGGCTCAAGGCCAAACCACCTCCTTCAGCTACAACGTTATTCCTGTAGCAGGAATATTTGTGTTGGAGGGTGTTGCAGTGCACGGTTCCACAACACCATTTACTTGGCTCATCTTTCAGAGGAGGGAACTTCTATTCCTCTTGGAGGTTAGTGAGGAAGATTAAGGAGCTGATTTCAGATCTTTGGCATCAGGCCAAGCACTTCCCATCACCCACAATGCAATCCCTCTCCTTGAATGCATTATTTCTCAGTGTATTTGCAGTGGGGATTTGCACCACTATTTTGGAGGGAAAGATATTCAATGATTGGATCAGCCTTTCACCTGAAAGATCCATTGGATGAGATTCAACCATCAGTTGTAGCATCTTCAACTATATTCATCCATTTCTAGTTTTGAGTTACAACTACTACCATGCAACTCTGACATTTTGGCATATTTTCATATTTCAGCCAATCCTTCCAGGATTGTCTAGAAATTGCTTTTGGGAGACTATATTTTTGCTCCCCATATTGTATGAGATATATGTTGATATATTCATGTATTGACATCAGTTTTTAGCAGTTATTCTTCATATATTGTGCAGTCATAGCCATGGATTTCTTCATGTAGCAGTATTTTTCATTTATAATGTATATGTTCTATTGAGGGTTGCATTGCCCCACTTGAATGATTGTTTCCTCAAGGATTTGTATACGTTATTGCTGCTATGTTATAATATGATGGTTATGTGGATCTTTTGGCATTCTATGTGTTAATGTATCACTACTACTCCATTGGTATGTTTATGTATTGCTGGATCTCCACATTTGGAATATCTTAAGATATTCCCAATAGTGTAGAAATTCCATATTTTGGGATATTCCATGCATCCATCCATAGTCACTTAGGGTGATACTATGATTTTCTTGTAGGTCATTGCCGAAAGGACTAGTGATTGAGGGTTTTGTTGGTGCACAGTACAATTTTAACCTAGATCAGCCCAAATCAAGCAAACAAATAGTTTTGTTGCTGGGACTGGGATCTTTTTGAGGGAAATTTGGATGTGGCACTCGTCAAAGAGGGAAATTCAAGATTGGATAGTCTTGAAAGAGCGAGAGTTTGTAGATCATGAAAATAAAAACCATTTGTTTAACATCTGAAGTGTGGTTACAGAGGTATATTTTCATAGAGCATACAAAAATTTGTTCAATTACTTTCCTATTGAGCTGCATGAGTGGATATAAAGGTTGACTAAAAGAAAGGAATTTTTTAAGAATGAAGAACCTACAACGTGGACTCCTGAGCTAATATAGGGACTCAAGAGCACTGACAACATGATTTCAAGGGCTGCCGATTTCTAGATTGATAGTATCTTGGGAGGATTCATTACTAAGTTTGTAGTAGACTCGATTATGTCTTACAGTGAATCAGAATCATTTTTTTCAAAGGGTCGCGAGGTAAGTATCTTAAATATTTGAAATTGTGGATTGGGATGCTTCTGTGCGAAAAAGGGATTTTTATAGATGCAATCAGATTTCTAGTTTACTTGTGCTTGGAGGAATAAAAAGTAAATCTGAGCGAGAGACTGGTGCAAAGTGAAGTGGAAAGAGATATAGAGTATACACCAAAAAAATATATAGTGAACAAGATCTGAAGACATTTTTAGAAAATGATTATAGTCCCCTTTTGAGTGAATCTAAAAGTGAAAGAGAAGAAATCCAACCCGAGGAAAATTTACAGTATACCCACATCTAGCCTAAGATTTCATCAAATCCAGAATCTAGTAATAGTCAGGGTGATCACCCTGCTCCCCCTACCCCTCCTACCCCCCATCCCCCTAACCCTCCCCCTCCCCCTTTCACCCCAAGAAGAGGTATGGCTGACGATATTAAGCTACATGTTTTCAGAGGAACTAAAATGAAGATCCAGAGAAGTTTGGTTTTTATGTGAAGTTGTATGGGCAGTGAAGCAAGTGAATGATGACAATATAAAGAAGGCGCAAGTCGGTATGACACTGCGCGATAGAGCATTAACATGTTATATGAAGTTTTCAACTAATACGAACAGAATTTTTGGAGACATTAAAACAATGTTGGTTGTGTGCAGCTTGTGAACTTTTGCCACAATTCATGAATAAGTCAAACTGTTTAAACTTGGCTTAGTCATATTTCAATTTCATGTTTTAGATTAGAGAATAAATATCTAGCCAAACAGTTTAATCTTGGCAGATAAGTAGCTAGGTAGAGTGAATAAAGGTGCTCAACAGTTTAATCTGAGCCCTTGGATGTAATAAGGGTAGAAATAGATAGATTCATCATGTAAAAAGAAAAAGATTGAAAAGGGTTTGCAAGTCTAAATGCACCCTAATAAAGAAGACAAAATGGTAGTGCTAAGTAGATAGGGTAGGTAGATGGTGCTACAAAGTGTTATCTGATGAATGGTGCTGCTACATGTTGGTTAATCATTTACTTTCATCACAAGTACTAAAGCAGGAAATACACTGGAAAATCACAGCAAACAAAGTCAAATTCATTAACCTCCCTCATCATTTTTCCCCCTCAAGAGTTTTACTAATTTCCCCAAAAGTACTAAGGTAATTTGAGATCGAAGGGGCTCAAGGCATTTCCTTGACTTCTGGAGGAACCGGACCCTCGGCCTAATGATCAAAAGACCTAAGCACTTGAAATAATCCATCATTGATTATCTTCCATTTTTAACTTTTCCTAAGTAAAATCCTATTTTACTTAGGAAACTGATGCAACATTCCATAAAATTCCTCAAAACAACTTGTTATTCTAAGTTGAAGTGTTGAAGATAAAAATGTGCAATTTACTTCATAAGTTTTCACTTTCTTAGATATACAAAGATGTTTTGATTTTCCTTGTCCTTTTCCATGCTAACACCTAACTCTATTGTATTAAATCCCTAGTGAAATCCCTTTTTCCTATGTATATAACTCCCTTTTCTAAAAAATATCCCCAAAACCCTCTTATTATAATGTTTTACCAAAGCATATATAGTCCCGCACATTTAAATACCCCGCTTTATAAAACCCTTTGGTAAAACTCTAACCTTATATATACATTCCGCCCCTATGATGAATTAATTATATTAATTTATTCATCGTATAATAAAATATATGAAGAAAAGCGTTAAACACATAACATATGTGTTTAACACCAAAAACAAGAAAAGACTACGACGGAATCCTGCTCCACCATACTCAGTATTCCACGTGGCATTCCACATGGCCAAACCCCGCCGCAATTCATTTTATAAATTCACGGGGTTAATTAGTCATTTGGACTAATTAACAACCATTCCCGCCTATTAGCTTCTCCCCGGGGTGATTAAATTACACGTCAAAACTTGTTTAAACCTCGACGGGCCCACTTTCCAAACCGCACAAGTTTCCCTTTCCTCCAGCCGTCAGATCATTCCTCCATTGATTAACGGTCCCGATCAATCCCGCTGCCCATCGCATGTGAGTTTTTTAGCCAGCGGGGAATGAGCGGGTTTGACTATTCAGCGTTCCACGTGGCAAGCAGCCTGTGGAATCGCTGCCATTGCGATTTTTACCGCCTTCCTCCATAAGCGGTGCGGGCTCACCGCTTACCGCTTATCAAATACCGCCGGTCCCACTCCCTTACGTCACCCCGTACGTCGAATGACGTCATCGCCTCGAAAACGACAAAAACCCTTTTGACTTGTTTTTTAAGCCATTTTTCGCGTTTTTTTAGTTATTTTGGTTTTCGAAAGAGACTAAGCTCCCGCTGCAAATTTCAAAATTCACTGCAAATACACCAAATTACTCAGAAATTCCGCTGCGCCCGTGTTGAAGAACGTTCCTGCCATTATCCATTACCTGTTGAAGAACCAGTTTTCATTAAAAAACAGGTATTTATCATTCCGCACCCCGACTGCAAGTTAAACTTAGTTTCTTGTGTTTTTCTCTGAAAAAGTGGTTAAAAATCCTCTCTGAGTCCTCATTGAAGAGTTAAAACCTGTGAATTTACTTCCCAAACCTGCAATTTGTCCCAATTTCTTCTTTTGTCCGATATCCCGTCCGGTCTGCAAGAAAAACTGAAACCTCCATTTTGAATCCACAAGAACCAAAATGGAGGCCCCTATTGCTCTAAACGTCACTCCTTTGAATGCTCCTCACCGAGATCTAGACTACTTGCCTCTCATAGATGAAGATTTCCAAATAAAAGACCTGCATTTCGATGAAAGTCCCCGTTTGAGTTTCTGTCGCTGCAGAGACGAATACTCAAAGGGGCAAGATCTTATAGGGTTGTGGGAATCAAATCTCCCAAGGTATTTCATTCCTACAGTTCACGTTTTCCCTGAAATCATTCATTATTGTCATGCAAATTATGATCCCATACAAAGAGTTGTATTAGCTCCTGATCAAAGTGTTTTGTTCCCTATAACACCTCAGGCTATCAATGCTATGTTACAATTTGAGCCAGAACAAGAATTAGCACCTCTATCCATGGAAGGGCTAATTGAGAAAACCAGACTGTTAACTCCAGAAAAATTGAAAGCAATGTGTCGGTACTTCATGTTACCTGAGCATCAGCCAAAAGGGACTCCCCCCTATGGTTTTTGTTTTTTCAATCATTTGGGAAGGCTTATTGTGAATGTAATATCCTTTGTCTTAGGATTCAATACCAGTGAGTATGTTGACGAGATAACTCTGGCTTTGCTATCTATCTTCACCCCTGCACAGCCTCCTGAGATTAAGTATGACTATGCTTCCTTCATTGCCAACAAAATCCATGATCAATTTTTAAGGCTAGATGATGAAAAGGTTTTCAAGTACTCCTCAGTTATCTATCACCTCATAATTTTCTATCACTCGGACAAATTCCCTTTCCCTGTTCAGAAACTTGATGCTAAAGGTAATCCCAGGTCTATTATTTTTTGGTCCCCCATCATTCATTTGTCCTCTGATTCTCCCTACTCTTATTCAGAATTCATTGATCAATTTGTACATCCTGCTACAACCTTGTTAACAGGAGTTTCTCCCCCCAGGCTTAGTACTGAGATAAGAAAGACCCTGCAATTGTCAAAAAGTTACAAAGTTGGGGATTGGTACTTGTACCAAAACTATACAGTTATCAGGATTTATGGATGTGAATTACATCCATTCAAGTTACCCAGATATGTACCAATGAGAATTTTTGCTTTGGAATACTTTAGACAGATGAATAACTCAGATGTAATCCATTTCTGCAATGTAAAGAAGAAAGCACAGTTAAGGATCAAAGCCAGTTAGGTCCTTTCATTTGAACTCCTAGTGAGAAATCTGGGGGATCTGCAAATGAGAGAAAATTCGAGACATCTTTCCGTTGGGTCCCTTATGGCCCTTTGGTTTCATTTGTGAAAGATGGTTAAAATAAGTCATCTCATATATACATCCTGAGAATTCGACATACAGAGAGCAGGTATGCAAATCAAGATGAATGGGTTAAAGGAACACTTATTGAAGAGGGAAGTGGAGCTGACAAATTGAATAAACTTATGAAAGATGCTGAGAAGAAATTTGACCTAGAAACATATGATCAAATGCAGGTACCCTATATTGGCACATCTTCAACAGCCACTCTACAACAAGCTCTACAGGAAGACAGCCCATCAGTAGCAGAAGAGCCTAAAGGTAAAGGAAAAGAACCTATAGTTCGAGTCAGCCCCAAACCACAGTCATAGCGAGAAAAATCACGAGTAAGAAAACACCGAACAATCTAAAACTTCTCAAACACTGACAAAAGAAGCAAATCCCAGAAGCTCAGAGAATTAAAACTCAGGAAATGTGGAAATAGGAAAAAAGAGGTCAGCTCCAGATACCCACACACCTTCAAAAGGGCCCCACAAGTCTATCAAGCTAAAAAACATAAATCTGATCTACCTCCAGATGTAGAGATCATAGATGAAATATTTGATGATGGCAGGGAAGATAGTCAGCAAACAGGTACAGCAAGTGAAACAAATATAAGCCAGAAAGGGATACAAAAGCAACTGAGCACTGAAGTATCTTCTTTCAGACCGCCCAAAACAGGTACTGGAGACATAAAGAAAACCTTCATTGATATCAAAACAAGGAATGAACCATTAAAAATGAAGGTCTATGATCAGTATATGAAGATGGCTCCACACAATCAGCAAAGGTTGATGTCAGCATTTGATCTTTCACAAGGTAAAATGCAAATGAGCCACTTCAAAGCTAAAGTGCCAAAGCCAACTTCAGCAACAGATTACATCAGAACCAATTTTGAAGTGTTAGCAAAGGATATCCATCCCTTGGATCGGATAGAGCTTCATAGGCAAACAGGGGAAATGGTTTATTCCACTCTCACCAACAAAGCCATGGCAGCTTTAACACTACAAGATTCCTTGAATAATACTGCTGCAACATTGAAAATTAAAAGGGCCTCCTCACAGGCCAAGGACAATAGAATAAAGTCTCTGGAAGAGATCATTATTGGTTTGGGACACAATCCCAAAGACACTAAAGGTATTGAGGCACTGATAAAAAAGACAGAGGATGATATAGCTGCACTGAGAAAACAGTTGAAAATACCAGCCTCAAGGCACCCCCAGACACAGGAAATAATAAAAGGAAATTCACAAGAAGAAATGATGGAGTTGCTCTTAAACTTGTCAGAGCGACTAAATGAAACCGAGAAGGAGCTGGAAAAGGCATTGCAGGAACAGGAAATTCTCAAACAGGCTTCAGCAGCAGGTACTACAGGACAACAGGAACAATCATCTCAGGTGAATATTTCTAATTTGAATTCTGATGATTTGATTAAACAAATGGAGATTTTGCAGCTAAAGGTCACAGAACTCCAAGAAGTAAAATTACAATTAACAAAATTGGAGGGAAAATATGACACATCCAAAAAGACAGTAGCTGACAACCTCAGAGAAATAAAAAGGTTGGAAAAATTGGTTGAGGCTTTGCAAAAAGATCTTACACTGGAAAAGCCTCTGAATGAAATAAATGATATTCTTTGGGACAACATCATTAATTTAATAAGAGATATTTGGACTTCCATTCAAGCTATTTTTGAACAGAATGAGTTAGTCAAGATAGCCCAGGAGGAAATAAACAAAACTAGACATGAATTAAGAGGCAAGCCAGAGCTAGCCCAGCAGCTCATTCAGTTTTTGAATTCAAGAACAAAACAACAGCTAGCATTGCTAGGAATTGATGACAGAATAGGTGTAGTTTTAGAGGCAAAGAGAATTTTTACAAAAAGAACTTTCATGCAAAATCTAGAAAGAAAGTGTAATGATATTTTGGTCGACATCAACGTTTTCAGAGAAAAATTTCAAGCTCTGCTTGACAGTGATTTGCCAAGTCCCATGCTCACCGAGGATCAAATAGTAGACTTGGAAACTTATGAGAAAAGAATCAAAGCTCATGCTAAACATACAGCTGTAAGTTCTACTAGTATAGGTTCTACTAGCTCATCAGAACCTACAGTACCAACTGGAAAGAGTATTTATGAAAAAGTGAGAAATCTGTTTCATCTGGAACATGAGTTAAAGTATCTATTTCCGAACGAGCCCACTTTTTATAAACTTACTGAAGCCGATGAAACTTTAAGGAAGCTCAGAAGAACAATGATACCAGATGATCAGTGGTGGAAGGAAATGATGGAAATTTTGTAAAAAATATTGTAAGGACAAAAGTTTATCTTTACTATGAAGTAAATGGTAAAAACAGAAATGCAGGTGAAAGAGTATCAGATGAAAGAGTAAAGAGTATCCGTGAGAAGTAAAAGTATTCAACAAGTCAAAGGAATACGCAAAGGACAGCACAGAGCCCTATTTGGAGCACTTATCCTTAGCACGTCCATGAGAAGAAAAGTACGACCATGTTGGTGCCTCGTATTCTATTTTGAGGACCATGTGTCTCTTGTTTGTTATGTAAATACGCTTTAGAGTCGACTGAATTATTGGCTGGAATGAAGTAAGATTATTAAGATTATTTTGTATAAATAAGCCTTTAAAATAGAGTTTTGAGGGGGTGGATTCTATTACTTTCTGCTTTATTAACATTAGGTTTCGGAATAAAACGGACAAATTTACTTGTGTTACTTAGTTACGTTTTGAAACCTTGAACTTGTTCCAGGATTCATGTGTTGGACTACAGTTCAATAAGTTTTCCAACCCTTGTGTTTAAATTTCATATTAGTTTATACTATCATCATATCCGTTTCTGAATAGTTTACATAAAGGATTGAAACAGAATTTGCTTAATTGTACTCTGTTTTCAAATGTGATTATTCTCTATGTTTTCTTCTGGATTAGTTATAAGCATGAATTCTTAATTGCTCATGTTTTGCTGATTTAAACATTGTTGATTACTGTAACAAAGAATCCTTCATTGCTCTTTGCTTGAAGTCATTTCTCTTCTTTCTCTTGAATATGGTGAAAGATTCTTAGCTGCCTTTCATCCCTTCAAGATCATCCATCCACTTTAAATTTTAAGGATTGTTCTCTGTCTAGCTATCTTGCCCTGTAATACCATCTTGTGTTTAGAAAAGAAATCCAGTAAAGCCATCCTTAGACTCCATAGCCCAATGGACTGAAAGCCCTCAACCTTGCCCTTAGTTTGTGGATTCCACCAATTTCCCAAAACAAACTTTGCATCTATAACTAGCCTAAAATCATTCAAAAACAAAGATAAATCATAAAGAGAGAGCCCTCTCTGGATGCAGATTGGCTAGATTCTGCATCTAAAATATTGGTTTGTGGTTACCTCGGGTATAATTTCCTCTTACACAACTTCTAGGAAAACCTGAGTGATAACATAGTGGCGACCATACTGGGGATCTGAATCATTTTTATTGATACTATTGTTTGATTGATAAGCTATGGACAGAGTCTGAAGATCAGCCAGGTAGCCTTTGAAATTGCTTTTGCTCTGCAATTGCAAAAGTAAATAAAAGCTGCTTCAGTCTATCTCTGATTTAGCCTATATTTTGAATCTTAGTTTCAAATTTTTTCAATCAGATTCTCTAGTTTAAACAGATCTTTGAGGAAATCTTAATCACATATCATTATTTCTTAAAGAATTTGTAGAAGTTGTATTTATTTTTCAAGTAAAACCCAAAATTCAAAAACACATATTCTAAAAAAAACTGGCTTCAGAAAGGATTCGACATACTAGGTCAAACCCTGACCCAAATCCACCACCAATTTTTGAAAATCCAAATCTGATCCCTAGGATTCTTAGAAGACAAGGAAGTCAAGAGAGTTCTGAAAGAGGAAGTCAGGAAAGTACAGGTAGTTCTAGACCACTCTCTAGATCTGCATCTTGTCCTGTGAAAATTATTTATATTGACGACGTTCCTTTTGACGCGAGATTTCAAACATCTTTGTTTGTAAATTTTTCTGAGACTGAATTATCTAGGTTGATTCCAGATCCTTGGTTCATTGAAGAATTGCAATATAGATTTGTTTCGCATCATCTTGACAGAGAATTTCATAACTCCATTCAATCTGAGCAAGCCTTTGAAGAAAGCTCAAACATTTCTGTAATAACTGAAGCATCTCCGAACTCAGCCACTTTTCAAACACCTGTCAGACCTCCATCTCCACTTGTTAGACCTCCATCTCCTCCTACTAGACCGGCTACTCTTGTTACTCCACTTTATCTTCCAATGGCCAATCGATATGCCCCTTTAATATTACCAGCCAACCCTCCAGCTTTACCACCAGACTACCAAAGTAAGATCACACCTTTTGACGGATCAGGCACCTACACAACTCAACAACACACCAAAAGGATGACAGATTACTTTGAGTTTTATGAGATTGATACTGATGATATCCGTATGAGAATTTTTGTACAAAGTCTTACTGGAGAAGTTAGAACTTGGTTTAGGGCTCTCACCCCAAACAGTATTGCTGACCTAGAAGCTTTGTATAGGGCATTTTTAAACAGATGGGAGAAAAAGAAAGATCCTCTCCAGATCTTATCAGAATTTGAAAAATTAAGAAGAAGACCAAATGAAACCGTACCAGATTACATCATTAGATTTAATGAATCATATCATGCAGTTCCTCTGAATCTAAGACCCCCACCTAATAACGTGTTGGTCAAATTCCCAGACGGTTTTGACTCTGAAATAGCTTATTCTCTTAGGGAAAGAGCTCCACAAACACTAGAGGAAATGCAGAACATAGTGGTGAGCGTAGAAGCAAATCTGATAGAAAAACGAGCCAGAGAAAGAGCAGAGAGAAGAATGCCTATGAAGGAAGAACCTTCAGCTTTTGAAAAGAAGCTGGATGTAATCATTAAAGGTATGGAAAGATTAGGTGATAGAGTAAAAACCATTGAAAGAAAGTCTGCTACTGATAACCAGAATGTTGCAAGAAACCCAAACTTTAGGAGGAATCTGAACCAAAATATTGGAAAGAATATCCCTGATCAAAACATTAGACCACCTTTCCAAGAAAACTTTGTTGAAGGTTCGACCTCAGAAGGACCTACAGAAGATGTAGAAATAAAAAATGTCAATGAGGACAAAGATGAATCAGAAATCTTCCTATCTCAGGATGATCAAGAGAATCATATCCTTGAAACATTCCACACTCATTCAGGTGAGACTTTTGATTTCAAAGAAGGCTATGACACAGCAATCTACGAGGTTCATAAGCAGTACAACTTGAGAAGTAGACGGATAGATGTAACAGAGAAAAATAAACAGAAAACCACAAAACAAAATGTCAAAGGAAAACAAAACATTCCCCCTGTACAAAATACTTCCCCTGTACAAAACATTCCCCAAATACAAATTTTGCCTAGGATAACTCCTAGTTTTCCAAATCCAATAATTGAAGATGTCTCTGACAACCAACTAATTGACAAACAACAATCTAATACATCTCCTCAAGTAGGAACTGTAGAAGAAACAGTGGAAGTTAGTCCTGAAACATCTTCAAAGCAAAACTTCATTCATGAAAAAGAGAAAAACATTGAAGATCCAATAAACCGAGAAAATCCAACTGTGCAAAACGTTAAAGCTCAAACAGAAAAACCCTTTAATCTAGAAGCTGAAATAGGCAAACTCAAGATAGCTGTTCCTTTATCAGAATTGGCTAAACAAGATGTCTATAGGAATCAGATTTCCAAGTCTTTAAACATTAATATTACTGGATTGGATGATTCAGTAAATATTCTTGATGATCAACCCAAACTTCTTTTTGGCCTTGAGGTTAATGGCAAACCAGAAAGTGGGGGAACTCCTCCATTTTATGTAAGCCTGAATGTTCATGACAAGATACTCCATAATGCAATGCTTGATTCTGGAGCATCTCACAATTTGATGCCAAAAGCAGTAATGGAAAGATTGAATCTGGATATTACTAGACCATACAAAGATTTGTTTTCATTAGATTCCAGTCAGGTAAAATGTTTAGGTTTAATTAAAGATCTGTGTGTCACTTTGGTCCAATACCCTGCTAAGTCTGTTTTAATGGACATAGTAGTTGTTGATATTCCACCCAAATATGGTATGTTATTGTCTAGGTCTTGGGGTGCTAAACTTGGAGGATCTATTCAATTAGACATGTCTTATGCAACTATTTCAGTTTTTGGTCAGCCTAAAAGATTATATAGAGAAACTTTGATGAAGTACTTAGTGAGTAGCCATGAGAAGCCTGAAAACTTCCCTGTTTATTCTGTACATTCTGACTTGGATTCTTTTATTTTATACAATGCTGAGTCAGATCTTCCTACTGAAATAGGAGCTCCTGAAAAGGAAATCATAAACAAAACCACTGTCAAAATTGAAGAAATATCTGAAAACAAAGAAACACCAGATGACCAAGAAAAACCCGAAACAACTAAACAACTAGCTCTTGTCAGAAAATCTATTAAAACAATTGATGAAGATTACGAACATGAAATTCTATGGCATTTAGAGTTTGATGGCTCAGTAAACAGACTAGGTGCAGGAGCTGGAATTTGGTTACACAATGGAGAGAACAATCATGCAGAGGGTCATGCTTATAGGTTAAATTTCAAATGCACTAACAACATGGCAGAGTATGAAGCTCTTTTATTGGGGCTTAAACATGTCAAGAAGTTAGGAGGCATTAGGGTATCAATCATAGGCGACTCTGAACTAATTATCCAACAAATTAAAGGAGAATGTGCAACAAAGGACATCAGACTGAAACAATACCGAGAGACGGTTGTTGAGATTCTCAACACATTTCTACAAGCCCAACTTGCCAAGATTCCCAGGAAACAAAACTTGCATGCTCACAGTTTAGCAATGTTTGCTAGTACATGTAAGTTGCCTTTTGATCCTAATCATCAGTTTTCAGCTGAGATAAGACACAGGCCCGCAATACCCGACAATGTTTTGAATTGGCAAGTATTTGTGAATAACCATCAAATCAATAGTTTTTTGACACTTCAGAATGAGTTTTCTAACTGTAATATAGATGAAGACATGACTACTGATAAAATTGATCTAGAAAAAGAACAAAAAATGGAAATTTCAAGAGAAAATGCAATTCATATGCTGCATCCAACCGCATTCACTGAAAAAGACATGCAAAATTTGAAACAAATGGAATTTGATGAGGTCGTAGATGAAACAGAAATCATCAATTTAAAAGATAATCAATTACCCAAAGGATTAGCACCTTTGGAAGATCTATTTGACTCAAATGATATTCCATTCAGACCTAAAATGGAACCTGTTAAAGCCGATATGGAGGAATGCAACTTAGGAACATCAGAACATCCAAAAATTGTTAAGTTGTCTAAATCTCTTCCAAAAGATCAGAAGGTAAAATATGTTGAACTATTAAAAGAATTCCAGGACGTCTGTGCTTGGAGTTATGAAGACCTCAAATCTTATGATACATCCATCATTCAACATACTATACCTTTGAAACCAGACCAGAAACCTTTTAAACAAAAGCTTAGGAGAATTAATCCTGTTTTATTACCCTCAATTGAAAAGGAAATCAAAAGAATGTTTGAAGCTGGGATTATATCTCCTATCAGATTTTCAGAATGGGTTTCTAACCTAGTACCAACCAGAAAAAAGACAGGAGAAATCAGACTGTGTGTTGATTTAAGGAATTTGAATAAAGTTTCTTTAAAAGACAACTATCCTCTACCTAAAATGGATCACATTCTGCAAAGGGTAGTGGGATCTTCGAGAATATCACTCCTGGATGGATTTTCAGGGTACAACCAGATTCTGGTTCATCCTGATGATCAGGATAAAACAGCATTTACCACACCATGGGGTACGTTTAAATATGTCAAAATGCCATTTGGACTCAAGAATGCAGGAGCTACCTTTCAAAGAGCGATGGACATTGCTTTTGCTAAAGAGATACATGATTTTATGGTTATTTACTTAGATGATTTGACCGTTTTCTCTAAAACAGATCAAGAACATTTAGGTCACCTAAGGCAAGTATTTATAAAGTGCAGAAAATATGGAATTTCTTTAAACCCTAAAAAGTCATTGTTTGGTTTGGAAGAAGGAAAGCTTTTAGGACATATCATTTCTAAAGATGGCATTAGGATTGATCTTGAAAGAATTCAAGCAATTTTGCAAATACCCCACCCCAGAAACATAAAAGAATTGCAAGCATTTATAGGAAAAATCAACTTCTTGAGAAGATTTATTTCTAGTCTAGCAGAGTTACTTAGATTACTGACTAACATGTTGAGGAAAGATTCAAGCATTGACTAGACTGTAGAAGCCAAACAATCATTCGAGGAAATTAAAATGGCTTTAACAAGGACACCAGTTCTGACCAGTCCTAAATTTGATAGAGACTTTATTATTTTTTTCATTTGCTTCTGAACATACTGTTGCAGCTGTTTTACTTCAAAAAGATGACCAAGGGTGTGAAAAGCCAATAGCATTTTTTAGTAAAGCACTGAGGGATGCATCTCTAAAATACAATATTATGG
This sequence comes from Pinus albicaulis, assembly GCA_034641835.2. NCBI lineage: Eukaryota > Viridiplantae > Streptophyta > Pinopsida > Pinales > Pinaceae > Pinus > Pinus albicaulis. Next base: position 865,967,973 of record CM076584.1, on the reverse strand, counting down.
AAAAACAGGCTTTTGCATTGGTAAAAGCAATCAAAGATTTTAGAGTTTACATATTATATTCTCATGTGATAGCATATGTGCCCAATGCGGTAGTTAAAGATATTTTGACTCAAGATGGCATTGAAGGTAAACGAGGTAAGTGGATAGCTACCATTTTGGAATATGATATTGAAATCAAGCCAACCAAACTGATAAAAGGCCAAGGCCTAGCACAACTTATGACAGAAACCAATTGCCAAGGCTTAGATATCAATGAACTGGATAACGAGCAGGAGATGGCGACTCCCCAGATCAGTCAAGCTTTCTTAGATTCACCCTGGTATACTGATATAATTCATGTTCTATTAAACCTGCAAGCTCCTCCAGGGTTGTCCAGAACTAAGCAAAGATTTTTAAAGATGACATCTTCGAAATATTGTATTTTAGATAGCACTTTATTTTGGAAGAATCATGAAGGAATTTTATTGAATTGTCTCTTAAAAGATGAAGCTGATAAAGTGCTTAATGAATTTCATGCAGGGGATTGTGGGGGACATCTCTACTGGAAATCTACTGCAGACAAAATCTTAAGGGCTGGTTTTTACTGGCCAACATTATTTTCTGATGTAAAGAAATTTGTAACAAGCTGTCACAAATGTCAGATATTTGAGGGTAAAAGAAAGTTGTTACCTCTGCCTTTAAAACCGGTTTCCACAGAAAGACCCTTTCAACAATGGGGTTTAGATTTTATTGGAGAGATTCACCCCCCTTCTTCAGGACAACATAGATGGATTTTAACTGCTACAGACTATTTCACCAAATGGATTGAAGCCATCCCATGTAGACAGTCCAATGATTCTGTAATCAGAGGGTTTCTTGAAACCAACATACTTTCAAGATTCGGATGTCCAGAAAAGATCATAACAGACAATGCTGCTGCATTTAAATCAAAGAAAATGATAAATTTATGCCATAAATATCATATTACTCTAGGCCATTCAACAGCCTATTACCCCCAAGGTAATGGACTAGCAGAATCCTCCAATAAGAGTTTGATCAATATCATTAAGAAATTGTTAGAGGAGAATAAAAAGAACTGGCATAAGAAACTGACCTATGCATTATGGGCAGACAGACTTACAACCAAGAAATCCATTGGGACTAGTCCTTATGAATTAGTTTATGGTTTGGAGGCAAGAGTCCCATCATCGTTAGGAATCCCTGTGATGAAATTACTTCAAGAGGCTCAAGTGGAGCCAAATGACATTCAAAGAAGAATTAATCAGACAATCCACCTGCAACAAACCAGAGAAGAGGTATACCAAAGATCACAAGTCTTACAGGAAAAGCTAAAAAAAATGTTTGATAAAAGGACTAAAGCAGAGGATTTTCAATTAGGAGACAAGGTCCTAAGATGGGATTCTAGAAGAGAAGAAAAAGGGAAACATGGGAAGTTTGATTTCTTGTGGAAAGGGCCTTATATCATCCATGCCTTGCAGGGAAAAAATACTTATTTTTTGAAGGACTTGGACAATTCAGAAGTTGAAGAAGGACCAGTCAATGGTCGAATGCTTAAGCATTATTTTGATCCAATTTACTAGAATGTTTAAATATTTCTAACTTGTACATAATATACTGTTTGCTTGTTTTATTTTTGTTACTGCAGTTTGGATTGGATGGTGACTTCTTGGAATTGAAGCCCGAAGTGAAGGCCCTAAGTTCCAAAAAGTTTTACTATCATATGTAAATAAAGCTACCAGAAGAAGGAAAATTCCTTACTTTCAGTTTGAAGACATTCTGAGGCATCTGACCTACTGTTCTTGACTTTCCACAAGGAAAAGCCATCCCCAAGTGGAGCCAGTGTTAGCCTCCTATATCAATAGGTTTCATCTTTCATGATTGTCTTGATGGAAGTGTGGAATATGTTCAAACCTTCTTACTTGAGCAAAGGTGTTCCATATTCTTGAAAAAACCAAAAAATCAAAAAAATTTAAAAAATGTAAAGAGGGTATACCCTAAAAGAAAAATCAAAGGGTAAAAAGAATAAAAATGGTCAAAAAGAGAAAGAAATGAACCCCAAGCAAAAAATAGACCAAGGAAAGTGTGCAAGTCTAAATGCCACTACTTTTTTTCATCTATTGTAATAAAATAATTGTGTGCAGCTTGTGAAACTTTTGCCACAATTCATGAATAAGTCAAACTGTTTAAACTTGGCTTAGTCATATTTCAATTTCATGTTTTAGATTAGAGAATAAATATCTAGCCAAACAGTTTAATCTTGGCGGATAAGTAGCTAGGTAGAGTGAATAAAAGGTGCTCAACAGTTTAATCTGAGCCCTTGGATGTAATAAGGGTAGAAATAGATAGATTCATCATGTAAAAGAAAAAGATTGAAAAGGGTTTGCAAGTCTAAATGCACCCTAATAAAGAAGACAAAATGGTAGTGCTAAGTAGATAGGGTAGGTAGATGGTGCTACAAAAGTGTTATATGATGAATGGTGCTGCTACCTGTTGGTTAATCATTTACTTTCATCACAAGTACTAAAGCAGGAAATACACTGGAAAATCACAGCAAGCAAAGTCAAATTCATTAACCTCCCTCATCATTTTTTCCCCTCAAGAGTTTTACTAATTTCCCCAAAAGTACTAAGGTAATTTGAGATCGAAGGGGCTCAAGGCATTTCCTTGACTTCTGGAGGGACCGGACCCTCGGCCTAATGATCAAAAGACCTAAGCACTTGAAATAATCCATCATTGATTATTTTCCATTTTTAACTTTTCCTAAGTAAAATCCTATTTTACTTAGGAAACTGATGCAACATTCCATAAAATTCCTCAAAACAACTTGTTATTCTAAGTTTAAGTGTTGAAGATAAAAATGTGCAATTTACTTCATAAGTTTTCACTTTCTTAGATATACAAAGATGTTTTGATTTTCCTTGTCCTTTTTCATGCTAACACCTAACTCTATTAAATTAAATCCCTAGTGAAATCCCTTTTTCTTATGTATATAACTCCCTTTTCTAATAAATATCCCCAAAACCCTCTTATTATAATGTTTTACCAAAGCATATATAGTCCCGCACATTTAAATACCCCGCTTTATAAAGCCCTTTGGTAAAACTGTAACCTTATATATACATTCCGCCCCTATGATGAATTAATTATATTAATTTATTCATCGTATAATAAAATATATATAGAAAAGCGTTAGACACGTAACATATCTGTTTAACACCAAAAACAAGAATAAACTACGACGGAATCCTGCGCCACCATACTCAGCATTCCACGTGGCATTCCACATGGCCAAACCCCGCCGCAATTCATTTTATAAATTCACGGGGTTAATTAGTCATTTGGACTAATTAACAACCATTTCCGCCTATTAGCTTCTCCCCGGGGTGATTAGATTACACGTCAAAACTTGTTTAAACCCCGACGGGCCCACTTTCGAAACTGCACAAGTTTCCCTTTCCTCCAGCCGTCAGATCATTCCTCCATTGATCAACGGTCCCGATCAATCCCGCTGCCCATCGCATGTGAGTTTTTTAGCCAGCGGGGAATGAGCGGGTTTGACTATTCTGCATTCCACGTGGCAAGCAGCCTGTGGAATCGCTGCCATTGCGATTTTTACCGCCTTCCTCCATAAGCGGTGCGGGCTCACCGCTTACCGCTTATCGAATACCGCCGGTCCCACTCCCTTACGTCACCCCGTACGTCGAATGACGTCATCACCTCGGAAACGACAAAAACCCTTTTGACTTGTTTTTAAGCCATTTTTCGCGTTTTTTTAGTTATTTTGGTTTTCGAAAGAGATTAAGCTCCCGCTGCAAATTTCAAAATTCACTGCAAATACACCAAATTACTCAGAAATTCCGCTGCGCCCGTGTTGAAGAACGTTCCTGCCATTGTCCATTACCTGTTGAAGAACCAGTTTTCATTAAAAACAGGTATTTATCCTTCCGCACCCCGACTGCAAGTTAAGCTTAGTTTCTTGTGTTTTTCTCTGAAAAAGTGGTTAAAAATCCTCTCTGAGTCCTCATTGAAGAGTTAAAACCTGTGAATTTGCTTCCCAAACCTGCAATTTGTCCCAATTTCTTCTTTTGTCAGATATCCCGTCCGGTCTGCAAGAAAAACTGAAACCTCCATTTTTGAATCCACAAGAACCAAAATGGAGGCCCCTACTGCTCTAAATGTCACTCCTTTGAATGCTCCTCACCGAGATTTAGACTACTTGCCTCTCATAGATGAAGATTTCCAAATAAAGACACGCATTTCGATGAAAGTCCCGTTTGAGTTTTAAAGCCATTTGACGAATACTAAGAGACAAGATCTTATAGGGGTGTGGGAATCAAAGAATCAATCTCCCCCAAAGGAATTTCATTCCTACGATTCACGTTTTCCCCAAAAATCATTCATTATTGTCATGCAAATTATGATCCCATACAAAGAGCTGTATTAGCTCCTGATCAAAGTGTTTTGTTCCCTATAACACCTCAGGCTATCAATGCCATGTTACAATTTGAGCCAGAACAAGAATTAGCACCTCTATCCATGGAAGGGCTAATTGAGAAAACCAGACTGTTAACTCCAGAGAAATTGAAAGCAATGTGTCAGTACTTCATGTTACCTGAGCATCAGCCAAAAGGGACTCCCCCCTATGGTTTTTACTTTTTTAATCAATTGGGAAGGCTTATTGTGAATGTAATATCCTTTGTCTTAGGATTCAATACCAGTGAGTATGTTGACGAGATAACTCTGGCTTTGCTATCTATCTTCACCCCTGGACAGCCTCCTGAGATTAAGTATGACTATGCTTCCTTCATTGCCAAAAAAATCCATGATCAATTTTTAAGGCTAGATGATGAAAAAGTTTTCAAGTACTCCTCAGTTATCTATCACCTCATAATTTTCTATCACTCAGACAAATTCCCTTTCGCTGTTCAGAAACTTGATGCTAAAGGTAATCCCAGGTCTGTTATTTTTTGGTCCCCCATCATTCATTTGTCCTCTGATTCTCCCTACTCTTATTCAGAATTCATTGATCGATTTGTACATCCTGCTACAACCTTGTTAACAGGAGTTTCTCCCCCCAGGCTTAGTACTGAGATAAGAAAGACCCTGCAATTGTCAAAAAGTTACAAAGTTGGGGATTGGTACTTGTACCAAAACCATACAGTTATCAGGATTTATGGATGTGAATTACATCCATTCAAGTTACCCAGATATGTACCAATGAGAATTTTTGCTTTGGAATACTTTAGACAGATGAATAACTCGGATGTAATCCATTTCTGCAATGTAAAGAAGAAAGCACAGTTAAGGATCAAAAGCCAGTTAGGTCCTTTCATTTGCAATTCTAGAGAAGCTGAGAGAGATGCAGAACTTATATTAGAGAGATAATTCCAGACATCTTTCCGTTGGGTCCCTTATGACCCCTTTGGTTTCATTTGTGAAAGAAGGTTAAAAAATAAGTCATCTCCTTATATACATCACAGAATTCCTGACATAGAACAGTATGCAAATCAAGATGAATGGGTTAAAGGGACACTTATTGAAGAGGGAAGTGGAGCTGACAAATTGAATAAACTTATGAAAGATGCTGAGAAGAAATTTGACCTAGAAACATATGATCAAATGCAGGTACCCTATATCGGCACATCTTCAACAGCCACTCTACAACAAGCTATACAGGAAGACAGCCCATCAGTAACAGCAGAGCCTAAAGGTAAAGGAAAAGAACCTATAGTTCAGGTCATTGAAACCCTGGTCATGGTAGAAAAATCACAGAGTTCCAAAACACCAGAACAATCTAAAGCTTCTCAAACACCAGCAAAGCAAATCCAAGCTCCAGAGATGCAAACTCCACTGAATGTGGAAATAGGGAAAAAGAGGTCAGCTCCAGATACCACACCTCCAAAAGGAGCCCCACAAGTCTATCAAGCTAAAAAACATAAATCTGATCTACCTCCAGATGTAGAGATCATAGATGAAATATTTGATGATGGCAGGGAAGATAGTCAGCAAACAGGAACAGCAAGTGAAACAAATATAAGCCAGAAAGGGATACAAAAGCAACTGAGCACTGAAGTATCTTCTTTCAGACCGCCCAAGACAGGTACTGGAGTCATAAAGAAAACCTTCATTGATATCAAAACAAGGAATGAACCATTAAAAATGAAGGTCTATGATCAGTATATGAAGATGGCTCCTCACAATCAGCAAAGGTTGATGTCAGCATTTGATCTTTCACAAGGTAAAATGCAAATGAGCCACTTCAAAGCTAAAGTGCAAAAGCCAACTTCAGCAACAGATTACATCAGAACCAATTTTGAAGTGTTAGCAAAGGATATCCATCCCTTGGATCAGATATAACTTCATAGGCAAACAGGGGAAATGGTTTATTCCACTCTCACCAACAAAGCCATGGCAACTTTAACACTACAAGATTCCTTGAATAATACTGCTGCAACATTGAAAATTGAAAGGGCCTCCTCACAGGCCAAGGACAATAGAATAAAGTCTCTGGAAGAGATCATTATTGGTTTGGGACACAATCCCAAAGACACTAAAGGTATTGAGGCACTGATAAAAAAGAAAGAGGATGATATAGCTGCACTGAAAAAACAGTTGAAAATACCAGCCTCAAGGCACCCCCAGACACGGGAAATAATAAAAGGAAATTCACAAGAAGAAATGATGGAGTTGCTCTTAAACTTGACAGAGCGACTAAATGAAACCGAGAAGGAGCTGGAAAAGGCATTGCAGGAACAGGAAATTCTCAAACAGGCTTCAGCAGCAGGTACTACAGGACAACAGGAACAATCATCTCAGGTGAATATTTCTAATTTGAATTCCGATGATTTGATTAAACAAATGGAGAGTTTGCAGCTAAAGGTCACAGAACTCCAAGAAGTAAAATTACAATTAACAAAATTGGAGGGAAAATATGACACATCCAAAAAGACAGTAGCTGACAACCTCAGAGAAATAAAAAGGTTGGAAAAATTAGTTGAGGCTTTGCAAAAAGATCTTACACTGGAAAAGCCTCTGAATGAAATAAATGATATTCTTTGGGACAACATCATTAATTTAATAAGAGATATTTGGCCTTCCATTCAAGCTATTTTTGAACAGAATGAGTTAGTCAAGATAGCCCAGGAGGAAATAAACAAAACTAGACATGAATTAAGAGGCAAGCCAGAGCTAGCCCAGCAGCTCATTCAGTTTTTGAATTCAATAACAAAACAACAGCTAGCATTGCTAGGAATTGATAACAGAACAGGTGTAGTTTTGGAGGCAAAGAGAATTTTTACAAAAAGAACTTTCATGCAAAATCTAGAAAGAAAGTGTAATGATATTTTGGTCGACATCAACGTTTTCAGAGAAAAATTTCAAGCTCTGCTGGACAGTGATTTGCCAAGTCCCATGCTCACCGAGGATCAAATAGTAGACTTGGAAACTTATGGGAAAAGAATCAAAGCTCATGCTAAACATACAGCTGTAAGTTCTACTAGTATAGGTTCTACTAGCTCATCAGAACCTGCAGTACCAACTGGGAAGAGTATTTATGAAAAAGTGAGAAATCTGTTTCATCTGGAACATGAGTTGAAGTGTCTATTTCCGAACGAGCCCACTTTTTATAAACTTACTGAAGCCGATGAAACTTTAAGGAAGCTCAGAAGAACAATGATACCAGATGATCAGTGGTGGAAGGAAATGATGGAAATTTTGTAAAAATGTTGTCAGGACAAAAGTTTATCTTTACTATTAAGTAAATGGTAAAAACAGAGTATCAGATGAAAGAGTATCAGATGAAAGAGTAAAGAGTATCCGTGAGAAGTAAAAGTATTCAACAAGTCAAAGGAATACGCAAAGGACAGCACAGAGCCCTTTTTAGAGCACTTATCCTTAGCACGTCCATGAAGAAAGGAACAGCACATCAGCCGTTACTCATTATTCTATTTTCGAGACCATGTGTCTCTTGTTTGTTGTAAATACGCTTTAAGTCAGCCTGAATTATTGGCTAGAATAGAGTAAGATTGTTAAGATTATTTTTGTATAAATAAGCCTTCAAATAGAGTTTTGAGGGGTGGATTCTATTACTCTGCTGTAACATTGAGGTTTTCAGAATAAAAAGCTTTTGGACAAATTTACTTGTGGCTTACTGGATTACGTTTTGAAGCACTGGACTTGTTGCAGGATTCATGTGTTGGACTTCAGTTCAATAAGTTTTCCAACCCTTGTGTTTATATTTTATATTAGTTTATACTATCATCATATCCGTTTCTGAATAGTTTACATAAAGGATTGAAACAAAATTTGCTTAATTGTACTCTGTTTTCAAATGTGATTATTCTCTATGTTTTCTTCTGGATTAGTTATAAGCATGAATTCTTAATTGCTCATGTTTTGCTGATTCAATATTGTTGATTATTGTAACAAAGAATCCTTCATTGCTCTTTGCTTGTAATCATTTCCCTTCTTCCTCTTGAATATGGTGAAAGATTCTTAGTTGCCTTTCATCCCTTCAAGACCATCCATCCACTTTAAATTTTAAGGATTGTTCTCCGTCTAGCTATCTTGCCCTG